>JAEIGN010000233.1:15507500-16047500 GCA_018903745.1 Drosophila repleta | reverse complement strand
TCAACCCAATATTTAGTGTTTGCACTCTATTTATAAGCGCGCATGGAGAGCTTCGGATGTTAGCAACTTGCTGAAAAAAGAGGCAGCTGCTAATCTATTGCCTAAATAATGGCAGACATGGAGTGTGTTTGCATTAAGGTTAACAGTGGATGACACATGGCCAGCACAGCGTGAACATTGATTCAAGCAATCAAAGCAATCAGAGTTAGTTGTCCTTGTTGGAGCTGCTATACATGCTTCAGATGGAGCTAATAAATTAATTATGTAAACAAATTAAAAAAGAATATGTAAACACCACTCACAGGCGCTTTCTACGCACCTCTCGGTCGTCTTGGCTTTGCATAAGCTTGAATGAGCGGGCGTTAGGAACAGGTTTTCAAGTTGTACTCAGATCTTTTCCAATACGACATAAGTTCAGCTATTCGATATACCCTTTACGAGGGCATAGCTAATTTCAAATGAGTTAAGAGACAGTTGGTAATAGAGGAGAGTTTGATATACATCAGAACTGACGAGTTGGCATAGCCACCAAATTCATTTGTCTATTTCTATTAAAGTTAATGCTTATTATTGCAGATCGGGAATACATAGCTCACATTGAACTGAACTATATGAACATTTGACATTAGCCTGATCTTTGAGCAGCAAACGAGAAGTTTTGCTGTTTCTCATGATTCTTCTCCTTAACTCTATCAAATCCTGGAGCTCACCTATTAAAATCTGGATATTCTGAAACACTCTCTTCTAGAAAGATTTGTTGAGCAATATCTCTGCATAAATTGTATTTCTTAAGATTTTTAATAGACTTACGCCATAATAATAATAAGCTCTATCATTCTTATATATACTTATATAATCATATAATATATATGTATTATTATTTGCCTCTCAAGCCACACCATATACCGAATTGAAATACTTTATAGCTCTGCAGAATGAGACATATTTAATAGTTTTCCATATAATTATACTAGATATACAGATCTGACTTCTAGTTAGTGTATATAGTCTGCGGCGCGTCACAGCTTTCGGCTCGTAGTTATATTTATAATTTCGATCTTACAGTCGTGCCGTGCATGACGACAAAAACTTAATTACGATTTCACACAATTGAATGAGACAAAACAAAAACAAAGCAAAAGCAAAACAGCTCGAGCTCGGCTGGCGGGCTGAATATCGCACTTCCGAACAGGCTATATAGCTTGTTTAGCGCTGAAAGTTCCCCCTGGCCGAGTGGCGAATAAAATGAAGCTTGAAGCGTTTACAGATTGCCCAATGGGCGAAAATCGAGAATCAGTTCGAAATGCGTTGGCCGTGGAAGCGCACGTTTAGCATAGGCAAGGGCCGCCTCGGAGTCGCCGGCAAGCGGCCACAGGCTGCAGTACCCACCATCTACGATCGTACGGGCAGCTAACAGAGATATATCTTATATATATATATGTATTGTTCGACTCTTCTTACAGCCAATGGCGATGGCGACGTCAAGTATACGGCGAAGAACGGCGACGACTGCTACGAGCTGTCGCACAGCCTCGAGATGGACATGCAGAGCAGGTACAGCGCGCCGAAGCAGGCGCACTGGCTGCTCCGGCGCATATTCATACTCACCTGGATACGGAACTACGATCGATCGCAGGCGTTCGCCGATCTCATAGCGGGCATTACCCTGGGCATGACCATCATTCCGCAGAGCATTGCGTATGCTGCGCTGGCGGGACTCTCCTCGGAGTACGGACTGTACTCGGCATTCATTGGGTCCATCATCTACGTGTTCTTTGGCACAATTCCGCAGGTGTCGATCGGGCCGACCAGCTTGATGGCCATCATGACGCTGCAGTTCTGTGCGGACAAGCCCGTGGAGATAGTCATTGTGCTGGCCTTTCTGGCGGGCTTCGTGGAGCTGCTCATGGGCATCTTCCAGCTGGGCTTCATCGTCAGCTTCATACCGGCGCCCGTGACCAAGGCGTTCACCTCCGGCACCGCTGTCATTGTGGTGCTGGTCCAGATGAAGAGCCTGCTCGGCATTCGCCTGAAGAAGGTGCCCTCGATCGGCGACTACTTCACCAACATTCAACTCTCCGATGCCATTCTGGGCATAACCTGCATTTGCCTGCTGCTCTCACTGCGGGTAAGTTTGCTCCGGAAGTCTGCTACGAGGTGCTACCTGGCTGCTCCCTCTTCCAGCTGCTATCCCAGGTCAAGTTCAAGCAGGACACGCCGCTGACGCAGCGCCTGAAGAAGGTGCTCTGGTACATCAGCATCTCGCGCAACGCCCTGGTCGTCTTCTTCAGCGGCCTGATGGTCTACCTCTGGGCACATAAGTGCTCCCTGGAGGCGGTGCCCTTTGCGCTCTCCTCGAAGGTCTCCTCGGCCATGCCCAGCATCAAGCTGCCGCCCTTCGCCTTCGAGCATCAGAACCGCACCTACGTCTTTACCGACATCCTGCACGAGCTGGGCAGCGGAGTGATTCTGGTGCCCATTGTGGCCGTCCTGGCCAACGTGGCCATAGCCAAAGCCTTCGGTGCGTATGCGTAATTCGAGCACTGGAACTCCCTTTGCTCATGACATTTGAAATCTTCTAGTCAAGGATGGCAAGCTGGACGCCTCGCAGGAGATGCTGACTCTGGGCCTGTGCAACCTGGCCGGCTCCTTCTTCAGCGCCATGCCCACCTGCGGCGCCTTCACGCGTTCCGCCGTGAGCCAGGCATCGGGCGTGCGCACGCCCATGGCTGGCATCTACACGGGCCTCATCGTGCTCTCCGCGCTGTCCATATTGACGCCCTACTTCCAGTTCATACCCAGATCATCGCTGGCAGCCGTGCTCATGGCAGCAGTCGTCTTCATGGTAGGCAGACAGACTATATATATATATAGTTTCTATATGTATTTCCGATGCCCAGATTGACCTGACGCCCATCAAGGAGCTGTGGCGCACCAACAAGAAGGACTTCTTCAGCTGGACGGGCAGCCTGATAATGTGCCTGGTCGCCGGCGTGGAGATGGGCCTGCTCTTCGGCATCGTGGTCAGCATGATTTGCATTCTGCTGCGCCTGGGCAATCCCAGGATCGAGGTCAGCCTCAAGCAGGTGCGTTCAGTACGAGCCAGAGGAAGACCTTTCTATAGCTAATCAAGTTTCGTTTGCTTCGCAGTGGGAATCCAATTACTATGTTCACATCGTGCCTCAGTCGGACATTTTCTATACGGGCGTAGATATGCTGCGCACGGAGATTGTCTCCGCTTGTCAGCTGTACCGCAACGACTTTCCGATTGTGGTGCAATGCTCCCGGTTCATGCAGTTCGATGCGACCTTCGTGGAGATGCTGAACGCCGTGGCCAAGGAGCTGGCCAAGGACAACGTGGTGCTGGTGCTGCAGCACATGTCGCTCAGGCAGCAGCAGATGCTGCCCGTCACCAGCAACGTGCGCTTCTGCAGCGAAGATCAGGAGCTCTTTCCGCAGGAAACCAAGCATTAGTCAAATATCTCCAATAGCCCACATCCGCTAGGCGGAACCAGGCCTCGCCTGGCGCAGGCCGTGTTGACTCACGTCAAAATTTGTTTTTCTTCTTTATTGTTTAATTGCTCTGGCGTCAGAGGTGTCCGTCCACCTGTGCCCAGTCGGCGCTGGCTCGCGTGCGCACGTTGCTCACTACGAGCTGCTACGTATAGCAATTTAGATCTATAAATTAACGTCAGCCTCTGGCGTTTATCGCAGCAGCCACTCAGCAAACAGATCTACTACTTAATTGTGCTTTATTGCTTGATTGTATTCCGCCTAAATACTCTGCTCTCCGCCCAAGTGGATCTGCTCAAGCAAACCCAGTTCCTTTCCTTACGTCAGCTGTGAAATGTAAATAACAAAAAAGCGAATAAAAATGTCATAAAAAACTAGGCTAAATAAAACCTGAGACTTTTCAAGTTTAATTGCAGCTAGAAGGGGTCGCAGCAGCAGTTAGCTCTTCGCTGATAAAACAGAAATAGATAGAGCTCTACATGGGTCATATCTAGCTTATCCTGAGCTTCAGCTTGAAGTCGAGTATGGGAACCCTTTCTAAATCTATAATAAATTCTTTAGCTTATCTGCTATATACACGAATTCACAAATCATTCCTATTCCTAATTGAATGGGTCTGGGGAATCTCTTCTAAATCTAATAACATATTCTTGATCATATCAGCGAATATTCATATATATATAACGTTCTAGACTAGTAATTCCCATTCTCACTGTTTCACTGTGGTCTTCTATATGCCTACTCTGCCCGAATCTTGCTTCTCACATTGAACCGGAAACATAAACTGAATTTTATTGACTCTACGTGGGCCAAAGCCCCATTTTAAGCAATCAAAACCTTTGGGCGTTGCTAACAACATTCATTAAATTTAGTAAACATTTGTTGAATATTGAAAAAAAATCAGTTATGCAAAAAGTGTTTCAAGTTCAAATACAAAACTTTTCCACTCTGAACGAATATAATGACATAGACATAGTGATTAAATTACTCACCCTGATCAAATATTTGCGAAATGGAAGTTTTTCGCACATAGGCACATAAATGATCAAGTCTTTGTGAGTATATGTGCACTTACGCATCAAAGCTTTCATAATTATAAAATATTTTATATGAGTCACTTTTATGAATTTGATATATACTCTCGATAATCAAATTTATATATAATTGAGAGCTCAACTAGAATCCAATTCAGAACTCGCTTCATTTTGTATAAGCCAATCCAAGATGGGCTTACAATTCCTTAAACTTAAGTGAGAACTTGCCATGCTAAACTTGATTCAGGAGCGGTTCAGGAGCAGTCCAGCTCCCAAAACTCAAAGGGCTCAACTTGCCCGCAGTTGTTTTCCCACTTCGCCTGCGTTAAAGTTCTCATTTTAAATTGTTATTTAATTTTTATTCTTTTCACTTTTTTGTATTTTTTTAATCTTCTTTGCTTTTTTTTGTTTTTGGTTTGTTATTCAGTAAGGAAATTATAAGTTATAGAAAAAGTATAATATACTGTATAACAATTTAGTTTGTATTTTGTTTATCATTCCGTAATGCGTAGTTTTTCATTTTCATTTTTGTTGCTTTTGCTTTACTTTTATCATTTATCTTGAATTGTGTTGAACAGCTTTTTGATTTAAACTGTTTTCAAATAAATTGTGTACTTTCCGTTAATCTCTGGCTAAGTAGTTTGTGTCTGTCTCTGTGTCTGTGTGTGTGTGTGTGTGTTATTGAGGTTGACATAGCTATACCCTTGCTGCAAGACCCCCTCGATATAGCTGAATCGTACTAGACTATATGTACATTTGCATTCATTCTGGCCAAGTTAACTCGAACTAGAAACGGATCTCTCGAATTGCTCTTCAGGCTTCGCCCACGTACACCGCATGGGCAAGGGTATAAAAACGTCGGATATGCCGAAGTTCCGTGTCGCTGCCTTAAACGGTGTAAAACGATTATTTTCTGCTGCCTGGCTAAATAATACAATGATTTGATTGTAAGGTAAAAATTATTTACGTGGGAAAAGTTAACGCTTGTTTCATTCAAGATATTTCATATACATATATATATATATATTATCTATATGTGTTTGTGTGTCTGTGTGTTTAGTTGTATAAATATAACATGTGGATGTGTCGCGTGTATCGACTGGAATCGTATTTAACTATTTATGCCGATGTACACATACATATACATAGGGTATCTCTATGGTGTGGCTACGTTTGTCAGTTAACAATTTACAGTTTGGGCTCTGAACTATGTTGTGCTGTGTAATAACATTTAGTTATTGTAGTTGTTGCTATGGTCTGGCTGAGTATATCTAACTCTTTAACTCTCTCTCCCCCCTCGCTCTCTCTCTCTCTCTCTCTCTCTCTCTCACAAGGATTCCAGCGCTGAAAAAACGTTCTTTTTTTTGTTGTTGTAAAGTAATGATTCGTTCACAATTCACAATTCACAATTAACAATTTCTCTCAATAGCCTTTGCCATTCATCTTTATAAGTTTATAGTTTCTTTTACTTCTTTTTATGATAATATTTTTTTTTTTTTTTTTTTTTTTTATTTTTTTGTAGTTGTTTTTTTTTTATACTTTCTGTTTTCGTAAAGCAAGAGGTACGCATTGTATTTGTTAAGTGTTTTCATTTCTTTATGTGTTGCTAAAGCAATTGTTAAACATTAGGAAACATCTTTTGTCGAACAGGTAAAAGCAATTATGAAAGGAGAGTCGTACGCATACTGACATGACGGACTGTGTACTAGCTAAGTCATAAGTCATATTTAAATATTTAAGTAAAGCAATCATGAAAATCTCAATTGTTTTCTTTTTCGTTTTTTTTTATATAATTTTAAGGTAAATATGTATGTTTTTGTTTTTGTTTTTTTATGGATAGTCATTAGTAAGTAGCTGGAAGGTTTGATTTGTAGAGTTGAGAACAAGGAAAGAAAATGTAGTAGAAACTTTAAAGAATTTGCCAAGCGTGTTGCATGTGTTACATATATATGTATGTATATATTCCTATGTATGCATGTTTGTATGTACGTCGATTACTTTCAGGTGTTTTGTCAGAAATTTGCATTATATATATATATTTTTTTATATATATGTATTTTCGTATGCCGCATAACTTACTTTTTCTATTTTTATCTTTTTGTTTATAGTTTAGTTGATATATGCTTGAAAGCTGCAGGACTTGGGCAACGAAAAGACGGTATTTATGGCTTTCAGATTTCGAACTCGAATTCGATTTCGATTCAGACTCCAATGAAAGTTGGCTTTGGGCCATGGTTGAAGAAATTTGTGAGGCATGTGAAGTTGGGGCTCATATATATATATGTATATATAGGTTTGCATATGTGTATGCATGTGTATGTATGTATGTGTAGTATATGCGTATATATGTATATATATATATGTTTAGATCATATTTTGTTTACCATTTACCTTGTGTTTTTTATAATGTATAATTATTTTTTATTTATATTTGTTTTTGTTTTGTTTTGTTTACTTTTCATAGTTTTGGTGTGTCCTTCGCCTTTTATATTGCTCAACTTTCCATTCCTATTCTTAGGCTTTGATTTATAAATTTCATTTAAGTGTTTTATTCATTTTTGTTTTTTTTTTGTAGTTTTTTCCATTTTGTTTTCTTTTAGTTTTAATATATTTTAAATATATATATAATATGTGTATGTTTTTTGGGTTTCACTTTTAGTTTTGGTTTTTTATTTTTTGTTTTTACTCGTATTTATTTATAAACTGGTCAGCAACAGTAGCAAATTTAACAATGTGCGTTAACAAATAATTTGTAAATATAATGTATGTATGTATATAATAATATATTTTTCCTCTCCGCCTTTACCATTTGCCCTATTAAATGTATATATATATATATATATATATGTGTGTGTGTGTATAAGTGAAGTTGCAACTTGCAATGGGAGCTCTTCATTCATTTGTCAATTATATTCTTGTTTGTTGTTGTTTGTGTATTCTCAATTTGTGTATCCCTCAATTTCATTATCTTTGCTATCAATTAACTTAACTCGGAAATTAGTTAATATATTTGATCAATTTTACAACAATTTTTGTATTCTCCTCTGGTAGATGTTGTTTCTGTCTGTCTGTCTGTATTGTTTAGCATTCTGGTATTATAATTAATATTTCTATCAATTGTATTAATAAAAAATATTATCATTAGCTCTATTAGTTGTAATCCTCGATATCAACAGTACAACATCATTTACATGGGCCCACAGTGCTCTGGGGCTGGGGGCTCTTTGGGGATTCTTTGATTTGTTTCCATTTGCTTTTCGCGTTTCCTTTTAACTTTATCTTTGTATAATTGTGTATACATATCTGTATACAGGTATATACATATATATATATATATATATATATATATATATATATATATATATATATATATATATATATATATATATATATATATATATATATATATATATTAGCTTAGTAATCGTAATCAATAGCATAATCATAATAATAGATATAATCTACGAATAATATAACAGGACCCTATGGAATGACCAGGGTTATTTGCCAAAGCCGAACCCGAACTTGCCGAACAGATCTTTGCCTTTCGAGAGGACGTCGCCGCCGGGCGCCGCTGCTGCGATGCCCTTGAGGCCGCCCAGCAGACCGGCGCCCGGTCCTTGTGGCGGCGGCTGGGCTTGCGGTGGCACTTGTTGTTGTTGCATGCCGGGTTGTTGCTGCATGCCGGGTTGTTGCTGCATGCCGGGCTGCTGCTGCATGCCAGGCTGTTGCATGCCGGGCTGCTGCATGCCCGGCGGCATCTGTTGGGCACCGAAGGCGTTTGCCTGTTGCTGCGTTGGCTGCACACCGCCAGGTGGTTGCATTGGATCCGTTTTGGGCGGTTGCTTTGAGCCAAATAGACCACCGGTGGCAGCCGAAGTAGCACCAGAGAGCAGGCTAGTTGCCCCCGAGAAGAGTCCGCCCGTTGGCGCCTGCGTCGTCACAGGCACCTGTTGCTGCTGCTGGCCCATTCCCATCTGTCCCATCTGTCCCATCTGACCCATTTGACCCATGCCGCCCATCTGCTGTCCCATTTGCTGCTGCGTCTGTCCGCCCATCATGCCCATCGGCTGCTGGCCCATTCCCATCATTCCACTTTGTCCCATGCCCATTTGTTGTTGCTGTTGTTGTTGCTGTTGTTGCTGCTGCTGTTGTCCCATTTGCGTCTGTTGCTGACCGTAAGGTTGTTGTTGCTGCTGCTGCTGCTGCTGGAGTTGTTGCTGCTGCATGCCAACATTACCAACGCGACCGATCATCTGCAAGTTGGCGGTTTTCGAATATATACCAAAATACATTGAATTAGTGGAGTGATTCCAGTCTCGATAAATAGATCTTCAAATAAATGGCAACTAATCAGTTAAATAATCGTATTTTATGGGTATTATGGGTATTCGCATTATATTCGTAATACTTTTCGTACGATCTTTATCAAAATTTGTCATGAGTTTAGCGTATTCATTTAACAATAATAAAAGAAAAAAAAAACATTTTTCGATATGAATCTAAGTATTTAAGTATTTAGTTAGTAGTTGTTGCCGCTGAGAGACAGTGGATTGGAGTTGGTTGGTTAGTAAGTAACAAATGTAATTGCAGCTACGTTCAACTACTACGCAACGTATCGTATATATATGCTAGTTTGAGTATATGTTATAGATATATGTCGGTATACAAGTGGCAAACACCTCGTCAAAAATTGCGTTGAGATCAGTTTGGCAATCTCGGATCAACGGAAACCGCTACGAAATGAGCTCAAAATATAAACTTTGCCCACAATTGCATTTAATAGATAGTGTATATATAGATGAGTTATCTACAGATCGTAGGATTTGTGAGATCTTCTTTATCACTTCGGTATTTTCTCCATTCAATCAAAACGAATGACAGTACAAGTTGGGCTCTAGATCATTTGATTGAAATTTGAAAATTTATGTAGAACTAGCAACGTTTCTCAATGTAAACAAAATACAATGATGCCTCGCATCGCGGCAGTAAACGAAAAATATAAATAAATTAATATATATATGCATATATATAAAGATATATATATATGAAATAAACATCACTTGAGTACTCGAAGCTAGGGGAAAATTAAAAACTTAAGGAAAAGAAACCTACGAGCTCTATTCAAAAATGTTGACATTGCCGGTTTCTAGTTATGTACACTACCTTAAGATTAAAATGTTAATCATTCTGTATGTGTGTGTGTGAGTGTGTGGGTGTATATGTGTTTAAAATGCATTTGAAGCCCCATTGGAAACTTGTTGATTGAAGTTCCTTTCAAGCTTTCAAGCTTCAATTCGTTGAATTGTACTCAAGTTTATTATTGGCCCGATAAAGAAAAAGATCCTTAAGCAAAACGAAAAGATAAGCAGACATTTGAGTGAATCGAAACAGAAACTTATCGATGTGGCAATGGAGGGTAAAGCAGGCATACAAGAGAACGAACCGAAGAGATAATTTCAAATAATACTTAATGTCAAACCAAATGATATGATTCGAAATCAAAATCGAATAGTTTACACATACAGTGAATCACATTGAAATTTTTATACACATCACATCCAATATTTCATATAGTAATAGTAGCAATTAATATATATGTAATTAGTAGCGTATACGCAGTTAGGAAATCAAAAGAAAAAACATAAAAAGTTCAGAAGATATTTTTTTAGATATAGTTAAGTACGAGAGTTTGAGTTTTGAGTTTTGAGTATACGGGTTATCACATCTTATCAGCAATATATGTATATATCGTATCTGGTATATCATGTATTGAGTTTGGTTTGTTAGTATATATATTTATGTATATATATGCCCTGGAACATAGGAAATAATAATGAAATCGGGCTTAAGAACTAGATCTGATGTATGCCTATATATAATGTTTCAGTTGAAGAAAGTTAATCTGCTATTGATATTATCTTGCAATTGAACTTAGAAGAAAGAGTTATACGAAAAGAAAAGGAATGGAAATAAATTGAAGAATAACCAAAGCTTGAATTGAATAACATAGGCATGTAAATGAGATTGATTGATTGATGGTGCTGGTGGAATCGGTTATGATGTCTGTTTGAAGATGAGATCTGAGGATCCGTTACACACACACATTTAGTATATATTGTATATACATACATATTACGCTAATAATATGTGCTAAGTATATGCATTTGCTGAACAATCATACAGAATGTGGGTAAGGAGCTTGACTGATTGGCTGATTGATTGCTATACAGGTGTATATCGTATCGCATCGTATATATATACATATATTGATAATGCTTCTGGTGTTGAATTCTGTTGGCTTTGTTGTTCTGTTGGATTTATACACTGTACTACACGAGACTCTATAAACATGTTGCTAGCTATACATATACATATACATTGTTTCTCAAATATACATATGTATTATATATATATATCGCGCTTCTATATGGTAAGCAAATTATTGTTCATGTACTGTACTGTAAGCGTTTTGTATGGATAATCAGAGCATTGGATACACGCACAAACATAGATCAGTAGTATATATGTATATATATATATATATATATATATATATATATATATAGATAGTGAATGAGTATATATATATATATATATTGACAGATATATTTAGATATATATATATATAGACAGAGTTAGACAGAATTAAGATAGAGCGAACGAGCGAGCGAGCGAATGGACGATCAATATATATATATATATATATATATATATTTATATATATATATGATAAAAAGAATTTACAAAAATAAGCTTATGAAACCGTGTAGGTATTGAGTTGTCCTCTAAGTTTAAGCTGTGGCAGATGATTATATAGGTGTTATAAAACTGATCTACATTGATGTCGTGTGTGTTCTCTAGATCGTATTGTGTGTGTCTGATACGTGAATGAATGAGATTGTATAACACAATTGATTTCAAGAAAGAGAGTCGAATTCAAATGAGTGACAGAGATAGCAGCTGTAGAAATAGTAGTAGTAATAGTAGTAGAAGTTGTAGTAGTAGTAGTAATAGCAGTAATAGTAGTTGTAGTAGTTATAGTACTTGTAGTAGTATTAATAATCAAAGTATTTGTTGCGTATGAGGTGTTGTTATTTATAAATATATATTTTTGGCGCTTTCATAACTTTTCTTTAGAGTATTTGTTGTTTTTTTTTTTTAAAGCATTTATTTTCAAAGAGGAGAGTTTGTTTATTTTTGCTTTTATTTTTCTTCAAGTATTTATATGAAACGAAAAAAGAAACCAAAAGAGAAAAGAGTATTTACCTGCGTTTGGTGATCGGGGGCAGGGTGGCCCGTGTTGTCTAACAGTGTAGGGGAAGCAGGGCGAGCATCTATAGCAACGAATATAACATAAAGACTTCACATTTACCACAGCAGACCATTACAAAAAATTATTTGAAAGAAGTTGTAGTAGTAATAAACCAAAACAAAACCAAAATCAAAATTAAAATTAAAATTAACGAAACGAAAGTCAAAACTGAAGGAAAATCAAATCAAAAACTAATTGAATGTAGTCTCAAAGTTTGAGTTACAGCTGCTGCCTGGTAAGTTTAAATCTTACTTATTTAGAGTATATCGAATCGTTATCGTTATCGTGATCGTAATCGCGTGGGGCCGAGAATCAGTTTCAAGTTGTTTGTTTTAACATAATTCACCGCAGTTTGAAAAAAAAAAAATTCAAAAATACAATCAGAAAATCCAAATAATAAAATTCAAACCAATTGAGAATAAAATCAAATTATTTTTAAACATTTTTACGGGGGGGCATTGAAAATTGAAATTGAAATTGTAATCGAAATCGAAATTGAAATAGAAATTTTGGTTGCTTGCAAAACGATTTCTCGAAAACACAATACAAAACGGAGTAAAGGGCGCCAAAACGTAATGGATCGCTAGGAACATTGGCAAGAGTCAAAATCGTATTCAAAACTGTTGATCAAGTTATTTAAGAGTTATTGTACATATATGTAGTAGTAGTAGTAGTTACTTAATTTGATGAATATCATGTATGTAAGTAGCATTAAAGTTTATATTACCTTTTGCGCATGGCGTCTGGTCTTACGAAAATCAAATCCCTATAAAAGCTGCTCGTGGCAGCGTATCTTAGGTTTTTGATGAATAAAATAATTACACATTGAATAATTGCGGCCAGTTAGATAGTGGCTCGCCTGATATAGTGGATACATATATATTAGTATATGATAGTATATGTAGTAATAGGGTTAAGACTTTAAAACGTTTTTTTTTTAAATATATTTTACACTGAACAAATGTACATAGATTACAAAGAGAATGCTCGTCGTCATTCGTTTGAAATTCGTTTTGATATATGTATATATGTTATATGTGCTTTAAGCCCCTGCGGTGTTGTTGTTTTTGTTGTTATATCTCTAAGGAAACCAAAACACAAAATGAAGAAAGTAGAATGTTTATCCAAAATACTGAAATAGGCTAGTTGGCAAACAAACAAGAGCGAACATTCAAACCAGCACAAAAGTAGATATACATATATAATTAATTAAGAAGAAGAAAATTAACAAAAAAAACTTATCAACTATATAAATATATATTTATATTTATATTTTGTTGTAAAAAGCACATATGGGGCACAGAAACCGGAAAGAAAGTTAAGTAAATTCGATTTGAAGACTTTTTCTGTTTCTCTTCTGCAGACTGGCTGGAATCATACATACGCATATGTATTGCTTTCGGGGTGTACATTGAGTGACTGGAAACATACATACATACATACGTACGTATATGTATTACAGTGGGGCGTACATTGAAACTGGATCCTAGAAGCTAGAGTCATGAATATGTACAGCATCGCGGATTGTAGTAGACGTTATCTCATGGTAAACTCTATATAACTGATCGGTGAACAACTAAGGAATTACAGTTCATTCGGCAATCAGGTGCAAGAAACTAGTCTCTGATTTATGCAAATAAATTGTTGAATAAAATAAAAGAAAATAAATAATATATATATATGTATATATATATATATAGGGAAAATAAATTTATAAGTTTACTGGATTGACATGCAAGAGACCATCTAGAAATTTGCAAGGCTAGAGAAAGTCACGCAAGACAAGAGACAAAAGTAGAGAGACAAAAGTTGAGTTTAAGAAAGCTAGTGTATAGACAGCATAAGAAAGGAACAACAACAACGAAAAGGTAAAGTAAAGGAAAGACTTTTTATGTGCATAGAGAAGAAATCTTAAAGACTTGAGAACTTCTTCGATTGTCAAATAATATTGAGGAACAGAAACAGAAATGAAAAGAGAAAGCGAGAGCGAGAGAGATAAGTTAAAGAGTGTTTATACAACAACAAGAACAACAACTATGTATCTATATATTGTATTTGATAAGGATTATATAATTCGATTTCGAACCAAAACAAAAACCAAATAAAGTAGAAAATAGAAAAGAGAAAAGAATAAAAGAAGGCATCTGACTGGTGCTGAAATCATGAAATATTTTACAAAGTCAAACGGAAAACTTAAGGTAAGATAAACAATTGAATTAGTTATAAAGATATGTTGGAATATTATATAAAAAGATCTGCGGAATTATAACAGATTCAAAAGAAATATATATATATATATATATACGTATATATATTTATATATAATATATAAAAAAAAATTAGCGGCGTTCAGAACAGAAATTGTATTGAGTTATTCATCTGTTTGTAACTGGTTTTGATATAAATATTTATAATTTCAATATATATATATTTTTTTGAGAAAATATTTTTTTTGCGAAAGAGTTAGACAGAAAGAGAGAAGAGTGAAAGATTTTCTGTGCCGTCTCGAAATTTGTATTTTGTTGTTGTTTTTTTTTCGTTTTCTTTTTTTCTTAGAGTATGATATAATATAGTGTGTTTATTATATTTCGCTGCTTCCAGATTGACATTACGAATGAAATCAAAAAAGCAACGGAATCTTGTGGTTGGTTTCAGAACAGTTGCTATATACTATATACTATATACTATATGTATATCATCCTGCTTGTCTTTCTGTGTAGTCTGGAAAACCTGCATATTTGATTATCTTATAAAGTGTATAATGTATTTTTTGCTTTTTGCTTTGAGATATTCCTTCTTTTTGATCTTTTACTTTTGAATCGAAACGAAAAGTGAAAATCAAAAAGAGTAAGCCTGTAATTGCTTGTCGAATAAGTTTTTAGTATCATATTTAGTAAAAATTGTATCGAAATCATAAGGAAAGTAATTGAAAAACAAACACAAAAGAATGCAATTAAGTTGATGGATCGAGTTGATCTGCACAAAGCCTACTTACTTTTGCCTTGTGCGCCACGCTGCCCAGCCACGCCGGGCATCATGTTGTCGCGGGGCGGCGGCGGCGGTCCCCTGGCCCCGGGCCCCTGACCCCTGCCCCTTTGAGCGAGACTGCCACGCCCAGCGGCGCCGCCAGGTCCCATTTGATTGTTGTACTGGTCGGGCGCATCGGCCAGAAAATTGGATGGCACCAAGCCCCGAACGCCGTCCAGTTCGCCCATGTAGAAACCATCTTCATCCATATCACCATAGACGAGTATGACCTCGCCCGTCTTGAAACATAATTCCACTTGCTAAAGGAGAGTTGAGAGAGTACTCAATTTGGAGATAGCTTCGCCCTTGCCGCCCACTCACCTCGGCATCCACATTCGGACTCAACTCCTGGGGATCGTAGTCATAGAGGGCGACCATTCGTTTCACGGGCATGTTCGCATAGATGTCGCCCCAGCGATCGCGGCTCACGTTGCGCATGCTCTGCTGTGGCGCATTCTGGCCCGGCATCACCTGGCCGGTGCCAGGCGTAGTTGTCTGCGCCCCGGTTATTTGGGTAGTGGTGTCCTCCACCTCGCTGACCATGTTGTGCGGCACGTAGCCGCGACGGCCGCGCAGCTCACCCCAGTAGAAGCCATCGGCGTCCTTATCACCAAACACCTGCGCCACAGACCGTAAAGGAGAAACAATGACCGTTAGTAGAGTCAAGAGTCAAGCATCCACATATATACATATAGATATATATATATATATAGTTATAGTTATAATGCTAGTTGGTAGTGTATGTATATGTGCATATTGCTAACTTAACGGTTATTTATGGAACTATTAGAGAGAGAGAGAGAGAGAAGAGAACAACGTCTACATAGTGTTTGGGTAATAGAATATGGTAGTTACTTAGGTAAGTATCGTGGATATGGGGTATGGTTAGACTTATCGATAACAATCTCAACTGTATGTTGGGTAACTGAGGGGGCAGACTGAGGCATAGTTATTGTCGAAGGAAAAACATGCACAAAATTCATTCATTCAATTAGCGGCAAGCGCGGCCAATTTAATTCTTGGCAACGTTCCAATTCGGCATCCAATTCAGAGCAAGCGCTGCTTTCCAGATTGGCTGATGCTGATTGCTGATTAGAGATTGGATCTGGATTGCTGATTGCTGATGGCTGATTGCTTTACCATTTCTGTGTCTCGGGTTCCATTGGCTTGGCGAGTGCGTCGCGGCTGCAAAGTGTTTTGGTGGTTCTGTGTAACGGCAAAAGTGCAAAGAGCTTACCTTGATAGTGTCGCCCTCTTGGAAGGGCAGCTCTTCGTCGCACCCGTCTGGATTGGGACTCATTGTGGATGGATCGTAGTCGAACATTGCCACAAAATAGCGCGGCTTCTTCTGCGCCCCGGGCAACTGCTGTTGCTGCTGCTGGCCCGGCTGCTGGCCGGGCAGCATTTGACCCTGCTGCCCCTGTGCCTGCTGCTGCTGCTGTTGCTGCTGTTGTTGTTGCTGTTGTTGGTTGAGCGCTCCGCGCGGACCCGGCACTTGACCAGGCATTTGGCCAGGCACTTGACCCTGCATTTGACCTTGCAGGTGACCCTGCATCTGGCCAGGTATCTGACCCTGCATTTGCCCAGCCATTTGACCCTGCATGCCATGCATCTGACCCTGCATCTGTCCCGGCACTGGTCCACGGAAACGAGCTCCCTGTGCTCCGTACTGTTGCTGCTGCTGCTGCAGCTGCTGTTGTTGCTGTTGCTGTTGCTGCTGCTGTTGCTGTGGTCCCTGCGCTCGTCCTGGCACCATGCCGCGCTGCGGTGCAGTCGGCTGGTAGCCCTGTATATCGATAAGTTATCGATCGTGGATAGCACGCGCATGAATTTGAATTAATTTAAATGAATTTGAAATTTTGTTAGCATTTTTTTGTTGTTCTTTTTAGACTTTCGCATAGTTTGTTCTTAGATTGTACTCTGTTTTTCATTCACATTGTCTATAGAGAGGTAAGTTCTTTAGCAATGTGCGGGCGTCTGCGTATAGCGTTAAGGCTCGACACAACTAAAGAGGTTATATAGTTACATATGTATGTATATAGGCTAAGTATATGTGTGTATATGTATATAGTATAAGTGTATGCATTTGTATATTAAGAAAGGCGCATTAAGCAGGAGTCTAAATACGAACAGCTGGGAAATCATAATACTATGGCTGATAGGTCAAAGGCAAGTACGAAGCTAGTTTGTTAAGTGTTTGTTTGTTTGTTTGGAAGTAAGAAAGCACGAGTTTGAGTTGAAGAAGTATCTATGTAGATGTCAGATACGGTTCCTGTAACTGTTGTGATTTGTATACACATGTCGCTAATATGAACTGCAAACCTACTGAACACTAATATGTATACTTACACATATATACATATATATTATATATATATATATATATATATATATATGTATATACATATATCAACTTATATATATATAGCAAGAGGTTTATTTATCGTATATATAGTTAGTAGGCGCTGAGACTATCCCAGTCAACGGGCAGTGGATAGGCATTTTAATTCGATTTTATATACATAATTGATATTCGAAAACTTTTTTTGCTAGTCTTAAGGTTATCGTTTAGCATATAGATACGAGATTGGCAAGATGTTGTTCAAGTATCCTGGTTAACCATGCAAAAGCTTAACACTTCATTCACGACTTTTAAAGCTTCCCTAAAGACGAAAGATTGCCCTGAAAAATAGGCAAAAACTTTTTTTTTCAAAAATAACAAAAATGAAAATTTGCTAAATGAAAACTTTTATGAACTAAAGAATCGAAAAGTTTCAAATAATATAGAACTCAGTATTGTCGTACTTAGCATTTCGTTAAAGCTTAAGAAAAGCATATTTCTACTTGTTGTTGGTTTAGTTAGTTATAGTACTATATATTATAATTAGTTTAAGCTATAGAAATCGTGATACGTATTACTAAAAATGCAGCGAACTCTTAAGATGAGCTTTACTCTAGGCAAAAGTATTACAATTGAACTTATACGTTAGTGTATGTGTGTGTGTGTGTGTGTGTGGTTGTTTAATACGAATGTGTATGTGAGAGATGTTGTGGGTATAACTTACATTCTGGTTCACTTGACTCTGTGTGGGTTTCGAGAAGAGGCCACCGAGCAGGCCACCTAACAAGCCGGAGCTTCCGTCGGGCTGTTATCGATTCGATTCGATTCGGTATGGTAACGGGTTAACGGTATCGTTTCATATAATGAAAATGAATATGTATAACTTGTTTTGGTTTAAAATTGTTCGTTGCATTGCGTATTTTTCATTTATTTTTTGTTTGTTTTATTTTCCTTAATCAAATTCCGCTCAAAATACTTATTGAAGTAAGAAAAGTTTCTATTGTTCAAACTGAGTAACTCAATTAAGTTTTTGCATTTGGCAGCAAAGTTTTTGGAACATGCTATTTGTGAACTGTACTAAAACAAAACAAAAATCCAAAACAAAACCAAAAATAATTAAACCAAACGAAACGAAACGGTACACAAAATCCAACTCAGACACTAGCATTAAGAAATCGGCATACGTTATCTCGCACAGAACCCAAAAATTAACTGAATTCATAATAATCAAGTTACATACATACAAATTCTTAAGTTTTTTTTTTGGATTTTAGGGTTATTTAGTTGTGGGTCTCAATTCAAATTGCTTTGGTTCTTATAATATATGTATATATATTCTTTCTTATAGATGATCCCGGCAACACAGTTCATTTTTTTCATTTTACAAAATTTTGTGTGTGAATTTTGTGCGATTGTCTAATATTTGATATAGTGTATGTATATAATGTGGTTATATTGCAAAACAATTCATAGAAAATAGGTTGAGAGAGCAAGTAGAGTAGTTAAGGCAATTCATAATAGATACAGAAAGATATAGAAAGTATATGTAGGTAGCTGATAGAATACTTTTCCTTGTCTTCTTTTTCAAAATATCCATTATGAACTCGGACTCAAGTTGATGTTCGTTTCAACCAAAATCAAACTGAACATAAGTGGGTTAAGTATATAGTATAGTATATGTATATGTGGGATTTTCCATTTCAGTATCATATATACAAATCATAAGGGGGAGCATGGGATTGGCATTCAAATTCAGGTGGATAGAGTACGATCTACGGTCAGTAGAGCTTTATGTACAGTCTTGAACAGGATGGATGTTTAGAGAGAAATTTTGGAGAACTCAGAACCAATTGCATTTGAAACAATAGTAATAGTTAGACGAGAAAATAAAACGCGTTCACAGAACATTATTTATATACAGTGAATGTCAGAGCGAGACGATCTGCAGAGAGCTGATCGGCTGACATTTGGGTGCGGCGCACACACTAACCTGGTGACCCGGCTGGGCCTGGCCCGGCTGCTGGTTGGGCAGCTGGCCTGGCTGCTGCTGCTGCTGCATCTGGTTGGGATCGTATTGCGTGTGGTCCTGCTGGCCGACCGTCATGTGAGGCTGCATGCCCGCCTGGTGCTGTTGCATGGGCATGCCGTGGAGGCCCTGCTGCGGCAGCTGCGCACCCATGCCCATCTGATTTGGTCCCCGGCGAGCGACAGCGTTGCGGACGTTGTCTGCAGAGGGAGATGAGATTGGATTGGATGACTCAAGTTCAAGTTGGTGATTTGATCATGCGCGCTCACTTGGTATCAAGATGGGTGCACTGTCCGCCGACTGCGAGTCGCGAGATTTGGTGCGTATGGTGACGGCCCGGGGATTGAAGACGCCCAGCTTGCCGATGTCGATTAGTGCATGATCGCCCGTAGGTGAGTTAATGTCGGTCACCTTTTTACCATCGGCGTACACAGCATAGCCGGTAACGGGCCCCGTAGACGTGGGTCGGTTAACCGGCTGCCATGTCACCAGAATGGTGCCATCCTGAGGACCAGCCTCCAATTGGATGTCTTGTGGGGGATCAGGCAAACCTTTGGTCAATGTGCGAAAATCGGCATAGGCGCCGGGTGCTTCCTCCTGGCCGGGTCTGCCCGGCGTTTGCTGCGTGTGCTGCCCGACGGCACGCAGGTGCTTGGCGCGCACAGTCACCCGGTACTGGGTGCTGGGCGCTAGCCCGGTTATTGTGTGCCTATACATGCCCGGCTTGACGGTGCGCACCTCCACATTGTTCACACACACCACGTGCTGGTGGTTGGAGTTGGCCGGCAGCCATGAGATAACCGCCGAGGAACACGTTATGTGCGAGGCGCGCACCGCCGAGGGGCCCAAGTGCGAAGTGTCTCGCCCAATGATCATTGTGCAGGCGGCGTCCCTGGACGTCTGACGGGTTTGCGTAACGCTCCGCACGCTAATGCGATGCGGCTGAACAGATGTGGAAGATATAGAAGACAATGATGATGATTATGATTATGATTATGATTATGATGATTATGTTGTGCTGCAGCACTCGAGGAGACTCACCCGCGTCGAGTCGACGCCCTCAATCAGAGCGCGTGTGCGTTCGTTGGCCTTCACCGTGACCTTGAGCACACCGTCTACATAGACGTGATAGCTGTCAATCAGATTGTAGCCCACCGGCTCCGGTGGCGACCAGCCAATGAGCACGCTCTTGTTAAGCTGCCGCTCCAGCGTCAAGTGCTTCGGAGCTGGAACTAACGGGGCGGGGGGTGGCAGGCAGGAGGAGAAGCGTAAGGTATTTATTAGTATTTCAGCTTTAGTTGGGATTAATCTAGCTTATGCGCTTATTGCTGCTAGCCTAGTCCAGTGCGTCTCTACAGGTAGGGTATACAAAAGTCGTTATGCTCACATTTGCCAACGCAGAGGACGCATTCGAGTGGCCACGAAGCCCAAACCAAACCAAAGAGATTAAATAACGGGGAAGAGGCAATGGCAATGGGAGCGTGTATAGTTACCATTATCGCTAATGTCGTCCTGGTCGTGCTCCAGATCGGTGTGCGTCTCACTCAAACGTGCCAGTTCCTCGTGCGTGTGTGTGAGCAATGGGTTGTGCGGCGGCAAGGAAGGCAGCGACGTTGTGTCGCACTGCATGGAGCCATCCTCGGCATCGCGCAAAGTGGACAGCACCGCCTGATGGAACTCCAGCAAATCATCGCCTAATCGAATCGGATCCCCGTTAAGCCAAGAGCCATCGATCGCATTGAAGTGTTTACTCACCCACAAGTCGCTGCACAAACGAGGCGGGCACTAAGCCGCGTCGTCCGTCCAAGAGCTCGGCATCTAGGTAGCCGCCTTGCGGCTCGCCGCTGGTCCACACCAGCAAGTAGTCGCCGGCGCAGAGCGAGAGCTCGCCCTCGGCCTCCCTGAAAGAGAAGCGGAAAGTCAGCCCTAGTCATGGCTACCCCAGACATATGCTAGGGTCACTCACTCTGGCGGATCGTAGGGAAAGCGCGCAATGAAGACGCAGCAGCGCCCCTTGCCTGGAATGTCCAACATGTCAACCTGCGGCTCACTGGCGCCGTTCAGCCCATGATTACGAGCTGAAAGCAAAGGCAAAGGATTAGAATGCGGGAACTCAATGTGCTTCAGTTGCTATGCTCACTGTCCAGCTCAAGGGCGCCCAGCGCCAGGCCGCCGCGATTGTGCATGATGGAGGCGCCCAGGCCGTCGGTGAACTCGTCCAGGCCCCAGCTGCTGTGGCCCACGGGTATGGGCGAGCAGGGTGAGCTGCGATTGCCATACCGCGCCATCGGTATATCGATCTCATCCAACATTTTCATCTTGGTGGCCTGGCGCAGTGCAGCCGATGTGAAAGGATACGAGGCGCTCGATGCGGCGTCCATGAACGGTGCACCATACGCGCTGCCCAGGGCGCCGGCGGCACCGGCGCTCAGACCGTAAAGCGATGTGGCACCCGTGATGCCACCGCCGGCTGGTCCCAGGCCGAGTAGGGCGCTCGTGTCGAGCATATTGATGTTGCTCATGGTGGGATGGGTCAGCGAGCTGCCGACCACGCCGCTGCCGCCGCTCAGGCCCAGGGCCGAGTAGCTGGTCGAGCCGCCAGGCGGCAGATTATGCGAGTTGAGTGACAGGAGGGGCATGGTTGTGCTCTGTAAATTGTACAGTTGTATTGTTCCGCGCTTCTCGTTTCAATTTCAATTTCAGTTCAATTTCAGTTCAATTTCAATTCAAGTTCAATTTTGTGTGCGAATTTTGGTTTTGTTTTTGGTTTTTCAATTTACATTGTTTTGTGTTGTTGTTGTTGTTGTGGTGGTTGTTGTTGTTTTCGGTTAGTGTATTAGTACAGGCGGGTGTTACAAGGGTACACATACAGACAGTTATTGCATAGACACACAGACAGACACGCACACAGAGAGACATTGAAAGACATGGATTGCAGGTGATGCGTACAATTTGCCGATTTCAGCACATTGGGAAGAGAACGAATCGAAACACGAGTTATTTTACATAAAGAGAAAAAGAGAGCATATAGGAAAAAAAAGAGAAAGAGAGAGAGAAAGAGAGAGAGAGAGGAGACAAGAGAGAGAGAGAGAGAGCGCATAAAACGGGAAAAGAGATCACAGAGGAGACGTTTATTGGTCAATATTGAACAGGAAGCCAGCTAGAAACAGCATTATATATTAGCTATGAGAAAGTATTTGAGAATCGAATGTCGAACATGTTGATGTGATTAACGGCGCAGACGAGAGTCGATACATAAGTTATGAATATTGAGCTAGTTGCTAAGTGAACTGAAGCCGTTTCCAAGCAATTGATATGAGCAATGTTGCCTTAACAATGGATTACTTTAGTAGTTAAACATCGAAACGGAAAGCGTCGAAATGTTCTATGTTGATTCGCTATAGAGTTGATATTGATATTGCTATATACATACATATATATATATATATATATAGATGTAGTCTTAACTCTGGATATGTATATGCATGTGTTTGCTATATGGCATTTAGTTTGTATACAAAATGTGCTGTGCGTGGCGAAATATGGCAAATGCGGCATGGTTGAAATCTTAGTGAAAAGCCAAATGGCAAATGAGGGCATGCAAATGTCTAGAGAATCAAATATGTGAATATACCCTTGCAGAGGAAGTAACAAGTCTCTACTTAAATTTTAATGAATACTTAATATATTGTATGTATTATAACTAAAGAGACTTTTCATTGGATCTACCTATATAAGATATATGTACTATCTGTGCTCTTCTTCTGCTCTGATAAATCGTTTTTTTACTAAAACCTCTCAAATCTCACTAAATGCATAGTCAAGTCTAAATTAATCATATTCAAACTTGACATTCGATTTTTGTAGATATTTTATAGATATTCTATCCTTAATCTGCAATTAATGCGTCTTTCTGATATACTAGAAGTGCTTACTTCCACGATATTGTTTGATGATCTGCAGAGTCGTTCTTCTAGAAACTCAAGTGCAGCTATGTCAAGCAATTTCTGCCTACAGACTCCGTTTAAATAACTCAAAAATATTCAAAAAACTATATAACATTTATTTAAATATCTAATAGTTACGTAACTTGTATCGAATTTTGTTGGTCATAGCCAAATGCACATAGTTCTCTGGAAGTAGCTAAGCAAATATCCAAAAGTATCTCTGTATAGCTGCAAGGGTAAAGTTCAAGGCAATCAATCTATTTTCAAAGAAATAATTCCCTCTACACACTACACCAAAAGATTGGGCAATCTCTTAGAACTCTTTTGCATGCAATTCAACAACAAATGAGAGAAACTTTAATAAATTCTAAAAAAAATAAATAAAATATACTAAGTATGGAATATATATTTCTTTAAAGTATCTATAGTTACTCTAGTAAAAAATATAGTTAAATTGAGGAATACATTGAAATACCAAAAGTTGCGTCTGAGTTGCAGTTAATGTGTGTGAGCTACGCAAGTCTTCGGAACGTTATGTTAGACTGTGTGCATGTATGTGTGTGTGTGGGCATGTATGTGGGTGTGTGAGCATGTAATTATTTTCAATAATGAAACTACAACAAAGCACAAAATGTGATTTTTATTGAACGGCGAGCGGCAGTCGCAGAAGAGCCACTGGGCCCAGCGCGCATGATCAACAATAAAACGAACAAACACGAAGGCTACTTTAAGCAGATGATGATCGTCAAAAGGAGAGCCAAAGCCAAGTGTCGCCAAGTGCCAGGCAAAGGCCTCAAAGCGGATTTTGTTTTGGTTTCAAAAAAAGCTAATTTAATTGCATTTTATAAAGTTTTGTTTTGTTGGGTTTTCTTTTCTTTTCTTTTTTTTTTCTTTTTTCTTTTCGTATTTGTTGCTTGTAGTTCATTGCAATTGAAAATAGTTGGTTTACCTGACTTAATGCCGATGGCATAGCCTTCATCGTGTGAATATTTACCGGCAAAGGTGGAATGCCAGTTATTCCACTTGTCCCACTCAGCAGCTTCTCAACGGAGCTCTGGCCACTGCCGTAGGCAGCCGCGTTCATTGCTTGCAGGGCATGGCTGCTCAGACTCGAGGATATGCCGCTGATTGAGTTGGGCATCAGGGCCGATATGGATGATAAGCCACCACCACCAACGCCCGCCGCGGCGGCGGCAGCGGCACTCTGCGAGCCAACGCTCGTGCCGCTCAGACTGGTGCTGGCTCCATTGCCCAGCGTGGATGCCAGCGACTGCGGCAGGCTCGAGTAGCCGGACGACAGAGCGGAAACGCCGCCACCCGATGCGCCGCCCAATACGGCACGTTTATATCGATTCAGTTCTTCTTCGAGTTCTGCGCAAAAATAGATAGAATAATAAAAAAAAAGCGAATCGCATGCAAATTGTATAAACCTGTTTGCGAAATTGAATTACTATCGACTCACCACTCTTTGATATGGTTCTAAATTCGCTGTTTCCCGTATTCATCATGGAGCTGGGCGGCAAGCTGTGCAACGCCGACATGCTGGCGCTGGCCGAGGTGCGCGGCTGTTCCAGCTCGGCCAGAACGCGATTGTCCTAGAAGCGAACAGGATCAAGGATATGCAGTTGTACATGTAACTCTTTATCGATAGCTCATCACATGTCCTTTTCATAATTTGTCTAGGGGAGAGATGCCAATCGAGCGAGTAATTGCTCGACTTGGCTCATTGTGTGCTCAGTGCGCTCGGAAGCTGGCAGAAAACTAAAGTTGCTAAAGGAGAAACTTTAAATTCGACGTAAAACATGAGCTCCGTTAGGGATTCGGTGAAGGGGCTGATAGTGAAGGCGCAGAAGGTGTCGACCGGCTTCCACGATTTGATACAGAAGACGTCGTCCCTGTTGGCCGACTCTGAGCGTGTGGAACGGACGTTTGTCGCCTCGTGTGGCTTCCACGATGACATGTTGCTGAGGAACTTGGTCAAGTACTGCAAGAACGACGATCGCGTGCAGCAGCTGCTCGAGAACGCCGAGCTGAGACAGACCGTGGAGGACTACAAGGAGGGCGTCAAGAAGATAATGGAGAAGTTCAAGGAGCATTGCCAGCAAGGCTCCGTCGATGAGCGGCTGAATCTGCGCCGTAGATACGTTTCGCAGCTGCAGGCGATGACCGACAACCTGGCGGAGCGGATCGACGGAATGGCCCTAATCATGATGCGCAGCTTGAGTGTGGCGGAGATCAACAGCTATGACAACCGGCGCATCATCCAGCAGCTGACCAGAGACAACAAGGAGATGCGGCGCAAGCTGCAGATATACTCAAGCTCCGACGGCGACGACGAGGATTTCTTTAAGCAGGGCCTGCCGCGGCAGGCGGACTGCGGCACACAGGTCGAACTGGGCGACATTCAGGAGGAGGACTCCTCCAGCATTGAAAGCTTTCGCAGCTTCGTGACCTGCTACTCGTTCGGCCAGACGCCGGAAGATGCCACTAAGGCCGAACTGGAGAAGGATCAACCCAAATAGGGACAGTAAAACGTAGTTCGAGTTCCTTTATTGATCCTACTCTCTGTTATTGTGCTCCCTAATAATAATCATTTACTGCTTACCTGCTCAATCTTGGCCATTATTATGTCGATCTCGGAGCCTTGGTCCTGGTGGCTGATTGTCGGTGCCCATGTGACGGTGGAGCTGCTTGCAGAAGTTGGTATACTTGAGCATGGGTACTGGCCATGTTGCGCTGCGGCGGCTGATGTCGGGGGACAGTTGGCCATGTGTTGGCCACTTGGCCGCCCTGCCTTGGCCTTCAGCGCGGCAGTTAGCTCGATCTGCAGCTCCTCGCAGTGCACGTTCTCCAGCGCGACCTATTATGCATAGATACAAGGGCAGCTTAGGGCCTGCGAGCAACATTTGCCGGTGCTGCACCGATGCCACTCACCTTCTTCTCCAGCTCACGAGCTCGCGACTGCAGGTTCTCCACCGCCTCGGTGTCGGGTCGAGCGCTTCCGCTCAAGTTGCGTATTTGTGCCAGAGTTTCCTGTTACCGGAAGCCAAGCAAAATTGTAGTCGCTCTGCGGTAAATCACGGGATTCGCTGGCAACTCACCTGATGCGCCCGCTCGATCTCGGTGCGTCGCATTTCCGCATCGCGCAGCTGCAGGCTAAGCGAGTCCAGCATGCTGTTTGGCGCTACGCCGGCGGCCACGGCAGCGGCCGCCGACTGATGATGGTGCATCGACTCGTACGGCATGCTGTGGCTGCCCTTCTGACGTCTGCGAATAAATAAAGTAAACCGGAATAAAGTCGACTTTCAGTCTCTGCTCCACTCTCGACTGTAAAGCGCCCCGTGGGTGGCGGCCCCCAGTGAAGGGTTATTGCTCAGTTCGGGCGTGATTTATTTATGTGCGCGAACTTCAGAAATGGGGCAACTGCTTTGCCCTGTATTCGTAATTGTGGAACGTGCAGGGCACACTCAGGCCAGGCACACATACACACATACACAGCGAGCGTGTGAACTTTGAACTTTGGGTTAATTGCTGCTGTGACCGCATTTCGTGTCTGACCCCCAAGGAACGGCACGCTCATGCAACAATATTTCCCAATACAGTGTGTGTCTGTGGCTTTAAGGCTGCACTCATTGAGCATTTCCTGGCCATTTCCCCTATTACTCATACGCCCAGTTGCTCGTGTGGAAAAGTGCGTGGTGCTAAACGTTCGCCCTTTCAATCGTCCGACACCTGTGCTGCAATCTAACGCTTTGATTTCACTGTCTGCCATTGCAAACACACACTCACACTCACACTCATACACCTGTGGGTATGTACACTCATGCACAGTTATTCACACTCACGTACAGTCAATTGTATTACTCATACGCCTTGTTAGACGCGTGTCGGTATAAAAACAACTGTAACATGAGAAACAACTGAGGCAAAACTAAAAGTTGACCGATACTAGAATACCTCGCAAGCGACAGACTATGATGCTAGTTTTAAATGAAATATATATAATTATTTTTATAGAATTAAAGAATGCTGTAATTTAGCCTTATATAAATAGATTTATATATTTATATTCGTATAGCAACTTTCACTGTTCATCATCAATTTACAAATAAAGCTTCTCCGCTCGCACAGCAGAAAATTGTTGTCTTTATTGAGTTTTTATAGTTTGAAAGTTTGAAAGTTTTCTGCCAAGGATAATCGACCATTTTGTTAGCCCTGCGTAGAGGGTATTCAACACGCGCCAGTTTGTCTAGACAGCAGCAAGACGCTGCAACTGCCAAAGAGCAAAAGTTACAAGCTGCAAATTTATATATACACACCCACCCACACACACACACACACAGATATATTAACTGTAAGTTGCAATAGTTGCGAATTGCGTGACTTTTAGCAGGCTACGATTGAGCCTTAGTGGCTTTCCGTGTTGTATTGGAATTCAGAATCCAATAATAAATCGCGAAGGAAATTCAATTTGCATCACTTTAGGTTCTATGAAATGCTGGGGGAATATCTATAGTAAAATGGATACAGAATGCTGCGATGATGCTTGCACACTGTCACACGAACACCAACGCAAACACCCACACACACACACACACACACATAGAGGCAGGCAGGATGACAGGCAGGCAAATCACATGCAGCTGCATTCTGCTGTCGATGGTGATGGCGATGTT
Organism: Drosophila repleta; assembly: GCA_018903745.1. Taxonomy (NCBI): domain Eukaryota; kingdom Metazoa; phylum Arthropoda; class Insecta; order Diptera; family Drosophilidae; genus Drosophila; species Drosophila repleta. Next base: position 16,019,621 of record JAEIGN010000233.1, on the reverse strand, counting down.
TGCTGTATTTATACCCCTCGCCCGCTTCCCCTTGACATTTAAAAGGCAACGACAAGGTTTATCCCACTGCCGCCCCACCCAGCTGTGGGCGGACATGACAGCATCCAGCAGGTGGGCTTTGACATTTACTTCACGTCCTTCCGGTGTTGCCAGCAACAGCTCTCAGCTACGTTGATTGCATATCTTCTGCAAATTTCAAAGCGATTTCAACCTTGAGCTGCAGTTGATATCTATGTATACTGGAAAACTGGATGCTGGATATCTGAACGGAACTATCTGTACTCACGGCGATTTGGTAATCATGTTAAACCATCATTTATTTATGGGCGAAAAGCAAAACTTTGTCTATTTCTGCTGAGCTTTTAGCACTTTTTTCACTTCACTTTTGCTTGAATGCGTGTGTGTGTGTGTGTGTAGGTGTGTGCGTGCGTGCGTGTGTGTGTAAGCGTTACTGATGCCGTTATAATTGCGTTACGTGTGTGCAGCACCACGGAGCGCAGTCAAATGCGAAGCGCAACAGCAGCAACGTCTCATTACGGCCACTAGTTGCTATTGTGCACAGGGCTACGGCAGTCTCTTCCCCAGCTCCTGTGTAACAGTATATGTGTATATGTGTGTGTGTGTGCGTGTGAGTGTGTACAACTGCAAAAGCAACAACAGCAACAATGTCGTTTATTGCTTTAGCTTAACTGCAAAAGTATCCAGAGCAATTTGAGTGTGCGAACAAGACGGCAGCATTGTCTGTGTGTTGATGATGAGAGCCAGAGAATTTTGGCCATTGAGTGATGAGCTGCCCAGCCGTGACTGGAGCCAAAGCCAGAGAGGGACACACAGAGAGAGAGAGAGAGAGGGAGGGAGCGAGAGAGTGTGTGTGTGCGTGCGAGCAAATATCCCAGCCAGCGATTGCAGTTAGCCAACACTGGCGCATGCGCTACGCTGTTATGTTAACAGACGACTACCGAGCTGTTAGACGGTTAACAGTGCTGCTTGTCCCTCAGTCGCTGGGCTTCCAAATTTTTTAATTATGATTATGAAGTGGGCGTTAAGTAGCTCTTACTCTGTGTGTCTGTGTGTGTTTGTGTGCGTGTGAAAGTGTGTGTGTGTGTGTGCGAGTTTTCTTTACTTTTCACTTGTTTTCTCATAATTGTCTTCATGGCTAAAAGTGGGTAGCATGTGCTTCTATATCCCACTGAGCCCTGTCATTTGGCTTAAATCTTACAGATGATTCCATCAAGCTAATCATTCCATTAAACGTTTCTGCATTTAGTAAACACAACCACACACCACGTAGCAACAGATAATGTCGAGAGACACAAGAGCAACATCAGCTGCTGTGAACTGTTTTAAATTTTAATGAGTTCACCAAATGCGGATTAGCCAAACGACCTACACACAAGGGAAGCTGTTCGCCGTTCGCTCTTCCTCTTCCTCCATGGGTGGCCCCCCATACTCAGTCCCCTTTGAATGTAGGTTGCAGGCTGATGCTGATGCTGATGCTTTACACTCTATTAACCCAATTTCTTTTTGGGCAATTGCCATTGGAGTAAATTAAATGGAAAATTCGCATGGATTTTAACTCCGATTCATGCGATTTTGATCGATGTTTGCGACAAACGCGAAATTTGGCTAATTAAAAATGTGAATTACAGAGTCATTAAACCTTAAAATGTTTGCCAACTCGAAAGTAATTTCAAACGGAATAAAGTAAAATGAAAAAAAAGAGGAAGAATTGAGGTTACAAACTTAAAAGTTGATTCGTGCCACAGAAGTTTTCTGAGAGAAAAATATTCAGCATTTGGCTTGAATTACTTGCTCAACACACAAATAGCTGGAAGAGGGGAGACAACTTTTACCGATGCACAGATGTAAAGTGCCTGTCTATATGGCATAGCATACTTTATAGGGTCTATTTGTGGAAATGCGAGAGCGAAGAGCATACACATTGAAATCTTAAAGATGACTAATTGAAAACATATTTCACCATATATTTATGGATTGAGGCTTGATCTATATCTAGGTATAGATATATCTAGGTATCTATCAATATTCGATATAAGAATATATCATTAGAAATAGACATTATAACTTTATCGATATACATATAGATATACGACATAAGAACATATAGCATTAGACTATATTATATATCATTATTACTATATTATAGAAAATTTGATTTGAGTTATAATATTGGAATATACATCATTAGATATAGACATTATAACCTTATCGATATACATATAGATATGCGATACTAGAATATATATCATTTGAAATAATATTACTATGATTATAAAGTATTATAGAGTTAATTTGAGCTATAATATTAGAACATATATCTTTATATATAGATACTATAACATCATGCAGTGAAAAGCAAACAAACTATTCCAGCAAGAGCTCTCTTTAAATTTGTTTAAGTTTTGATAAAGTTCACTATCCTGCTGACAGTTTGACCTCAATAGCGACACACAAAAACGTGGAAGAGCAGCCAAACAGCACAAAAACTATCTTGCCTATTTATAACTACACTCACACACACACACACACATAGAGAGAGACCCATGCGGGTCACACAAGCACACACACACACACACACACGCGCAAAATGTAGCATAGTTTTTTGGGCAAAGTTTGTGGAATGTGTAAAATCGAATCTCTTGGTGGCCCCATCCCGGCTCCTTTGAGCGAATCGGCCATTGAATGATAGCCACATGTCAAAACTGAGCTGCTGCTCAATAAATTCTCGCACAGCAGCAAACAAGGAAAAATTGACTTTTTAGGGCAGCGCGTGACATTAGATCGTTGCATTGCAGACATCGGAGGCAAAAGCAACACGAATCATGAATCTACATATTTAGGCAGAGGCTAATAAGAGCAACAACAAGACAAATGGAATAAACGAAAAAACAAATTGCAAATAAAGCCAAAAATAGTTGTTACAGCGTTTAGGCGCAGTCCACAGTGCTGTTATTATCTCTCCTGTTACTGTTTACACACGCACACACACACACACAGGCGCTCACATTGTTAGCTAACTGCGAGTGACACAAGACAACCGCATGGCAAACACCTGCCCCCAACTGCCGTCGCAGTTCTCGCACTCTCTTACTGCTGTTATACATATATAAATGTATATATGTATGTGTATGCGTGCGTGCATGTATATATATATATATATATATATATATATATATATATATATATATATATATATATATATATATATATATATCTGTTTGGGCCATTCTGTTACGCACGCAGAGGAGCAAACAACTTTTACGCCTCCCACATGGCCCAACTGTTGTTGCTGTTGTTGTTGTTGCTGCTGCTGCTGCGCGCCAAGTGTCAAAACCGCCCCCAAAAGCAAAATGTGGCACTTTTCATTTATCTTTTGCCGCTGCTGCTATCATGGCTACTGCGGCTGCGGCTGTTACTGCGGCTATGAATATGAAACGCACACACAAATACACACATATATATATATATATATATATATATATATATATATATATATATATATATATATATATATATATATATATATATATATATATATATATACATATTACACATATACACATACGCCCAGCTATATGAACCGCAAACTGCTGCTCTGCTCTGCTCTGCTCCACTTCCACTGGCCATTCCACGCTGTCTAAGTGTGTGCGCCTTGTGCGCGCGCGCCTTTTTGCCCAAATGCAGTTTGTTTGCCAATTTCGGCACACTTTATTAATGCACTTTAGCCTAAGCAGCAGCGGAGCACTCGGCACATGCATGCGCGCACATTTATGCACATTCGTATTCAGTTTTCATTCAATATTCCGTTTGCATTGCACTTGTATTGTTGTCCGCATCGCCTTGTGTGCGTATGTGTGTGTGTGTGTACTCCATGTTCATGTGTTCATGTGTGCATGTGTGCATGCATGTGTGTGGGTGTAATTTTACGTTAGCTTGCTTGCTTATTTATCGTTTCATCGATATGCCAGTGCCGAAGTCTCGGTGGCAATCGCCAGCACTTTTACTTTCACAACACCCTTTCATCGAAATGCACTTTTAAGCACTGGAGTTTAAATTTTTAATAAGTGATATTTAATTGAAATCGCAATTGAAATTCAAAATTGATTAACATTTCAGCTCGAAGCACTCGCGACATACTGAACTTTGTTATAATTTCTTTGCTGTTAATTGAATCTCCTGCAAAATCTTCTCAATTTCATTGAAACAATGCAAATATTTCACGTCACACATGCCCCGAGCAGCAGCGGGGCGAGTTCGACGATTGCTGCTGCTGCTGAGAAAACATTTTCCCATTTGGTGTACAGCGAAATTTTTCGTGTGCCCGTTCGCTCACAGGCCAGGGCACTGCCACTGGCAGGCAGCCTTCGTTTTTCAGTACTCGTCCTGAATTTCTGGACTCATTTGAGCCACTTTTTGTTTTGAGATATAGAACTGCATTGGATCCTTGAGATCCTTAAAGTCTTTCTTTGTGAACATTTAGATAAACGATAAGTTGAACATTTAGCGAACCTTTTTGCTACTGCTTCTTGAATGGTGCTGGGACTGCTGATTTTTCAGGTCGCCTATTTCCACTTCCACGTTAGCGTTAGAGAATTTACATAAATGCATAGAGTTTACACTAGTTAACGGATTTTAGTTATACATAATATACAACGCGATTTCAACTAAAAGCTAAGTGTTTAGAAAAAAATTGCAACTTTATTTTGTATAGCAGTTAGATTTGAATGCGAAAACCGAAAAGTGGGTCATCTCGGTCGCGCTGCTCGGCTGGTTTGTACTCTGATTTCTATCCAACTGCCTGCCCAGAATGGCCCAGTGTGAAAACGAATCGATTTTTCTGTCAAATGACACTGAAAATAGGGAAATTCTCTCTCTCCCTCTCTCTCTGCTTAGCATAACCACACTCTCTCCCTCTCTCTCACACTCTGTTGGGGTTGCAAATGTTAACTGCGCTGTTACTGTTAGCTTAACAGCTGGGGTCCATTGCTAGGAATAAGGAAATGCAATTTCTTTTGAATATAAATACATTTATTTGTCGTTTGTTTTCCTATTTCTACAATATGAGTTTTGTGTCTCTTTTTGTTTTTCTTTTCTTGTTTGCAATTATTTTCATATAACATTTATTAAAAATAAAATAATTTTTCTCCGATCTTCGATTTCTAGCGATCTCGCTGCTACTGTCTTCAGGGGTGTTTCAAATTGAACATATTATTAAGTAAGTGTATTGTTAATATTTATAGTTTTAAATTTCAAACTCCAACAATTAAAAACAGTTAAAAATTCCATTGTTTTTATTTTTCTCATAGTTCATTCCTGTTTCTCGTTTTCTTTTCTTTTGTTTTTTTTTTCACTTTCTCTAACATTAAATTTATATTTATTTTTATTTATGTTCGCGTTTCCTAAATAAAAACAAAATATCCTCTCTTTTCGCTGTGTTTAACAGAAAACGAATGAATTATTTACAACAAATTGTAAACAAAACAAAACAAAAGTAGAGACGCTCGCACAATTGACTAAATACAAAAGAATATAGTTCAAATTCGAATTCGCTAAAGCTTTAGCTCCTCAAGTTGTTCTTCTTGTTATTTGCTTTTGTATTGGAATTTAGTTGTCATTTCAATAATTTAAATATATTAGACCTATTTACTATTTGTTTTTGCTTTTGTTTGTTTAGTTACAGCAGGCTTTAGTTGTGGATCTCTAATATGCGACTATGGATTCCTATTGCAGATTGTGTTCCTTGCTTCTGTTTGTTGCTCTCTTGTGTTTCTTTGTATTTCATTAGTTTGTCGTGTGTTGTTTAATAGTTAGTTAAACATAAAATTAAAATGCCACTAAGTTTTGCATTAATTAAAACATTTAATTTTCTACTCGCATTTACTCTTAACTGTCAGCATTATTTGATTCGTTTGCCTTATTAAAAAAAGTGCACTTATGAATACTGCATTCGGCCTGAAAGTAGAAATAGAAATTGTTTTCCAGATTAAAATTCAATAAACACAAACAAATCACAATTGGACTTAATCTTTTAACTTAGTACAATCGATTCATCATCGTCTTTAAAGACCCCATTGACTAATCACTAGTGTATTTCGTGAGTGTGATTTCGAAATGCAATATATACATATGCGCACAATCTCAAGCGAACTTTTATAGTGGTAAATGTGATATAGATAAACGAGTTTGGAACGCCAATGGGAGGGATGACATCACGGTCAGCGTTAGATAAGAAACGTGATATCTGAACGATTAAGGTATTCGGCTGATAACGCGCCGCATACCGTTCTACTGTTTAGACATGGCCTCAACATAATTTAGCTTTTAACAATGGGGCCAACTTACTGTCCTTCTTTGAAGTATTCCTTCAGCGTTGTGCTGAACTTCTTTGAATATTTGACGAACTCTTTCTTGCGCTGCTCGACAGCCTGCTTGCCAGTGACGCCTGGTATGAACGAGCCGATTTCGTTGACCACATCGAGCAGTTTCTTTATGGCGCTCGCGATTTCCCTGCAATAAAAATGCTGAGTGTTAAAGTTTATCTAATATAGATATGGAAGATTATTTGCTCACTTGATTGTCTCAAGGAAGGTCTTGCGATCGTTGATCTCGTCTGGTATGCGACTGAGTATCACTTTCAGTGCAACTGACTTGCGATTCAGCTCCTGGAACGGCTCCTCAGTGCGTGTCAAGCGATATTCATTAACTGCGCCACATATTGGGACAAAGAAAAAACAACAAAATGCATAAACACAAATGAAAACAATCGTATATCCACATATATACACACACACACACACACACAGACACATAGAGACGTGTGCAGGTGTTCGTACTTACGATCTGCCTCGGTAATGTTGCCCTGCAAACGCAAGACGGCCTCATTTAGGTTGACATTTAGATCGGCGCGTCTCACGATCGACGCAACGAGGTCATAACAGAAGCCCGGATTATTCTGCTCCGATTTTAGTATGGCCGAGCGCAGAGACTGAGCCGCGCCAACGTCGCGTCGCTCGAGCTGGAAACAATTTACGTTTACGCAACATTGCATTTAAACTGGGACAGCCAACGCCCGCCTCGTTTGCACACATGGAGTCTCGGGCTATGTGAACTAACTTACCTGTGTAAAAATGGGCCTCAGTATAACGGGCAGAACGAGAGACGAAGTTGGCTCACGCTCGCCCATGGTCATTTTTTAACACGTTTCGATTAGGCGCGCACAGATTTTCTATTGATTTCAGCCGTTTATAGAAACTGGCACATTCTGGACTCAGGCCGCAAATGTTTTGCTTCCTTTGCTCGCGTATACACAATTTGTAGAAATTAAACTAAAAAATTAAGAATAATTCACAACAAAATGGTTACAGTGTTGCCAACACTGCAAGACATGTAGTGTTGTTGACGCAGTATCGATTGCGAATGTATCGATATCACTGTAAGCAATGTCAAAAAACAGCTGAGCTCGCAGCTAACATAACGCAGCTCCAATGTGCGTTTGCTGCCAAAACTACCTTAAACGGACGCCATCAGCTGTTGAATAGTGTTGACTAACGAAGAATTCAAAGTGAAAAGTCACATAGTTAAGTAAAATAAGTACAAAATAAAATTGTTATTGCTGATGCTGCGATGTCCTTTAGATAGCAAAACAAATCAGACTGCTCCGCTATTGGAGTCATATTTGTATGTGTGTATGTTTGTGAATGTTTGTTGTGTTCTTTTTTATGCAACTCAGTTTAAAAAAAAGTTGAAGTGTGAGGCTGCCTGCGTGCCATTTTCATAGCCCAAGCCCCGAACACTTACAACCAAGAAAGATTATTGCACTTGGCTGAACGTGATGACGTCCACTAGCAATCTGGCAGATGTTGTTCGCCATTACCAGCGCAGCATTGAACGCCATGGCGAGGATGAAACACGCGTAAGTTATTCCCAAAATACATATTCTATATGCAATATGCGTGGGCTTCCAAACTGTCCCCCACCTCAAAAAACGATATTTCAACAATTTGCGAAAACCTGCACTGTCAATTGCATGTGTATAATTTGAATACGGGCACGTGTTGAGAATCGTGTACTAAAAATATGTGTATTCGTATAATGGGCATCAGGCTGTCGGAGGCATTTAAAAGAAAGTTTTGCTAGTTTTGCAGAGATCACATCATTTCGCAACGGTCTGCAGCATATGAAAAATACATAATTTCGTAATACGTCGTTTCTGCGACTTTCATAACAATTAGTGGGATTTACAAAATATAGGAATGAATAGAAATTTGATTTATGAACTCGTTCTCTTACCATATATCACATTCCTCCGTCTTGTCTTTCCCTTCTCACTGTTCGAATTTCCTGTTATTTTCTTCTTTCGCTCTATTGGCCGCCTACTCTTAGTTCCTTTCTGTTTACCTTTGTAACTGTGCATCACTCTCTCTTTCTCTGTCGTTCGTTTCACAAATTGCTCCTCTATGTGGTTTTCAAAACGGCAGGATAGGAAATTATAGTAGTTTAGTTTACTTCTTCATTTTTTTGTATATATAATTTATAGCTATATATTTTAGAAAACAAATCGAAGTATAACTTCTTTGATTAATATTATTTATCGTTAATTTAAATGGGATTTTCGAATATAAGTTCTCCCTTGGTTGTGCATGTGTTTCGGTAAATAAACATGTTTGTTGGGTGCAGGGTATGTTGACTAGCAGGGAGCGGAAACAAGTTTTACATACCCCTAGTCGACAGTACGATACATTTACGTACACAATATGGTAGAATATATGAATGTATATGTATGCATGAGAATATGTAGTACATACTAATCGGCCGTTACATGAAGAGCCTCTAATTAATCCATTTGCTTTGCTTTATCCGCTACCTGCGCCCGCAGCTGCTGCACTGTATCACAAAGCTGTTTAACCTGCCCATCACATTCGAGCATCTGCAGGAAACGGGCATTGGCAAAACGGTAAATGCGCTGAGAAAGATTAACGGAGAGGTCGGCGTTGCTGCGAAAACACTAGTCACAAAATGGAAGGCTATGGTCGCTGCTGAAGAGGAACCCGCTGTACATGCGCATAGCAATGAGGAAGAGTCGAATAGATCGAATGGCCAGCGATCCAGCGAAGACGACCAAGACCAAGAGAACAAAGGCAGCAATTCCTCTGGCGGTGAAGACACTCGTCATAGGCAAAAGTCCAAGCATGGAGAACGTTCCAAGGAAAGTGAACATAAGAACAAATCGAGTAGTAGCAACAATAGTAAAAGTCACTCAAAAAGCCGATCGGACAGCGATAAGAAACACAAGAGCAGCAGCCATGACAAGCCGAAACCGAAGGAGAGCAACAGCGACAGGCACCGGAAAGAGCAGAAAAGCAGCAGCAGCAACGACAGCGAGCACCGGAAATCAAGGGAGTCCCTAACGAAGTCCAGCAACAACCACCACAAGAGCAGCGCTGAGAGTAACCATCACAGTGGTAGCAGCAGCCACAACAACGGCACTAGCAGCAGCAGCAGTAAGCATCATCGACATCAAAGCAGTCACAAAAGCGAGCACAGCAAGTCGAGACATGAGAAGAGCAAAGAAGTGAGTTCAATTCAAATTTTAACAAATATTTATGTGCTAAAGTTTCCCTATTTTGTAAACAGAGCAAGCCGCAAAGCAGCGAGCAAAAAGTTTCCAAAGAGAAATCGGAAAAACACAAGTCTTCCTCAACGTCAACCAAGTCATCTAAGCGACCCCGCAGTCCACAGCGGACACAAGAAGATGACTTACCCAAAGCTAAAATATCGAAAACAAAGCCCTTGGCGGATGCTGTGGAGCATAAGGATACTGCCAATGAGTTCGACTCCAGCATGGGCGCCAATTTTGACGATGTGCTCGGTATGCTCAATATGCCAATGAGTGGCAAGAAAATTGCTGGTAAACTCAAATCACCCCAGAAACCAACAACCTCAGCAATCGCAAGTTCGTCAGCGACTTCAACGAAACGAACAACAACAACAACTTCTTCAACATCTTCCAACAACAGGATGACTAGTACAAAGGTAACTTTCTATAATAGAAATATTTGATTCAATCAAGTAAGGTTTGCGATCAACTTTTAGAAACCTGAGCTGTTAGCACCCACTGCAAAGCTAGAGCCACTCGATCCCAGCATAGCTTTGGAACTGCCTACCATATCTAATAATTATAAGCCCATGCCACTGAATCAAACTGTTATGGATGTCGTATTCAATCAAGGTCTCGGAAGCTCTGCGCCTAGGCCACCTCGCAATTTCAATGAGTCTGAAGCGCTAGCAGCTGGCATATCATCCAAGACAATGCGGTTAGTTAATCGGCTATGACAAGTAGATATCCATAATATAGTGAATTTTTTTCGCAGCACCAAGATCTACTCAGGTGTCAGAACTGGACAGATTCTGCAGGTGCCGTCCCTCTTTGATCTTTGCACACGTGTGCTCCAAAAGAACATTGACGGTAATGAAATAATTCATAAAATTTTGCTGCAATAGGCATCCAATTAATTTGTTTCTTTTTGGATCGCACAGCTTTGGAATACACGGGTGGTGTCCCTTTTGATGTATTGCGAGCAGTTCTGGAACGCGCCACGCCCCATCAGCTATTGAACGTTGAGGAGTACAATCCTTATCTGATGGAGGACAGCGATGTCCTGTGGCAGCAGCATGTACAGCGGCATTGTCGTAGCCAGCGCAGGGAGGAAATGGAAACGTGGCGAGAAATGTTTTTGGTAAACTTAATTTTTAGCAATCATTGATAAGTATTTGATTGTGAATATTGGACATTTAAAGCGCTGTGAGGAAGAAAAGGAGCGCAAACTAAGCACAATTGCCGAGAGTATAAAAGCATCACAGAAAATCAGTGAGGCACCTGTGCGGAAAACCCAATTGGCATTTGTGGACTCAATGGTGAAGCCGCCGCGCAGCGTACAGCGCAAGCAGGAACAATATGGCACTAAAGGCAAGCTCATTGCCACTCCAGCGGCTCGTGTGGCTGCTTTATCCAGCGTCACGCCCAACGCGGCCAAAGTGGGCGATACAAGGCTTCGTGTGCTTGGCGCAACGCGTGACTCAGCGCAAGTTGGTAAGTGACTTCTTGATTTGCTCTTCGTTAACAATATATAAATATTAATTATTTCACTTCTGTGCTCGGTCCATAGCTGCGGCTCCAATGCGCAGCAAGAAGGCACCGTTGATGGCTAAGGCATTGCAGTTGATACGAGGACGTCACAAACGCTAGTCCCTAAGTCAACAATCAGCGGATGCGGTCTTTACTCATCTGTTATGAATAACACATAACATTGATTATTAATTAATTCACAGTTAAGACTCTAAAAGAGATTCTATTCCAGAAATTGTAAGGTTATTGGTCTGTCAAAAGAGTCGTCGATTGTGACAAGAACTATGCGCACCACAAACCAATTTATGTACTCGTGTTCTGCGCCATTATTTATATAAATATATATACATTCATATATATATATATATGTAGCTTAAGTTTTTAAAGTCGAATAGATTAAAGTTTTGTTGAAACACGTTTCATACCAATAACTGCTCATTCAAATATATTTTGTTCACGATAGAGTCATTGCAGATTGTGCATACATGTTAATTAATTGATTGTAAACCACAAATCGATATCACCTAAGTTAAATATGTTCTGTTCCAATGGGCTGTGCGAGTGTCCAAAATCATTGTAAGTACGTAATTGTACATATGCTTACATATATACATACATATATTATATTTAAGCCAGTTCCCGCAGCTGTAACACCGATAATAATAATGTAATGTTTCAGTTGATCAATAATGAAGACAGTTGCAAACACATTACTCCATTTATTAGATTATTAAATGAAACATTTTGAGCAGCTATAGCATACTTATGTTCTGTACAATAGATATAGCCCAGTAGCTGGCAGATCAATAAAAACAGTTGCATAATTATGTATGTATACCTTGTAGAATACGAGTATATACAGTGTTCTGGCATTCAGAAACATCACGAATTATTTAATTTTCATTTGATAGTGTACGAGGTATCTATGCTAGTTTAAAAATTGTTAAAAAAGCAAGAAAACACACATTGTTCCACTTGATAGCAACAGTAATACTTATTATACAGACTTATTACAAATAAATTATTTTAAAAACAAGAACTATTTTTAATTACGCTGACATCCTTTAAGTGCCTATGCAATAGAGTGTTTTACTACGTCCATAAAATACATCAACTAGACGCTGGCAGGAACTATTTAGAGTTAAGAGACGATTCGTTGTAGCTGATGATGAGTAGATGCTGCCGCTGCCACTGATGCTGCTGCTGGTGCTGCTTTCGCTGTGTTATGAAAAACAATTACATTTATCTTTATATACAAAGTGGGAGATGGGTGTTGACTCACTTCATGGGCGCTAGCTTTTTAGTATCCCACAGTCTTAGGCTGCCATCGATGCAGGCGGTAACCAGTTGCTGATTATGTGCACCCCACGCTAGAGAACTAACACTGGTCGGATGATCCTTCAGCTCGCTCAATTGAGCGCCCGCAGCCAGGTCAAAAATCCGAACCTTCGATTCATCTCCGGCAACAGCCAGCATTTTGCCATCGTTACTAAAAGCCAGACTGGTGACCGCTTGCCGACAGTCGGCGAAGACGCGCATTAGTTTGCCGCTGGTCGCGCACCACAGACGCACCGAGTGATCCGCTGACCCGGTGGCTAGGTAATTGCCATTCGGGTGAAAGGCAATGCACTGAGAAAAGAGAATAAGATTCATTATATCATCAATATAAGGCGACATCCAATGCTTTTAGCCAACCTCAACGTCTTGCGTATGGCCAGCGTATATAATCAGCGCATGTTCGCGCTCCAGGGACCACAATCGTGCGCTCAAATCCTTGGAGCCAGTGACTACATACTGTCCAACAGGACTCTCATCCACACACCAGATGGGATAGTTGTGACTTCGATAAATGGCTGCACATTGAAAATTATGAGCCCGCCAGCACCGCAACGTGCAGTCCTTGGATACACTATAGTAGAGCGGATAATGCGATGAGAAGCGGACATTGGTAACACCTTTGGTGTGTCCCCTCATCTGCACACCGCCATACTCATTGCTAAAGAAGAGATAGCCATTTGTTAGTAGGTGCTAGAGGAACTTTCTTCTAAATACCTACAAAGAGTTATCCGGATATTTGTTGCGTGAGGCTTTATGACGCTCGCGTCGCTGTTCAGCGGTGCACGTCAATGCTTCCTCATCGCTGTCCAGTTCCTCCTGTTCATCGTCTGTGCAATTGTTAAGCTCCCAAGTGCATTGTGAGTGTGGAGAGCGTCTGTAAAAATTCTTACCCTTACAGCTATGCTGGTTCAGCTGCCACAGCTGAACGGAGGAGTTGTCAAAGCCCGCAAGCATGTGGCATTCGTTGTTATCCAAATGGGCCGAGGTGAGCCCACGCGACCTTTCGCAAATCCGATAAAAACATGGCAGATCCGCTTGAGCCTCTAGTATTTGCGCTGTGGAGAATTTCATTGATTCGAGGCAGGCATCAATGTGGACTTTTGGTTTATCGACGGATTTACCCAGTTCCGACTGAGTTATCCCACATTCCGCTTTAATTTCAAACTCCAGTTTCACGGTTGTTTCCTCGGCAGGACGTTTCTTAATACAAGTCTTCTCGCCAGACTTGCTGGCCTTATGCTCGTTTCGGTTAGGTGCTGTGGCTATATCATCGGTATCAAATCCATCTATCACATCGAGCTCTTCGTTTATTCCCAGAAGGTGGTCCTCTGTAAAGAGCCGCTGATCGTTGTCCACAATGTGAATGTGCAGCCAGGAATAGATCAAATTCATAATCAGCACATGGCCGCGTCGATGCAAGTAGGTGCCAATTTTGTCAATCACCTGGGATGATGTATGCAATTCGTATTTGGATGCGCGAAAGTGCGCTACAGTTGGGTCTGACTCGGCAGTTTCCAGCTTCGTGCAGCCCGATAATATTTGTACTAATTTCATAAAGTAATCAAGTTCCATATCGCCAGTATTTTGCGCCTCGCTAGCAAAACGGATGTGACAATCGGCGGCTCCCGCCAATTGAGACTCGTTCGTCACCGAACAGCCATTTATCTTGGTGGGCAGTGGTGCATCGTACAGGTCGACCGGTGCAACAAGATGCGCATATTTTTTGAGAAGCTCGATGGCGCCCTTCGATTCGCGCGCTTTTAACAGCTCTAGATACAAATGGCAGAGCATCGGCCCATAGAAACGTTTCATTTCGAATCGCAAGGGCTCCGGCTGTGCTTCCACAAACTGCGAGAAGCGCCCAAATTGCTGGTCAACCATGTGTTGATTGTTTGTTATGACTTGGACGTTCGAGTAGGTGAAGCTATTGCCACCATGGAGATCAGTGTCCAGCATTTTATTAACCGCAAACTGACTTTTGTTTTGCATCAAGAGAAAATCGGATTTGCGAAACTTCTCGTTGCCCTTTAAGCAATTCCAAAATGTACAGTGTTAATAATTAACTGAGCTTATATCGAGCTTACTTACAACATAATTCTTCTGCTTCAGCAACAAACCAACTGCGGCCCGCATTAAATCGCTTTTTGAACTTTTCTTTATGACTGACTTATTGCTGAATATGGGCGATGATCCATGATTGTTGTTGTTCGCATTCGGCAAATTCATATTTCCGTTCGTGGTCCTTAAACGAATCCTAATCCCGTCCTGCAATTTGCTGAAGCATCCGTGCTGTGTATATGTGCAGTACTGCGCAGCGTCAAAATATTCGCTAGTGTTGCATACGATAGCCGCTAGAATCATCGATACGTTTTACCACCGCTTCGATATCAATATATCAGCTGTTCGAAAAGTGATAGTACTCTTTCTGTTGTGTTGTCGTTCAGTAGTTCGCGCGGTTGCTTTTCACTGCGTTTTCTTTCTGTTATTTTTGTACATTGCCTAAGATCTAAGATCCTAGCACTATATCCATATATATATTTTTTTTAATTATAATTTTATTACTATGGGCAGCACAACGAAGTTTGTTGCCGAATTCTGTGATATTATAGATTCCTATGGAGGGCGGGATAAGGTGAGTAATAATTGATCAATTAGTAAAAACACTTAGTAAAATAAAATAAAAAAAAGGTGAACATCATCTACAATTTCGGCTTGATTGTTATTTAAAAAATGCAGCGTGGCAATCAAGGTGCGGCGGGTCTTGATCTACCGCACCAACAGGTTTTTGTCACCTTGAGTGGAGTCGGAAGCGCCATGATTGAACCTTGCCTTACTTCTTGTTGCAGTCTGCCGATTCTGCAAATACTTATGATTTAATCAGTTACTATATTAAAACCAGACCGCGCAGAAGTCAAGATAATAATGCGAACGATTGCGACACACAGAGCGTTCACCCGGCAAGAATTGAAAAAGATTATTAACTACGAGCGAAAGGTAAACTCGTTAAAGTACCAAGACAGCAGTCCGAAGCGAATATACCCCACGAAATATTTAATTAATGGCTATTGATTGCCTTGTAGTAGCAATGTCAACATCGTAAGCCAAGACAAACGCCTTTTAGCCTTAATAAAACATGCAAGCCACCCATAACGGAACTCGTAATAAAAGTAAAAACCGAAAACTAATTGCGTTAAGACACAGTTGCTGAGATGTTCGTTGCATTCGTTGTATTCTTTTTATCGCTGATAATTTTTTATCTCTTTATAAGTGAAAAGCAATTTCAGAAAGTGCTGTAATGAGAAAGATATAAAAGCGCAAAAACAAGTAAGACTCAACCCTCAAAAACGAAGATACTTTAAGATATTAATAGTACAGTTAATCGATAGCACTAATTGCTTTATGAATGATAATGATATTGTGACGATCTGCTAAACAACAAAATTTAATACCAATTTGATCAAAAGTAAAATATATATACAGTTGTCATACGGTTTGTCATCCCCCACTGGGCGAGTTCAATAAATGTGGTATCCTATCTTATCCGAGAGCAAACTCGAACTTATGTCCAATTTCAAATTTCAACAGAACCAATATGCCCCACTTCCACCTCGCAAACGAGTATTATAAACAAATAGCGAGTTTAAGTAAATAAACGCAAGCGAAACTTAAATATTGCTAAGCAAATAAAAATATATATTCTCAATTTATATCTCTTAATTCCTTTGTTCAGGTGATGAAAGCGCTCTGCTACAGCGCCAAGCTTGTGGCTGGCTACCATCTGAAGCGGAATCCGGAGCTGGCCAAGCGCTATGCGATTGCCAGCTCGAAGATATCTGGAGCTAGAGCTACGCTACGCCTCATCGATGATATACCAATGATACAATATGCCCTAGAATACGGATTGGGCGAGAACGAACCGGATCGCATTATGGCAATACTGGGCGTGACGGCCAATATAGTCGATTTACTGTATTATCCAATTGAAAAGATCTGTTGGCTCTCCGAGCACAACATTGTGAGCGTAAAGCATGCAGACAATTGGGATAATGCCAACTCAGTGTTCTGGGTGCTTTCGGTCTACTTGAACCTCATGCGGTTAGTTGTTTTTGATATGATGTAGATTTATATATGTTCTATATAAGTTAATTCTTAATTGCAGCACACTTCGCAACTTTTGGATAAATCAGGAAAAACTAAATCGCAGTCATCAGCTATGCAAGTTAGTTAAGCTAACTTAATCTTAATCACTCTCTGGGCATTCACATTTAACTCCTCTTTTTATTGCAGTCCTACGAATGTTGATGCCAAATCGCTGGCCAAACACCGTTTGGAATTGATGTCTATCGCACGTATTTCCCTGGACTTTGTGCACGCCGTCAGCACCTTACCCAAGGGCTACCTGTGGGGCGGCAAATTGTCCACCTTTCAGGTGGGAAGCATCGGTACACTGTCTGCATGCTTGGGCATCTATCAAATCTTTGCCAAGAGAAGACTTTGCAAATAGTAATCGGCATGTCACCAGTGCCAACAGTTGTTGATCAGCATTTGTAGCTAGTCGTTAAGATAAACTGTGGAAATGCAAGAATTTTGTGAAACAGATGGTTTAGTTGTTAAATACGTAAGCACAAAATATATAAATTATTACTAGAAAGTATGAGATGTTTGTATGTTTTGGTCTGTGTGTCCTTTATTATCTATTCCATCTTCATGTTCATGTTCATGCTGATAACATTTACGCATTCTTTAGTCTGCATACTCAGCATGAGGTCTACCTATGTTACAGGCCTTTACATATTGTCGTCTCTTTGAGGGTATATCATGTTTATAATGCTTTTGGCTTTAAATTACTATTTGTCAGTTTAGTTAGCAGTCATGATTATTGTTTTACATTAAGTATGCTTTTGATTTGCAATTCAAGGATCGTTTCACACTTCTTTCTGCTCAGTATAGTACTGGGAATCAACTTATTAACTTTTCTCTGTGTAAATACCGAGTTATGTAGAAGTTATATATGTGGTTGTTTATTATTATTGTTATTGTTATATATATATATATATTGATATATATTGTTGTACACAAAGTAAATTTGGTTGCTCTTCAAGCATGTAAATACATATTAACAATTATTTAAATAATTGGGATTTTTCTCCTCACTTTGCTGCCTCCTTTTTAAGCTCTTTAATAAGTATTTATGAATTTATATATATATTTATGTATGCGTTTAGATAAAATGTAATTCAATTTAGCATAATATTTATTAACTTAAGCGCATACAATTTTTGTTTTCTTTTGGTTTATCGTTTAAGGTTTTATTTCATTAAAAATCTTGTTAGTTGATATTTATAGATATTTTGGGATTTGTTAATTAGTTACCTAACTATTTATTTATATATATATATATATATATATATATATATATATATATATATATATATATATATATATATATATATATATATATATATATATATATATATATATATATATATCTTTGATTACAATATATATTGGGTTACATACACATACATATACATACATGTATATATATATATATTTATTATTTTTTTGTTCCATAGTCATCATCGATCTGCATGCTGTACAAAAAAGCATTCAAAAAGTTCAAAAAATTTCTGCACTCAAAATATGTTCAACTTTGTTCCATTTGCTTTTTATTTTCATTATTTGTTTTATATATTATAATAACCGTATTGCAATTTGAACTTTAGCTCATAACAATATATATATATATATATATATATATATATATATATATATATATATATACTAGGTATGTACGTATATTATGTATTGTTTGCGTGTATGTATATATACTTTTTATTTTAATTACATATGTATACATATATATGTATATATATTTGTTTTCTTTTATAGTTTACTTATCGGAAGCTATTTAAAATGGCACTGCAGTAATTTTGTTTATATTCCTATATATAAGGTGGGAAAATCAATTAGAATTAGGGTGAGAAGGCTTCTGCAACTCTTCACGAAGCTAAAATACCCCAAATATAATTCTTCATATAACCCTTGCTCTATCTCTCTCTCTCTCTCTCTCTCTCTCTCTCTCTCTCTCAGAGAGTCTCTTTTGCTATACTTTAACAATAACGCGTACAAGTCGGGTATACATATACATATATTGTCATTTAAGTTATTATTTAAAAATATATGGTTCTTGATTATTGCATTTAAAAGCTTAGTAATTTTCATTATTATTCGT
The DNA here is from genome assembly GCA_018903745.1 of Drosophila repleta. Taxonomy (NCBI): domain Eukaryota; kingdom Metazoa; phylum Arthropoda; class Insecta; order Diptera; family Drosophilidae; genus Drosophila; species Drosophila repleta. The sequence goes on along the minus strand of JAEIGN010000233.1, from coordinate 16,000,902 downwards.
ATTCCTCTTCTTTCTCCTCCTCTTCCTCCTATCCATCTTCGATTCTGTATATATATATATATATATATATATATATATATATATATATATATATATATATGTGTATATGTGTGTATGTATGTATGTATGTGTGTATAATAGTCTTTTTAAAAACCTTTTATATTATGTCTTCGTTTTTATATTCTGTTTTTTAACTTTGTTTTTAACATTTTAGTATAAAATTCAATTTGCAAATGTTTTTGTTGTTTTTTTTTGTTTTGTTTTGTTTTGCTAATGTTCCCCCAAATGTGTCTCACATGTCGCTTATGTTGCTCAATGTTCAATGTTGTATGTTGTATGTCGTACCGTAATATTATGCTTATTAAAAATATTCATCATAAATGTAGCTAGAAATATATATAGGTTAGTTTAGTTAGCATAGTTCTGTGAGAGATACATATACATATTCGCCGAATGTATTTGGATATTGTTTAGCTTTGAGTAGTTAAGGTAAGGTCTCTCTTCACCTCAGCTGAGTTTTAAAAGATATATGAATATGTATTTAGGGTGAGGTTGCTTAAAAATAAATCTAGATTAACATATCAATTAATTCATTTCGTAAAATACATTTATCATTTTTGTCTGCTTAAATGTTTAGAAGTATTTTCTGCATTCTTGCATATTAATTTTGTATTTACTATTCTTAACTTTGCTAAAATTTAACATTATCTGGTTTTGTTTTTTTGTTTTTTGCGTGGGAAGCGTTCGATTTTGGTTCCATTACATTTCGTTTTTATTCAATTCATTGATAGATTAATTTTCATAAATTTGTATTTTACACTTTGAGATCTTAAACGAAAACAAAAACTGAAAACTATCAACTGAGAGTCTGAAAAAGCTTCTTTTGAAAATTGTTTTAAAATTTCTTTAATTGTTTTTGTTATTTAAAAACGCGATTTAGTTTGCTCGTAAAATGCGTTAAAAACATTAAAGTAAAAATATATATACATATATATATATATAGTATGTATGATCTTCTTTAAGTAGTTTAATTACCAATTTCTGTTTTTTATTTGTAATCTTTTGGGGCTGGGTAAGATCCCCTGAATAGCCTTAAAAAGTTGTTAGTTTAAAAGTAGTTGACCCTCTTCCTCGTGAAATGTGGTTAGTAAAAGTATATAAATTTGTCGTTATTTAAAAGTCAAGCATGTCTGTTCACATAATCCAAAAGTGTTTCGAGTATTTGGTATTTAGTTGTTTAGCAGTTAAAAACATTTTATTTTAGTTCTATAAAAGTGTGCCGCCTGCCACAGCACTCATATCGAGCTTCTTCTTTTTTTTTGGTTTGTTTAAGAAATCAATCGAGAGAAACAAGTTCTGTTAGTTTTTTAATATGTTAGGGGGTATATAGTATATAAGTCTTAAAAATACATATAATTATATTATAATTCAGCTAAAGCACCATTTTATGTATAAATATCTTTCAATATATGTATATATATATATATATATATACAATTTATTATCTAGTTAAAGGTATATGTTCTTTATATGTATACGTGTGTATATATGTATATGTTCATTCGCATTTGCATTCATTTCGATTGATTATTTCTTTATATTTTTAATGAAATATTCATGAGTTTTCGTGGTATATATATATATATATATATATATATATATATATGCTCATAATCCCATTTCTGATTACACCTTATTTTGTTTTCGTTATTCGTACACATATATACGAATATACATATATATTTATTTGGTATGCACTTTATGTATAGGGTTTAATAAATATGTGTGTATATATAAGCATTTTTTGATTTGTGGTTTTCGTTAAAGCGATTTCATATTTCATTTGAGTGTGGGGTTGAATTGCTGTTTTACTGAAGGCATTAACTATATATTTCATATATATGTATGTATGTATGTATGTATATAGGCATTTATAGATAAGAATAGGCATTTATAATAGCTATGCACGATAATTGTCTAGCATTTGAAGGATTTTATAGCTACTTATTGACATACATACATCAACTAAGTGTAGACGATCAACTCGCTGCCTACAGCAAAACGTAAAACTTTAAGCTAGGAGCTACAACAGAAACCGTTATACTAAGAGGCATCCAAGTTTACCCTAAGACCCGCGTATCATCATTCAGTTTTTGTATTAATTTAAAAATTGCTTATTGTTGTGTAGGTCCAATCGTGGTTTTAAAACTAAAAACAAATTCAGCTATATTAACATTTGTTTAGCGCTACTTGATGTCTACCATAAAATCCCTGTAGGTTCTCTTTCGTCGTCATACGTCCATCAAAACACAATAATTGGCGAAACAAAAATTGTGATTGGAGTAATAATTATTGTTACTATATTATTGCCGTAATAGCGCATATTTAACAACTGTTAAACCTCTTATTAGTTACTTAGTTTTTGGTTATTATTTGTATATTCTTTGGAGTATTAAGTTGCAACGTTTAAAGTAATTAATAACTTGATTGTTTTTATGCTTAAATTCGTTTGAATTTAATATTTGATATACGACTAAATGGCAAGTGTACCAGCATGGGGAAGCGCAATGTTAGGTATTTGCTTAAGCATATTCAGTAAAGAAGAAAACAAACTCAAAATAAAAAAAAGAAACAGCATGTAATTCGGAAAACAGTTGTGTTCTCTCCATATATATAAATATATTTAATATATGTATATATTTGTTTGAAATAGTATAATTATGCGTGTTTTGTGTGTTTTAAGCATGTGTAGAAAGTATAATGTTTTGGTTTTAAATTAAAGCGTAATATGTAATAATTTGTTGCTACATACAAAGCATCGAGATTCGTTCTCAAAAATACATGAATAATAATGTAAAGACATAAATAATAGGAACAATGTTTTGAGTATTAAAACTAGTTTTTGGCCAAAAGGGGGCCAAGAAAAACAAAAGTTTAACAATTAATATAAATGTTCAACAAAATCTTTTAAATCTATAAGCGAAACAAACTAAACATTAAACTATATAGCACGAATTCAGTGTGACAAAAACTTAAAGAGCAATTTATAAATTCACAACTTTTAAATCGTATTTAAAAATTGGAATTTTCAATAAACGCTTAACAAATAATTCAAAAAATATATTTCTGCTTTGGCTAATAAAAAAGAAGCTATAAAATTTCTGATCAATAGCACAACAAAATATATATATGTGTATAAATCTAATAAACGGGAATGGGAGAAAAACTGAACAGAAAAAAAATGCTTTCGCAGTTTCCAGAATGACAGATTCTTAACTTAGATAAGATGCAAAATAGGACAGCTTTTCGATTGAGCTTCAAAAGAAAAATAAAGTAATATGATTGAAATGGGCCATTACAGAAAGCTGGGAAGTTTTCAGTTAGCATTTGAATGCCCGCTTCAAATGCTGATATGTAAGCATGATTATCAAAAAATATTGTGTATTCGAGTTGATTGTGTGAGAAATACTCGTGTGTATAGCCTAAAAGAAAAAGAATGTATTTGTATATATACTTAATATCGTACCGTTTAAGTAAATACATCAAATAAATGAGTAACTTTACAAGATTCATTGTGATTGGGTGTGCAACACAAATAATTTTCGTCCAAATCTGTCCATTCGGAAAGGTTAAGCTTCCTGTTGCCTAAAAGTGCCTAAATTTTAAGTTCACTTAAAATTCAAAATAACATCCCATTGTGAACCTAAATATGGAACTAAATTTAAAACGGTACGCTAAAAGTGCGTACATAGTATACGGTAGACACACACTTAAATTGTCGACTGGTGTTGCTGTTGCTGATATTTGTACAAACAATTGGCTGCCGCGTTGTTGCTGCCAGCGCTTGACAAGAGATTCAAGTTGTTTGGCTGCTGAGTAGCATGTTGAAATTGAATACGTTTTTGCTCCTGTTGCTGCTGTTGCTGTTGTTGCTGCTGCTGCTGCGGTTGCTGCTGTAGATTTTTATGAAGACCAACCCGCTGCAGCTTCTGATCCATACTCAATCGGTGGCTTGATGATGCCAGCGAAATGGTAGATGATGATGATGAAGGGCCAATGCCTACCAATATTTGCGACTTCGAATTTCTTGTCAAGGGCTTGTGGTTTTTAATGATTTCACAGCTGTGCTGCCATTGCCAGCAAGTGCGGCAAAAGTAACTGTAATGGATATGCAAAAGTGAATATTAAGAGAGCTGCATTCTCTATTCGTGGTCAATTCATAAATACCGAAAGCAGGAAAGTTCCCGGCAATAGTACGGCCCGTGTTGAACACCGCAAATTGAACAAAGCGCATCTTCCAGGTAGGGATCTACCTGTACTTTCTTTGTAAATTTCGTGGTGCGTATTTCAATAAAGGCGGCAGACACAGCTTTCATATACGACCGAAAGTTGCTAAAGGTAACACGCCCAGAGCCAATTGGATATTTGTATTTATCTGTATCAATACCAGCATAGAGAACGCCATCAAATAAATCCTCCATAATAGTGGCCAATCCCTCGGCAGTCAATTTACCGTGGAGGGCGCCCACAAAAACAGTTTTAGTGGGATCCAGTTTTTGAGAACTTGAACGCACATAGTTGGAATCGGCTATAATCCAGGGTATGACTTCCACCTGATTGCAATGGAATGATTAATTAGAGCCCAGCTGCTAGTGAAACGACGACTTACATCTTTCGATTTGATTCGTCGTGAGGAAATCTTGAAGAAGTAATTGCTGCCACAATGGGAATCATCAACCTGCAAGACGCAGGCTGAAAGCAAAGCTTTCACCTGTTTATCAGACTCGAATATAATGTAGACATAGCCCTTGGGTTGTGCCGCTTGTTGTTCCTTGCCGGGCCATTCCACTCTGTAAAATTTAATAGTGATATAATCATATACATAAATGATATGTTCACCAGAGATAGAGATATTTGATGCTTACTTTATAGAACCAAAGGGCCTAAAGATTTGTATTAATGATTGCTCACTGATATCCCAAGGAATACCGCCCAGGAATACTTTGGGTGAGTAATTCAGCATGCGATGCGTACGTGGCGGCAGCTGGCCACTCCAGGTGCATGTTGCGTCACACATTGCTGCCGAGTTCTTAAAAAACTTGGCGACGTGATCCAGTTGAAAATCACTGCCACTGTTCATAGCACTCGGAGACACAGTCACAGAGCTGCCAGTACCGCCATTCAGATTTCCCAAACTAGGTACTGAAGAGTTGTTCAGATTGTTTGAACTGCCGGCAGTAGGCAAATTGCTCGCATAGCTTTGTAGCAGCTGATTAAGCAAAGGCATTTGTTGCGTCTGTGCCTGCAGCAACTTAAGCGTGTTGATCCTTTGTAAATTTTGCAACTTGGCCAGCTCCATGTCTACTATTGAAAAGTTCTCAAGAGAACATTGATTGAGGCAATCGCTGCTTAAATCAAAATTTTGCTGAGATCCACTTAACAGCTGCGACTCGTAGTTGCGATTGAGGTTGTTAAACTGCGGCTGCTGCGGTTGTTGCTGCTGCTGCTGTTGTTGCTGCTGCTGTTGATGATGATGTTGAGCCTGTTGTTGTTGCTGTTGCAGTTGTTGCTGGTGTTGTTGCTGCTGCTGTTGTTGTAGCTGCTTCTGTTGTTGTTGTTGCAGCTGCTTCTGTTGTTGCTGCAGTTGTTGCTGCTGCTGATGCTGCTGCTGCTGTTGTTGCTGCTGCTGCTGCTGTTGATGCTGCTGCTGTTGGAAATGTTGTTGCTGATGTTGTTGTAAAGAAGCGAGCTTGTTGCTGTTTACAGAGAACAGATTCTGCAAAAAAAAAAAAAAAAAAAATAGTTGAGACCCTTTAGCTGTGCAACCAGTCTGAGCAAGACTTACAATCATGTCCAACAAATTAGGCTCGTTGAAGGACTGATTGCTATTCTGACTCTCCGGTGAATTGGAGCGCGTGGATGCATTCTGGAGATTCAGTCCGAGATTTCCGCTGTTACTGCCGCTTAAGTTGCTGTAGTTTTGCTGCTGATAAAGCATGTTAATCGAGTCCAGCGACAAGCCATTAGCACTGGAGGAGTTGCTGCTATCACTGCAAATATGATTGGTAATTGCGTAAGTAACTGCGATGGCTCGCTAAATATATAGATAATTGGTGCCACAACGTTACCTGACTAAAGGAGAACTGTGAAAGGAGCGATTGTAAATAGATGTAGGCGTACTTGGCGATAAGGGTGCAGAGCAATCGAAGCTGATGTTTGATCTTTGGAAAGCCTTAAGTGGGTTACTTTGTGCAACATTTTCAAACTAAGTTCGCCAATTCACCCGAAAAAGAAAGAAAAGAAATCAAATAAATTGAAAAATTGACACACACACACACACACACAGATTCAGAGAAAGGCAGAGAGAGAGGGACAGACACACACACAACATTGAAATCAATCAAAAATCATAAGAGGTTTAGTATACAGTCCAAGAGCGTTGGTTTATAGAGAAAGAGAAATAGAAAGAGAGAGAGAGAGAGGAGAGAAAGAAAGAGCAAGCAACAAAGTTAGAGAATAGTTTTTGTTTTTGGTGCAAATTTGGTGCAATTACAAGATACAAGATACAGAAGTCCACGAGGACGAAAACAAGCTTGAGCACAGAGACGTGTGTGCTGAGAGAACTTACCTGAAAGTAATCAAAACTTGACTTGGTGCCTGGCGAGGCCGAGGACTGAGTTGAGCTAGGTGTCAGTGGTGCATAGGACACGGCACTCGCTGACAATTGACCGCAATCGCCAGTGGCAGCGACAGCGGCAGCTGCAGCAGTCGCCGAATTGCCAAGTAGCAAGTTATTAACGCCGCTGCTGCTGCTGCTGCTGCCGTTACCTCCGGCGGCGCTTGCAATGCCTGCTGCCGTTGTTGCTACTTTTGTTGGGGCTGGTGCTGTTGTTGCCTGGGCTGCGATTGCAGGGCCGCTGCCGCCACACAAACCAAGCAGATCGTTCAGTGTGATTGGATCTGCAATCAAAATATATACAAATAGAGAGAGGGAGAGAGAGAGAGAGAGACTCAAGGCATAAGTAAATATATATGTATGTGAATAATGTCAACAGTTATCGTTGACTTGGCGCAGCCATCAATAAATCAACCGGCAACTACTGGCAACAACTACAACAACACTCAAGTGGCACACTGACCATTGCCGAAGTGCTCCTTCAAGCATTTTGCAAATATTCAAAATGCTGCTGCTAATAAATTAGGCGAATCTCGAGTCTCGATATTATGCGATATGATACGATACGAAACTCGTTGGTTTGTTGGTCTTTTTGGCACATCAAAAAAACTTACTGCAATTGCACTGGGCTGCGTTGTTGTTGCTATTATTATTATTATTATTATTGATGTTGCTCGCATTATTGTCGTATGCCAAGTTCTGTCGGCCATCGCCATCACCAGCTGCCATCATGCCAAGGTTCTCGTCAATGGCAATGCTTGAGGATTTGGTTGTGGCGCTGGTCTTGGTGCTGCCGCTGGTGACGCTGTTGGTATTATTGCCGATGGTTTTCCCGTCAAAGTTGATGCCAAACTCGAACGTCTCCTGCGTGGGCGACCCACTTGGCAGGGCAGTTGGCGTCTTTCGCATATATAGTTCCTCAATACCCAACATGACCACTACTTTCTTCCTGTTCTGATTGGCTGGAACGCTGAAATGCTTTGTTGCTCGGGTTACGTGTACTCCACACACGAAATTTGGTATTTGGGTATTTAAAATTTGACTATTACTTGAAAATTTATTGCGCTTCCTTTGCAAATGGCAATTGGGCGTGTACACTTATTATGCAATTTGTACAAGGAACTTTGATCCTAGATTAAGCTACTTTTAACAAAATAAATAATTATAATAATTTAACTATCGAAGGATATTTGTGTGCCGACTTCAAAAGGTAAAAAATGATTGAAATTTATACGTCCGTTTGCCAGACTCCAAATAATGTTGACAAGAAAATGCCAGCAGTGTAAAATGACTTCACACGTACAAAAATAATCTCTAAGCCATGACACTTATCCCCAAGGTTCACTCAGTTATATCAAAATGCTCGAGAGAGTCGCACAGTTGTAGCCTTAAGCATTCCAGCTGACTTTTCTACGCAAAGCCAGATCAGTTTGTTGTTGTTGTTGTTGCAGTAGTTGCATGTTACATGCCTCTCCCAATAGATATATGCCAGACATATGTACACATATTGCTTTTAATTTATACAATCAAGTTTTCAACGTACCATTTATGAATGATATAAGCCCATCGCTGGCATCGGCGCGTCTGGCCAACAGATCCTGCTGCTGCTGCTGCTGCTGTTGTTGGTGTTGCTGTTGATGCTGATGCTGCTCCAGTATTGAGCTAATCGAATGTTTCTGCAGTAAATCACTGGCAGTGGCGCCGCTCAAGGCACGCATGTTGCCGCCAGCAGCGTTGCAATCAGCCGTCTCGTACTGCAAATATAGGAATTTGAATAGTAATAAAATTTTGGTTGCCATCTGTTGGCGGCATGCAACATTGATTGTGGCGAGCACATGCACCCACCCAGAGACAGATATGCGCACATGTACGTAGCGCACTGTCATTAAAGTCAGCCCAATATTGTGGTAACTAATGAATCGTTTATCTTTAGCATTTCTTGCCACATGACGGCAGGCGACGCTGCAACAACGTAGCCAGCTTGGCAAGGCAACCACAAGCACAAGGACACCCACAAGCCAACCAGTCAGCCAGTCAGCCAGTCAGCCAGCCAGCCAGCCAGCCAGCCAGCAGCTGGCTGTAGTAGAAGACGTAGTTAGATACACTACCAACCAACCACACAGTGCCAGCCATAGCCACAGTAACAGGCACAGCTATAGTTCCATTCTCTTCCTCCTCCTTTCTCTTTTCCTTTCCCCCTTCCTTGCTCTTTCCCCAAACACCAAACACCAGCCGCCAGCAGACATGCTCTCCGGCACCAGCTCGACAAAAGCACACTCGAGCATTCGGCGCAATTAAAAGCGCATCAAGTGTCAGTGGAGCACACTTAAAAATGCCAAATTAGTGCAAATATTGTTATCAGGCACTCACCAAACAATTTAACGCAAAATGGCGTACAACTCATTACGTGGGGATTAATGCAGCCAGGACAGAGCACCACTAATGCTCGCTGCTCCAGCACAGGTGGAAGTCAGCGCTCAGCTGCTGCTCGAGTGCTTGCCCATACGGGGATTACGTACAAGAGGCAAAACTCTCTCACTTGACAAAAATCGAAAAACCAAAATGAAACAGTTGCTAAAGGATATTCTATAATCATTTACAATATTTATACATTAATTGGTGCAGGGCAGAGGAGCGCTGATACTAGTTGCTGGAGGAAGTCAACTGCTACTTGAATGCTTGAGGATTCTTTGACAACTGAGAGAAATGCAAAAAGCAATATGAAATTCAATTACAAAATGATTTATATCTCATTATTATTTATTATATTTATATTTTAATTTATATTTACTTTTTTATTATATTAGCTTAAATTTCATCTGCTTTTACATGCCTCAAAAATGAAATTTCCTTTTTTGCCAAAATTCCAAAAAGATTTATTGCATTTCAGTCAACTGATTTGATTTACGGGTTATTTGCATACAACAAAATAAATGCAAATTGCCAATTCGTTTCGAGTTTCATTTCATGCGAAATGACTACAAGTCAGAATTTGTAATTATTTAATTTTGCAGCTTCAAGTGCGCTTCTGCAGGCTTCGTTTGTTGTAAACGTCTTTTTCAAGGCAGCTGAGTGTGTGTGTGTGTGTGTGTGTGTGTGTGTTGCAAGTTTTAAATGGAAGTCGACGGAGGCATACTTACTTTTTGTCAACTTGTCACAACTATGTTAAGTACAAAACTTGCTATGGATTTAAAAATTGAATGACAACTTGATGAAGGTACGTGAAAAGTCGGAAATAGCAAGAGCATCCACACACACTCACAGGAAGCCCACACGTACTGACGCACACTCGTGCCACACACATCCACATCCACGCCCACAGACGCCAACAAACGCCCACAGTCAGTGGAAATGTAAGTCGATGGACAACCAACCAGCTGAATGGCGACATTGTCGGTGCCTGTTGACACATTTACCATGGCATACGTATGGAGATTTCAGAGTTTGCTTTCAGACTGCGATAAAAACGGCGTCAATGAATGCAAATTACAAATAGTCTTCCAGATATTTTGTAATGTCGAGGCCACGCGTTTGCGTCCACATCCGCATACGCGAAAGGCCGAAAGCCGAGAGGCTTTAGCCAAGTCGAAAGAAACTAGTTAGGGCTACTTATGCATATTCATATTGTATCTAACGAACGCTGAATGCTCTTTCAACTAAAGCAAAAGGAAACACTTCAGATGCAAAGGCATCCGACTTGGCTGATATATATAGAGAAATATAGTGAGCTCAGCACAGAGCAAGGCCTAGTTAACGTACTCCTCAATCTCACAATAAAACCCACAAACTAGGAAATTGAATACGACAAAAAATCTTAACCAATTTCCACACTCATATGTGTATATACATACATATATATATATATATATATATATATATATATATATATATATATATATATATATATATATAAGGGAGTCGAAGAACACCCTGTGCCTGAGCATTTACTACAACCCATAGACACATCCTGTCCGAGCACATTGCTATTGCCCTTTGTTTGTCTTTGACGTCAAGGATTTTTCAAATTTGATTCAATGGTGCTGCTCGTGGTGGCTTTGCCCAGTGCCTGACTCCTTGCCAATATGACTGACTGCCTGCTTGCCTGCCTGCCTGCCTGCCTGCTGATTCTGATTGTCCCATGTAGATATTTTCGAAATCTCGCCTCGTTTCCAGAGTATAGACGCCAAGTAGCAGCCATCGAGCTGGCACTATAACTCAGTAGTTATTTATCCAGTGTCCATTCGACTTGGCTGCTGTACATTTGCTTGATGGTTTCATCTTCGCATTTCTTATTTTGCTCTCTTCTTTTTTGGCAGCCGCTTGACTGGAATTGGAATGTTCTGGGCTGCATTTTAGTGCATATGTACACCACCACACTCACACATGCACACACATGCATAGATGCCCCCAGACAGGGACGGACAAACGGGGGTCTCTGTTGGCTGTTTGAGAAAATTACAAGTTTCCGCTTTCAGAACTCTTACAAATTATTATGTTTGCATCGTTTACAACACTTATTATATGTAGCTGCCCGCTGCGGCTGCTGCCAGCGCGGCCCCCACTGCCGGGCTATGTCTTGGCCTGGCCAAAAAGGGTTAGACATTAAAATTTGATGGCATGTAGTGATAAGCGCCCAATGAAGCTGGCGTCCATGTTGTCCTTGCTGCTCAATGCAATTCGATTCGATGCGATGCGATGCGATGCGATGTTACCCCCAGTGACCAGCAAAGCGCAAAAGGTTAATGCACAGTTGTAATTTTTTATGGTCGGTTACATGTTGCAAACTTGGGAACAGCAGCAGTCCATAAAGGATAAAAGTTATTGGCAAATACATTTGAATTTACTTTGCTCATAGAACGCCCAGCCACATAACATCTTATATGCTCTGCTCCAGCTCAACTACTTAAGTGAGTGATAATGTTAGCTGGACTACGGGCGCTTTGCATAACGAGCACTTAAGCTTGAGAAACGAATATTTTCGCTCACTTTCGAGGTGTTGATAAGCAACAGAAGTGGAAATACTTGAATGCAATTTGCTTCGTTTTGGGCTAAGCTACAAATCACAGCTGCAAAGGCTGCAGCATAAAATTATTGAACCAGACTGAAGCATTTTGATCATATTTAGTCAGACATGACTATGATTCGGATCAGAGTCAATGGAGCTTCGGATTACTCTGTTTATTGGCCAATTTATAAGTCTGAACTTGTCATTATGGAAACCAAACTTGAACTATAAGAAGATCCTTCCAGTTGCATGTGTTTATCAGAGTCAATATCAAATAATACAATATGGATCTTTTATTGATGAGAATATCTTGATATCTTAATACTCTCCTAGAGTATAGGCAACTATCAAGTACGTCACATTTTCGATAAGAACTCTCCATTACACCTTATACAGATATTTCTGTATTCAGCCGCTCGGGGCATCTCCTAGCCGGCTACTCCTCACTATAACACTTGCTGTAATGGTAACTATAAAAAGCTACTTACTGATACAATTTCTAGTGTTGCTCACTTAAAAATGATTATATAATTATTTTCAAATGACAGGATAAATATTTTAGCCTCAGAGTCTCGTTGCTCTGGCTTTGTTGAGTGCCTTGCCTCCTTCAAAAATGTGCTTTCATTAGAGTAAGTGGCAAGCGCTAACAATTGTACAGCTGTAGCAGCGGCTCACCTTTTCAGAATGGGTATTTGATATTTGATGACTTGCAAGCTGTTTTGTTATGGCAGCCAGCCTGAGAAAAGCTCTCGTTGAAGCAGATCTGTCGCTTATCTCTGTTTTCAATATGGCGGAGGTGTGGGGCGGCCGGCAACAATTGAGCGTTTAATATTGCAAATTAAAAAGCACAGCGCTGAACTGCACACGCTTAGAGCACAAGGACATAATGCTACTCCATGCTGAGGAGCCAAGTTACAGGGCAACTGCGCTGCACTGTGCCTATGCCTGTGTTGTGTTGTGTTCTGCTAGGCGAGAGCTTGGGCGTGGGCGCAATCGATTGGATGGGATTCAAATGCCTGCAGGTCACACGAACACAATGCCGGGCCCAACGCAGTGGCAGTGGCACGTAATTGCAGTGCGCCTACAAGTATGCAACACGCGCCCACACACACCAGACAGTTGCAGCAGCAGCAGCGGGTGTAACTGCAGCTGTTTTCTGGGCGTGTGTGTGTGAGTGGGTGTGTGCCTTTCGGTTTTGTGATTGTGCTGGAGATGCCATTGCCGGGGCAAATTAAATTGAGTTGCATGTTAAATGTCATTTCATCAGCGTCACTTGATTTGTGCCTTGACACGAAGTCGCTTAAACTATATGCCCCAACACACACACGCACACACACACACTCACACACACAGAGTCTCACACGCAGTTTAAGTGCATAGCATTAAATGTTACTTTGAATGAACTATCAAACAGTCGCAGCTAACTCTGCCGCTGCTCCCGGCTCATGCCTGATGCATCCATTTCATAATAACAATATCGTAATTCAAGCAACTCTCTGACAGAGCTGCGTCCCGTTTACATGGACGTACATAGGACGTAGCACGAACACCCTCGCCCAACTCAACTGCGACGCCAACGAACATGAAGCGAGCGTGGCGACATTTCAGTTTCAACGCCAACATTTCCGATGCCTGTGCGCTTTTGTTGCTGCTGTCGTTGTTATTGTTTCAGTGTGTGTGTGTGTGTGTGTATGGGGCGAGTGAGTGAGAAAGACAGCGAAGAGAAGACAATTTTTTAAAAAACAGCCGTTAACAGTCATTCAATATAGTTGTGTGTGTGGGTAAGCGTGCAAGACTTTTGTGTGTGTGTGTGTGTGTGTGTGTCTGCTAAGTGGAAATAAAACACGCGCTTTTTGCGTACTGTATTATCTCTATGAGTTGAGCTGCTTTGGATGCCGCACAACAGGGCGTATGATGCATATTTGCATACCCCACAATATGGTGAAGAAAGGAGCATATTAGTTGCTATCAAAGAGGGACACACTTCAGATATGTATAGCAATTACGTATGTAGACACATATTACTATAAGAACAGATCTACAGTGAAGCCTCTACTATCAATTACTTTCTTTCCAACTTTCGAACATTTAACTATTAACAAGTAATATTTGGCACTTTTCGAGACATCTACCTCGTAGTATCTTGAAGTTATATTATTAAATATATATAAATTATTATTAAATATTATCTCCCAACTTTTATATACCAAGTTCCCACAGCGTATCTTTCAGTCAGGCATGCGACATTCATGCTTTGCTTTTATTTTTATAGTAAACAAAAAGAAGCATACTTTTTTCATGCCTATTTAAAAAGCAACAAACTCCGTTTTTGCATCGTGGCCTTTTATGGTTGGTTTTATTGTTTTGCCTCTTGTTTTCTTTGACTGCACTTTTTTGCGCGTTTTTAATGATAACACACAACAGCATTGTTGTTAGCCACGTTCCCGCCCCCGCCCCACCCTCGCTTTCGCCCTTGCTCCGCCTATGCCTCATGCATTAAGCGCCAGTTGAATGGGAGAGATGCGGATGCGACGATGTCTGCGCTAAAGTAAATTCAATTGAATTTTTGAAATTTTTAATGCCAGCATCGCATATTGCACTGGCTACGCCCAGTTCACAGCCTCAGCATTCAGAGAGCCAACCAGTCAGGCAGCCAGGCATCTATCTAGCAATCCAGCAATCCAAGAATCCTACGAACCTCAGGCACCCCACCGCAAAACGCGTCGCATTTTTTTATATCCCTTCTCGCTGGCGGCGGGCGTGTGATTTGCTTGCTATCGACATTTTAATGATGTGCCTCGGGGCGCTTTCGCTGCCATTGTGAGAGCTCCATGAGACGGACGTCTTGAATATTGCACGACACCGGGGAAGGAGCCCGGCTGGTGCAAGGCATTCCAAGGCATTCCGCTGGCCAACGCCATAGTCGCTAAGCTGTAAGGCTGATTGCCTTTTGTTAAATTATATATATATATATATATATATATATATATATATATATATATATATATATATATATATATATATATATATATATATATATATATATATATATATATATAATATATATATATATATATATATATATATATCAAAACTCTGCCAAACATACAGAGGTGTATACATTTATATATTGTTATATATATATACTCATATATATGTATGTATAGTTGCAAGTGCAAATGCTTAGCACAATGATTTGCTATTGAAATGATTCTTCATTCATTTCATTTCGTTTGGGTTTCCTTTTATAATGCCAATGATTTGCCTATAGGGCGTCTGGCGCGAAGGCTAATAACTGGCAATTGCAGCCAGAAATAAATAATAAAAGAAAGCATTTCGATTATAGCTGATTTTCAGCTTAACGAAGGTGCTAATACCCAACTAAGTAGTTTAGTAAAACAAATCTAGGCGGGCGTGTTCGACGAGGAACTACCCTGAACCACGTTTTAGGGAAAATATTTTCAACAAGTACAGCCAGAGAGCTATTTATTATTTTATTTATTTATAGCTGAAGCTCATAACCAATTTGAAGAAATAAATTTAAAATTAGCTAATAATATCAATATCTAGGCGTTCATTCATTTAAATAAAACCATAGCCAGCTCAACTATCTCATTCTGTAAGACCTCAGCAATATATATTTTATGTACGATAACTATCAATGCGTAGAGAGTTCATAAAAATCCAGATCTATTTAGCACATCAAAGATTATAAGGAATCGCGATGTGCTTTCATAGATCAGTTTTACTTAAGATCAATGTATTATGTACAGTCTTGCAGCATATATCATTTTGATGGATTGCTTGGCTACATAAAGTGAAACATTTTTATGGACTCTAATGAGTAGATGTCACCTCTCATGCATTAAACATTTTCTGAGCACTAGATAAAAAAACTATTGGTAAGGACAGTAAGGCCAGTAAGGACATATGAACTGTGTCACAGCGGGCAAAATGACCTTTTGCAAATAAAATGTTGTACAAACGACAAATGTACTTTATTTATAGGCGTTTTTAACAGCAGGCTAACGGCACATAAATAAAATATATTACAGCAAATACATATAAATAAAGCGACGGGTAAAGGAAATGAAATAATATAAAGTCAACGCCACAGTGGCACAGGAAGCATTACTGCACGAATCGGAGTTGGCGCTTTAGACATTACAACCAAATAAATATGAAGCATATGCATAAACAAAATATTTTAGTATGTATACTATATAGATATATGTATGTATAGATATATGTATGTATATGCATTTTTATATTAGGACAGCAACAATAGCGTGCTGTGCGAACCCATCCCGCAAGCTGCAGCCGTCGCCAGTGCCATCAATGGGAATGCCGCTTACACGACAAAATTGACATTTTGCATTTACTTACTTTTACTATACACTTTTTTGCAGCCACAATAAAATGAGAAGAAAAATTGCATAATAACCCCTTTGAAATGGTCGGATTATCCTTAAATATTTGTGTAAACATTCTAACAAATGCACAGCCTCCATTGTAAGGCCATGCTGCAGCCCCAGCCCCAGCCCTGCCTCCCTCCCACTCCATATAGCCAACTCACGGCCCTCCTTAAATGGCTGAATGATGAGCAATAGACGGGGCCCTTTGCAGTCGACAATGAGTAACATTGTAGCTGGGCGTTTCGACTGAATGACAGACGAGAATGCCAAGCAGTTAGGTAGACAGACAGAGACAGAGAGAGAGAGAGAGAGAGAGTCGGAAAGAGTGAGAGAGAGAGAGAGCGCGCGATGACGCTTACGCATGCAACAATAGCAATGCAAATGGAGGCGGACGAAGACGTCTTACGGTGCAATCACACACACACCCACCCACTTATATATAGGCACACGCACCACTCACACAAACATATTGACAGGACTTTGGTATCGCTTAAGCATGACAGCAGCGAGTAACATGTGCGTAAGCCGTGCTCCAGCTCTACCATATTATAATGATTACATGTGTGTCACTTTACTAAGCGCTGCCAAGGAGGAAACACAACCAATGCCCCGGGCGGAAGCATTCGAGACAAGTGACAATTTGGGCAGAGGGGGCTTACCACAAAATTGACTGAACTGACAAAATATTAACTGAAATGACACTTTTTGAAGATATACACAAAGGAGCGCATCTGATATGGGAATTGATATGACTTGGGGATAAATCGGCAGCTAATTCATCAATCTAAATAAAGACACCTCATATCATTTAAGCATTTCAGCATATAAGAAAGGAAGAGAGGGGGAGGAGAGATGCGGAACTCTACAATAGCTCCAAATATATATATATATATATATATATATATATATATATATATATATATATATATATATATATATATATATATATAATATAATAAGTAAACTCATAATATGAGACTATTATTGGTGTAAGACAAGTTCTGCTAGATATCCAGAAATTAGAAATATAAAGTTAAGTCCTTCATTGTGAAACGGCAAATGTAGCGAAACTCAATTTGCTTCTAACTATAAATTGAAATAATTGCATAAAATACCCATTTTTATATACCTTAGCAAATTCATTATAAATGTGCTTCATCAACTCCCAAAACTTGTTGTATTAACTAATTAAAATGTATAAGAGATCTACAAAAGATTCATACTTTTTATCTTTACCCATTACACATTGCCAAAATGGCCTTTAATATTATAAGCAATAGTGAGAAAAATCGGCTTTAAATTATATCAAATATAAAATAGTTCCTGGAAGTATTAGTTAAGCATTCTTTAAATAGTAATGTTCAGAATCACCGCACAGTCAGACATTTGTCAGCGCATTATGTCGAAGTCAATTGAATGCGCACGAGAACGTAATCTTCTTAAATATTTTTTTATTGCGGCTGCGAGAATGTCAGAGGGCGAAGCAGAGTTGTCATAAAATAAGTTCCTAATGCAGTATCGTAATAAATTTTCAATTCAATTTGTTATACTATATACATATAGAACTTTTCCTATGTATGTACATATCGACCACCACAGAGAGAAAGAGAGACGTGTAAGCTTTCAGCTGTCATAGTTTCTTGTTGCTTAATTTAATATTTTCATTTAAATGAATTAAAAATATATAAAAGCGACGCAAATTAAATCACGCAACTATTTTGCGCAACACAGAGTACAATTAAACGCCTTCCACACGTGCAAACACACACGCGGACGGGCAGCTTAGATGAAGGCGTTGCACTGTCTAGCAGCAGACACCATGAACAAACGCCGCAAGTTTAATCGAATTAAACTACTCATAATGTGCAACAGACAACAAGAGTCGACTGCAGCAGAGTGCGATGCGAAAAAAACGTGAGGAAGCAGATGCAGCAGCAGTCGAGCAAGAGCAGGAGCTCGAGCTGGAGCAGCAGTTGACACTGCATTGCCGTGAGGCGCATAAAGTTAAGCACTAATCTGATTAGGATCATCATCCCAGGGTCTACTGTCATAGGCACAATCAGTCAGTGGCTAGAAGTTGAGCCGATAAGGCTGCCGTAGAAGCACACAATCATACCTACATATGTAGGTGCAAAAGCGAAGGCAATTCCAACAGCCAAGGGGAAAGGGCGGCAGTTGCTGGCAGCATTTGCAGGGCGTGGAACCAGCTGATGCGCTCTGGTTCTCTTGCTCATCTGGGAGTTGTACGTGAGCGGCTCAATTACGGCTTACGCCACGCCATGCCCGCTCGGGCTGGGCGTGCGAATGGGTTTTATTATTATTTACATACCTGTTGCAGCAGGGGCATTGTTTTGAATAAAAATTCCAATTTCCACACTTGTATTTCACGTTGCCGTTAGTCCTGTCGTCGTGCGCGCTCCTTCTCGGTGTCGGTGTCGGCGTCGTCGTCGTCGTTGTTGATGCTGTGGTCGCTTGTCGTCGGCTACACCATCGGCTGCCGGATAAGCTGACAAAGCGGCAAAACAGATGTCGCCACTTCCGTATGCTCGCACCTCTTCGCCCCTTGGCCGCTTGTTGTGCCGGCCAACGCAACACAACAGCAAACAGCTCCAAGCTCCAAGCGGCTTGCCTTACCACTTGCTCTCGGTTCGCTCTCGCTCGCTCGCTCTGTCACTCTCCCGCCGCGGTCGCTCTCTGGGCATACGCTCAATGGTTTGCTCTGCGCAGCGAGTGTCCTTTCTTTGAGCAATGTTCGACTCGATGATGCGGCTGCCCAAAAATGTTGTCTGGCGTGCCTCAGGCAAACATGTTTGCTGGCCAAAATGGTATGCTTAGCTTTTATAGTTGTTGCTATTGTTGCCCTCCCTTGTTGTTGTCGTTGTTGGTAATAAGGATTTGGCACCACTCGGCACTTCACTACGCAGACAGCAAGCAGATGCGGCGGCCGTTTCAGCTGACGCAAATAATCATCGATTCATTATTCCCTGTCAATGATGAAAATCTCGGGTTGCACCCTGCCGGAGTATATGGAAAAGAGACAAAACAAATCTTTAATATATCTTTAGAACATAATATAAATTGAAGCTTATAATTAAAATCAGCTCACACATAATGCAGTGTATTTCTTTAGGCTAGCACTTCTACCAGTAATCTTAATTTGTTGCCAATTTCATTAGTTAAATATGTTTGTTTGTTCCCCATGAACTATTTTATTGATAACTCTAACATATATTTATTACAAGAATATTTTTTAATATTATATAATTTAATATATCATTTAATTTTATGTATTATATATTCAGGAATTAACTCAAATAATAATCAAATAAATTGAATTTCCCATTTATGTTCCTTCTGCTTCCTTTAAATACTTTTGAATTGAATATCAAAATTTCAGGCTCAGCTTACTCAAATTTAAGTGTTTACTTTATATTCATAAAAGGACTTAACGGTTTCCTCAATGCGTGTAAGTCTCTAAGTCGCCACACAAACAAGCACGCACACCCATCAAAGCACACACACACGCTCACGCACAGAGCCACGCACACTATTCAAGCATTCTAAATGAGCTCACTTAAGCGTTAAACGCTGTAAATCGATCAAGGCGTATCCCCGCAAACATAACTGTAATTAACCATTTTCCGCCATGCCCCCGTTTCGTAGCCAACGACAAGTTCTTTCCAAGTGCTTTCGTCCGAGCGACTGGTTCATAATTTTGTCGTTCACAGTAATTATTTTAATTTTTTATTTCGTCTTTTTTCCTATAGCTAAATGTGGTGATGGGCTAAAATGGACACGGCACTTAAAAGAGGAGAGTCCCGTGTCTATGCATGTATGTATGTATGCGTCTCGGCCGTGTGCGTGTGCCAGCGGCTGTAATCCTTTTGAGAAACAGGAAGCGAAGCTATTATTAGAACCATAAATCAGCATGAAATGAGCAGAACGCCGCAGAGCCAGCAACAGCAACAACAACAATGAGCAGAGCGGAGGAGCGCCAACGGAGCTTGGGTAGTTTTTGCTCTTGTTCTTGCTAATGCTGTTGTTCTTGTTGCTATTGCCCGTGGTCCTCTCTGTGCGTATTCGTAGTTGTAAAAAGTGGTCGACTAGTAGGAGAGTAGTATTTGTTGTTGCTGGAGGGAGCCGTTGGGCAAATGACGTGAGTAGAGTATGGCAAGGCGTGCGCGACGTAAAATACTCATGGAACAACGGAAAGTTGTAAAAAGACAGTGACGAGGGCCGACGATTGCGACGCCACCACAACAGCAACAGCAATAACAACACGAAATCAACACGCACTATAAAAGGGCATTGAAGCTGCACTCGATGAGAGTATAACTGCATCCGAGACTCGGCACAATCCGGCGACTTAGATTCGCCCTTACAGCACTCCTCCGGGTACACTCTTCGCCATCGCACACAACAACTATTAAATTTGCCGACGATTGCTGTGCCGGGCCCATTTACCTTTTTAAATATACATACATACATACGTACATTCATGCGTATATGTATATGTATGTATGTCTGTTTGTACACACGCAGAACGTTACAATTTCACAAGTACGTCTGCATGGATGAATGAATGAATGTTTGTACGCAAGTGTTTACATACCCGAAATTGTTGTAGTTGCAGCTTATGTTTCGTTTGTTGCACGCGTCGCTCACATAAATTTGTTGAATTTAATTTCAATTTTACACGCGCATTCAGTTTTTGTCGTCCTACTGCATGCATGCAAAGCACATTTTTTTCTCACACTGTGCTATCCGGCTTCTAACCGTTACTTTAAGTTGTGTTGTGTGCTTCGCACGCTTTTTCGTTAATTTTACTATGCTACTGTTGTTGCTCTTGGTATGGTTTGCAGTCTCTTGCTTTACACTTGTAAAAATAGGCTATTAGATGAAGGCGTTGTGTGTATTTTCTATTTTATTTTAAACAGCAACGAAAAAAGATGTGTTTTTATTTGCACTGCCGCTGGCTTCAACTTTTTCTGGTTGCCGCTGAAGTCAGAAATGCAATAACCTCACCTAACGAGCAATTGAAATACACTGAAGCCTGCCGACGACAGATGCTGAGAGAGCCCAACTGAAATCTCTATGTAGGTTGGATGCTGCCCCAATCTCCACATCCAACATCAAAATTGGGCGCAGGACAGCACACAAGTTGCAAAGAGGTTGCTTAAAACCAACGAACATTTTTTAAACACATATTGGTTAAATTATTAAAGAACTATTGTGCTAGTATATTTAAAAAAATATATATTAATACCAATATACAAATATTAATTGATGTCATTAACAGTTAAATTCATTATCGTTCCTATCGTTCCACAATTTTGAAAAGCCGAGCCAAAAATTTCTCACAGTGCCAGCGCTCATTTTGTGTGAATGGCATAATCAGCTGTCGAAATTGGCGTTGCCAGATAACTCGATTCACCCCAAAGCCAGCCGGCAAAGAAAAACTAACTAATTGAGCAAAAACATTCAAATTTATTTAATAATATGGCCGGAGATAGTGAAAGCAGTAATACGGATGGCACAAATGATCAAATTGATCTCTCGGTGTACCGAAAACTGGTTCGACAGTTTATAGACATGGTAAATGGCACTGAAGCATTTTTGTTAACTACAACTGCATGTTGAAAAAAAACTTCTAATGCTGTTTTTTTTTTTACAGCGTCGATACTCATCTGCTTTGTTTTGGGCCGAAAAGCTATCTGTTTTAAGCGGCCATGAGCCGCGGGATGTCTACTACCAGGCACAGTGCATGTTTCTGCTTGGTGAGTTCCATCGCGCAGCTCATACAATCCAGCACTACAAGCTAGAAAAGACCTCACTGCCCTGCTTCAATCTGCTGCTCGAAAGTCTCTATGCGGCCAAGCAATACAACGAGGCGGCGAACGTAATACAAAACGTTGAGGTGGAAACCATGACCACATCTCTGATTAATCAGCCAATGGATACGGCCAGCGGAATCTACTTGGAAAGCAACAGCGTCTTTGGAGGCGAAGAAAACAATCGAAACGAATTGCTGGCTTCAGTGTTCCTGATCAAGGGAAAGGTATTTGAAGCATTGGACAATCGCGGTATGGCCATGGACTTCTACGTGCAGGCTCTGCACAAATCTATATATTGCTTTGAGGCATTGGAAGCGTTAGTGCAGCACGAAATGCTCATGGCTTGGGAGGGTAGATATTTGCAAGAAAACGAACAATGCTAGTATTTATGCAAACTTTATTTTATTTTAGAATTCGAGCTGATGCATCACTTGCCGCTGGCTCAGCAGTCAAGCGAAACTGATGCCAAGTTCATTCTTAAACTGTACGAGTCCAGATTGAAAAAGTACTATGAGCTTATCTCAGCGCGGAACGCTGAGGAGATCTCGCCGATTGTGAACCCGGACGTGCTCAAGTATATTAAAGAGTTTACGGCACGAGTGCAGCAAACCTGCTCAACTGATACACAGGTGCCCAAGCCCTCTGTGTCCAAGGCGCCCATGACTTCAAGTCAGTTTATGTCCCCCGCACAGAAGTGAGTTTCTATCAACGATTGTTGGATGATTCGCTATTAATCAATTTTTTACAGGGTGTTGGATGATCTGAAAGCTCCGACATTTTCCCTACAAACAAGTCTGTCCCGTGCTTCGTATATGATTGATGCCACGCACCGTTCGCTCTTTGATTCATCCAATCGTCGAGGGTCGCGCGAACATGACACCGACGCTTTAATGTCGCTTAACGATTGCTTGAGTCGAGTGCAGCGCAGCACAGATATCCTTGCCGCCGAGGCTGAGAAATGTTTCTATGACTGTGACTACAAGCAATGCCTGAAGATACTGAACAGGTAATTGTTGTGCTTGCTATGTAGTTACTTCTATCTGTAATGCCAGTATATTTTGCTTATAGCTTGTTGAAAGTTGATCCGTTTCACAATAATGGACTGACCATTCAAATTGCATGTCTAGTAGAGAATGGCGATTTCAATAAGCTTTTCTACGTTGCCCACAAGTTGGTCGATCGGTATCCGGACAAGGCCATTTCCTGGTATGCAGTCGGGTGCTACTACGACATGATAGGCAAGAGTGATCCTGCACGGCGTTACCTGTCAAAGTCCACATCCCTGGATCGCCTCTATGGCCCCGCCTGGTTGGCCTACGGACACTCCTTTGCGAATGAGAATGAGCATGAGCAGGCAATGGCTGCCTACTTCAAGGCCACCCAGCTTATGCGCGGCTGTCACTTGCCTCTACTTTACATTGGCGTGGAGTGCGGACTTACCAAAAACTTGGAGTTGGCTGAGAAGTTCTTTTTGCAAGCCATGACAATTGCGCCCATGGATGTTTATGTGCTGCATGAGCTGGGCGTGATTAAATACGAGTACGAGTACTTCGACGGGGCTGCTACAATATTTCAGTGCACCGTCGACATTATTAGGCAACGCGCCAAGGCCAACAATGAGGAGGTTTCGGCCCGCTGGGAGCCACTCTTTATAAATCTGGGTCACGCCTATCGCAAAATACAAAAGTTTGAGGATGCGCTGTACAATTTTCAATTTGTAAGAGGAATGCTTTACTTTTCTATTATTGTTCATAATGAGTAATCAGTAAACGTTTGCTTGCAGGCGCTTCTGCTGAAGCCCCAAAGCGGCAACACATACACTGCCATTGGCTTCATACACGCTCTGCTTGGAAACTTGGACGAGGCCATTGAGTATTTCCACAAGAGCTTGGCACTTAATCGGGATTGCATTGTTACGTCCACAATATTGAAGGATTGTATTGAGGACTTGATGGATGATCCCGCCACCATCGATGAGATCTGCAGCAAGGCACTGAGAGATGTGACTAAATCCATAACGGCGAGCAGCAGACGCGTAGTCAATACGGATAAGCTGAGCGGTGTTAAACTGGATTTAAAATTCGATGAGGAGGAAGAGCTTTCGAATTCAGACTCAAACATGGTTGTGGAAATGAGCTTCGACACCTAGAGGATCAGCTGCAATAAACTAACGAAAAGATCAACAATTTGAGTTCTACCAACGTTTGCTTTGTCACTGACTCACTTAATATTCCCAATGTACTAATACAACACTTTGATGATGACGGCTGCCATCTGCACTTGAACCCAATTCATGTACATCGCTTACACAGCTGTTCCAGCTAATGAACCAAAAAGAGCATGGGATTTTTTGTGATGTTTTTCCCATATTTATTTGAAGCCGCCGTCGTTTAGAGTTCTATGTGAATAGTACAAAGTATTTAAGCATGCGAATTGCCCATACCTCGATCATTGTATTATTGTCAGAGTCTTATTTCATTTGATATACTATAAATTAAGAAGTTCATTCGAATACACGGGCTAGTTTCTGAGTTTATGCTAAGTGAATTAAATAACTGTAATTGTGAGTCGTAAGCTCGTTTCACTCCAAGCTAGGATACGATGAGTATTACCTTCATTTATGCATACGTTTCTAAGCGTGCCTGCTGATATTTCCACTCCAAATCACAGCGGCATTGTTTAAACAGACCGAAGCATATAAATCTATCTCGCATAGAGGTCAAGACGATAATGCTTATCGGTTATTGTTATGTGCGAAAAACTAAAAAGCTACATTAAGAAAATGTCGTTAAACTCTGCGCATGCAAATAAACTACTGATACGATTTATGAAAGTCATTTCACCCTAAAACAAAAACCGAATTATATAGCAGCAATACGGTTGGCTGTGAGCGTTACCCAAATATTTGCTCGCCAATAAAAGCGTGTGACGAGCCGCGACGATGACGACAACAAGAGCACTGTCGAGTGCACGTCTGAAGGTCTGCCGGTAAAAATATGTTTATGTATATAAAAGCGCGTTGCCGACTGATAAGGGCAAGCACGCTGTACAGAACTGAGTATATATATCCAGTCCTCTCCAGACCAGAGCACAGTCAAACTTCAACCATCAACCAAAAGAACTAACCAATCTAAGCCAAATCCAACATGTCCCGACTAACTCTGCTGCTACTTGTGGGCCTGGCTTGTGCACAGGCGGTGCCACTGGCTCTCTATGATGATATTGACGACACCGAAGTCATTGAACTGCCCGAGAACGGGATTGAAGAGGCGCCGGCCCCCGGCAAGGACACCATTGACCTGAGCTCTTATGGTAGCGCCTTGTTTGGCGTGCCCGACCAAGACCTCACAGGCGCTTTGGTGGGCAACTTCAGTGCCGACACAGCCACAGTGAATCCCGAGGAGCTGGGCAGCTACTTGGAAGGCGACATACTCATCCCACAGACGGCGATCTCCATGAAGAACGGCCTAACCACGCAGAGCTCGCGCTGGCCCAAGGGTGTGGTGCCCTACGAAATCCGGGGCAGCTTCAATGCCCGCGACATGGCTACGATCCAGGGCGCCATCGACCAGTACCACAAGCGGACCTGCATACGCTTTGTGCCGCGCAGCAGCGAGCGGGACTACATTTCGATTGTGAGCGGCGGCTCGGGCTGCTGGTCGTCAGTGGGTCGTGTCGGTGGCAAGCAAGAGGTGAACCTGCAGTCGCCAGGCTGCCTCAGTCGTCCTGGCACAGCCTTGCACGAACTGATGCATGCCCTTGGCTTCCTCCACGAACAGAATCGCATGGAGCGCGACAGCTTCGTGGCCATCCAATACAGGAACATTCAATCCTCGGCCATGAGCAATTTCGAGAAGGCCGCCTCAACGGAAGCATTCGGCGTGCCCTACGATTACGGCAGCGTGATGCACTATTCAGCGAACGCCTTCTCCACCAACGGACAGCCGACCATAGTGGCCATGGTGAGTGAATGGAGTTGCCTGAATTCAAACATATTCCTAGCCAATCTTCTCATTTTCGTGCACAGCAATCGAAGGGTGCTTCTCAAATGGGTCAGCGCAATGGATTCTCAGACTTCGATGTGGAGAAACTGAATCGCATGTACGACTGCGGATATGTGGGCGGAGCTGCACCAGCTCCTGGTGGAGGTGCTGCAGCACCAGTGCCAGCGGCTCCCGGTGGAAATCCCATCGTTGATAGCTTCCTCAGCGGCCTCATCAGCGGTCTGGGCCTAGGAGACGGCGCAGAGGAAAAGCCCAACTAGACCAGAGGTCCCATTCCATTCACACGATCACCAACTGCGACCAACTATTTAAAGCATTGCACATCCAAACCTAGGCTAGAACTATTTATCACGAATCTCTACCTGATCAAAGTATATAAGAAATAAAGTAGCAACAATTTTAAATATTTTGTTTTTGTTTTAAATGAATAAAATATAATATAAAATATGAAAATATTTATACAAAATATATATGAAAACTAAACATATATTAAATGTCTTGAATACTCAGAGCTCACTCTCCGTGTATTGTACTTTGTGGAATAATTATGAATTAAATCTTAAATTAAATTCAATAATTTTGTTTTTCATTTAACTGAAATTTTATTTTAGTTTATATGTAAATCATGTCTACACCCTTAATATTTTTCTCTTTTTTTTAATTTTTTCTTTTAATATATAAAATGATGATTAATATAATTATACCCTGAACCCATTGAAAATGGGAAATCAGGGTATAATGTTTTTGTTGAAATGTATGTAACAGGCAGAAGGAGGCGTGGCAGACCGTCCGTCTGTCCGTATGTATGAACGCGTCGTTCTCAGAACCTATAAGAGCTAGAGGCTTGAAATTTTTTATGTAGGTTCCTGTATAGCACGAAAAGATCGAGTTTGTTAAAAAAATCGATAACTGTCTTAATATTAATGTTATCGATTAAAAACGAAATCGATGCTCAGTTATATAAATCTATATAATTCATCTTTATAGCTAGAGTCCAAATTTTGCACTTAGTGTTATGTGAGCCTTATACAATTTCGGTTTTTGTTAAATTTTGGATGCCACGCCCCCTTCGCCTCAAATTTGTAAGTCCCGTATTTCAAATACTAGAGACTTGTGCTTTGGCACATACACACATATGGATGACAAGATTACGCCCAACAAGTTTGATCAAAATCGTTTGTCTAGAAAAAAAGTTATTAAACATTTAATTTCCCATAACATCGCATGCAAATAGCAGCCAAAGAACAGCTGACGCACCGACTTGCGCTTGTGTGTGCTTGCGCCTGTGTATGTGTGTGTGTATGTTTTGCTTGTAATGAACGTACATGCGCATGTGTATATAAAAGAAACGAAGAATGCAGGGTTCAGGGTATACCCTAGTCGAGCGGTCTCGACTAGAGTTTTCTTACTTGTTTTGTTATTAATTTGAATGGGAAAGAGGTAAAATCCTATAATACTCTAATACTTATACTAACAATATATCTCATTGAACTTGGCCATA
The DNA here is from genome assembly GCA_018903745.1 of Drosophila repleta. NCBI lineage: Eukaryota > Metazoa > Arthropoda > Insecta > Diptera > Drosophilidae > Drosophila > Drosophila repleta. The sequence goes on along the minus strand of JAEIGN010000233.1, from coordinate 15,973,467 downwards.
AGAGATCATTAAATATAAAGAAAATAAAATGATAAACATAGGTGCGAGGTGTGTTCAAAAAGTATCCTCAATTTTCAGTTCATTTAAAATATTCTTTATTTTCCATAGTTATACAATAATCGCCATCAAAATTTATACACTCGAACATAAGGTAAGGTAAATGAATATAAATTCTTCTGTAAATATTTTGAGATTTTTCATTTAAAAAGGGTTTCGGGTGAATAACCCCCACATCACCGTATCAGCAAGGGCTGCCAGTTTAATAAGTCTCCCTATTCAAGAATAGACATAATGTCTACTACTAATCTTAATGATGTCGCTATAAATTAGAGCCAAAAGGGCGTTATGTTGTCTAGTTCCGCATTGCCATAAACACATAAAGCTATATAATAAATAAGGGCAGATAATAGCGATTCCTGCCTCTAGCTAGATATAAAAGCCGCCAGAGTTCAATGCAGTTTAGGCAAAGTTTAAGCAAGAGGCTAGCCATGCAGAGGTTCATTTTCATCTTCGTTTCAATACACACGCTCACCTGGTCGCTGCCACTGGATTCCCAGGGGGAAGTGTCCTTTGACGATCCTAGGCTGTCTAACAACGACATCATAGACCTGAGCGCCTATGGCAGCGCCTTGCTGGGAAAGCCGGATCAGGAGCTAACAGGCGCGAGGGTAGGAAATTTTAGCATCGATGACATAGATGTTAATCCCGAGGAGCTGGGCACCTACCTTGAGGGCGATATTCTAGTGCCACAGCCTGCAATCACTATGCGAAATGGTGTGATGACCCAGAGCTCACGCTGGCCCAATGGCGTGGTGCCCTTCAGGATCGACGGCGACTTCGATAGCCGGGAATTGTCCACCATCCAAGCTGCCATGGAGGAGTATCACAGGCGCACCTGCATACGATTCGTGCCACATAGCGGCGAGAGGGATTACGTTTCCCTTAGGGACGACTTCTCGGGCTGTTGGTCTGCTGTGGGTCGCATAGGCGGGGAGCAGAGAATCAATCTGCAGGCGTCAGGATGCCTGAGGCGGCGCGGCACAGTGCTCCACGAGCTGATGCACGCTCTTGGATTTCTGCACGAGCAGAGCCGCAAGGAGCGCGATGACCATGTGATTATCAAGTACGAGAATATACGCCTTAGAGCGCTGAAAAACTTCAGAAAGGTGAACAACACGGAGGCTTTCGGAGTGCCCTACGACTTCGACAGCGTCATGCACTACTCAGCCAGAGCTTTCTCGAGGAACGGCCAAGAGACCATTGTGACTAGGGTGAGTCAACCTACTAAACTAAAGATATTACTGACTATGAGAATCTACATATGTATAGTTGATATGTTTGATATTCCCCCAACTGATATATATTTGTATATTATTCTCCTACAATTTACAGCAAGCGAAAGACAAAATTCGATTGGGTCAGCGTCTAAGGTTTTCCGATAAGGATATAGAAAAGCTAAACAGGATGTACAAATGCAGTTCCGTGATGACAGCTCAGCCTGCAGGAGAAGTTTCACCCTCCACACCTGAGCCAATTGAGACTGGGACAATTGGTTCCACTTGCTCATCAGCAGTTGGGGCCTGAAAGAGAATCAAGAATTTAAAGATTAAGATGTGCAGATCCCAAACTAGGAATACTTTTATTTTACATGCGTAAGGTCTATTGTTATCTGGGACACGAATAACAGCGTTTGTTTCCATATCAAAAATTTAATTGGCCATGATTTGAGAGTGTGGAACGTAACAAGCTGGGTTGACCCGTGCAATTGATGAGTTGCCGGATCTAGACATTTCGCTTGGCAGCCAGCATTCTGGAGCGCGGCAAGCGGCACTGGCTGATGCTGTGCAGGCGGTACTGCATCTCAGGCTGGGTGATCTTCTCGTATAGTTTCTGCTTGGCCTCCTGGATGGTGTGTATGGCCACACCATCGCCGCCATCGTCCATGTTGAAGGCCTCGCCCTCGGCGCACTCGGGACACTGTTGGGTGAGCACGATGTCGTCGAGATCGGTGGGCAGCTCGCAGACCTTCTCGATCTGCTTGACCACATAGTCAATGTTGCTCGAGTCCTGGCGCTCGAATACATAAACGCTGGCAACGATGTCCTGGACACGCGTCTCCAACAACCGAAGAAAGCGTTCCACATTTACGAGATTCACATGGGTATGATCACCCAAGAGCTCAGACAGAGGCGACGTGTCCACCGAGCACATATCGCACAGCATTTCGACGCCCTGCAGCAGATTCTCGAGGCGCGTGTCGTTGCTTTCACGTGTCTTGTGCAGCTCCACGTTGGTGGCTTGCTTCTTGCGCACCTGCTGTTCCAGGGAGTTAATCAAGTCGATCTGTCCCTGCAGCGTGGACGTGTTCTCGCGCTTCAGATCGATAATGTCCTCAAAGAGGCGATTCACCGAGTTGTTCAGCAGCGTTATGTGATAGCTCATCTCGTTGGCATAGTTGAAGAAGGAGTAATAGAGGCTCTCCTGCTGCTGGAACTTCTCGATCACTTCGTCCACGTTGCTGGAGTTAGTGTAGTCGAGAATCTTCTTCAGCACCGAGTTGTACAGATTGATCTTCTTGTTGTGCTTGCGGCGGAACTCGTCGCGTCGCCTGTACTCCTTGGGCGGCAGATCAGCCAAGACTCGCTCCCTGCCCTTGCACTCCACGAACGCCGAGTTGTCCGCATCGGCAGCCACCTTCCGCATGATGCTCTGCAGCTCAATGCGCCTCAGCTCGCGCTCCTTGTTCTCACGCTTGGTGATCTTGTCGATCTTCTCGTACACATCGATGCAGCCATCGAAGGTGTTCAGCGCATACTCAATGAGGTCGATCAGATACTTCTTGTCGCTGTTCAGCTTCTGGACCATCTTGGTGTACGAGTCATTGAAGAACGTGCGCTGGTTCAATATGCGGATAAGCTGCTCTCGCAGCTCCGCATTTGCCGCCGTAAAGCCGCACTCTTGCCGGATGCCCACCTCCAGGGAGTTCTCCAATATGGCCATCTTCTTGCGCACCTTGGCCACGTGCGCTTGGTGCTGTTGCTCCGGCACTGTCAGGCGATTGAGATTGTAGATCTGCTTGCTCACACGACTGATCTCGCGCTCCATGTTGGTTATGGATGTCTTCAGATTGGTTATGTCTGATGCCAGATTCTCCTGGCACTCCACATGGCAGCGTATCTGGGCCAAGTAGCGCTTGTCCTTCTTCATGTGCGTCGAGCCAGCGGCCACCCAGATCTGAGCCCGCAAATCATTCTTCTCCTCCTCCAGGCGATCGATGGTATTCTCATAGCTGGCATCAATGATCGTCTCATTACGGGTCTTCAGCTTAGTCGAAAGCAATTTCTTGTATTCGCGCTGTCGCTTGCCCAGCTCACGGTGCTTCAGCAAGTATCCCTCAAGGAAAGCCGTCTTGTTGAACGGCTCGTCCGGTTTGTCCATTTTGTTTTTCAAATCCAGCAACTTCTCTTAATTTAAAATTTAACCCAAATCATAAAAAAACTCCACAATTATCTTAAAGTGCGTATGGAATTTCTGTGTTGTAAATATCAATGTTTTAGTAGCTCTGACGCCGTCAAAGACATTCGTTCGACTGACTTCTAATTTCCAGGCCAGGCCTCAGGGGCGTACAAAACAAAAGCTACTGGGTATTACCAGATCTGGCATTGCTTGAGTAATAACAAAATTTAAAAGCAACCAAAAGCTCCCATCGAAACGGGAGTAGCCGCATATGAAATACCCTACATTGAACGAGAGGAATTATCAACAAAACTGTTTTGTCTATATGTTTATATACTTTCTAAGAATATGTGTATGATAACTGTTGCTCTTATAATACTAGATTTATAAGCAGATGACTTAGATTTAATAGAGATTTTAGTTTATCTTGATATTAGCTTTACATAGGAGAACCTCAGGACGGATAGGCAGCTACTCTACTATCGTTGCTGATCAATAATATGGCTACCTTCTGGAGTCTTGGACTCACGTTTTACACACGAAAAGTTTGTTTGTACAGATAATTTTTAATTGATGTGCTAATGTTCATAAGCATACGTCAAGAGTAATATTTTTGGGTAACTTTGATTGTATAAAATGATTTAGTCATCATGAGTTCCAAATCTCTCATTTCGTCATAATGTGCCGGCATCAGACGAGCATTTCTACTTTGCGGGCATGAGAAGTTTCCCATTCTCGTTTACTGCTGTGAGAAGCCGGAGGTCTGCAAAGCGCGGAATATTTTGAATATGGAGTAGATATAGGCAGCAGTACGTATGTCGTGCCTCAGGTTAAACGTAGTGGCTGTTGCCTTGATGCCAGCTCCCGATGCCTCCATAACAGTCTGCAGTGCCGCATCCACAATGTCAGCCTCCTTGGCGCAGTCGCGAAGCTTCTGCAGATTCTCAGTTGGCTCGACCTTTGGCTGCGAATAAAATCGGTAATTTTGTTAGTAAGTCTTCCGCATGTGATCAACCATCAGCCGACTTACGATATCACTGTTTCCAGAAAACGATTCGTTGATCGAATTCAGAATTTCGTGAATGACCTGAGAAGTTATCCTCAAGTTCATCTTCCCATACGATACGTGATTGATGTTCTTCAGGTACTCAAAGTACGACACCGTGACGCCACCAGCATTACAATAGAAATCTGGTACGATTAAGACCTTTTTGTCCAGTAGAATCTTCTCGCCAGCAGGCGTGGTTGGGCCATTGGCGCCTTCAAGGATTAATTTAGCCTTGACGTCCTTCGCGTTCTCGGTGGTTAAGACCTTCTGTGTGGCACACGGCATCAATATATCGCACTCCGAAGTTAAAATACCCTCCTTGATTTCCTTAGCTTTCGGATAACCCTTAATTGTCTTACTACTCGACTTGAATTGCATGAGATCCTTAAAGTGAGGACAGTTGTTAGGGATAGTAAGGCGACGATCAGTAAGAAATACTCACATTGATATCAATGCCATCATTGTTGGTCAGGGAAAAATCAGCCTCCTGAATGCCAATGACTTTGGCGCCTGCCTCGTGAACAAACTTGGCTGCAAATGAGCCCACATTGCCGAAGCCCTGGACTATGACCCTCTTATCTTTCCAGCCTGTCTTAAGACCAATCATATCCATCCACTCCTTATCCTGCAAGAACAAGTCGCCCGTCTTCCACACCCCTCGCCCAGTCGCTGCAAATCTTCCATTGATGCCGCCAATGTGCACGGGCTTTCCCGTCACAATTGCTGCCGCGTTGATATCTTTATAGCCAAATGTCTTCGTGTACTGATCCACGATCCAGCTCATCTCGCGCGGACTTGTGTTGACGTCTGGCGCGGGCACATCAATGCCAGGGCCAATCATGTTGCGCTTCAAGAGCTCCATGGTGTAGCGCCGAGTGATCGTCTGCAACTCCTGCACTGTGTAGTTCTTGGGATCGATTCGGATTCCACCTTTGGAGCCACCGAAGGGTAGGTTGACGCAGGCGCACTTGAATGTCATAATAGCCGCTAAAGCCTTCACCTCGTGTTCGTTCACATCCATGGAGAAGCGAATTCCTGATCAAGGGGAAGGTCGAGTCATCAACTAATTGGGCGAGTTACCGCGCGATACGTACCACCCTTCAGCGGCAGACGATGGCGAACGTGGTGGGCTCTGTAGCCAGTTATGATTTCATAGCTGCCGTTGTTCTTAATAATGGGAAAGCTCACTTCAAGCGAGCTAGTTATGTTGCCTATCAGATTCAGAATGGCAGTCACTCGTGCCTGCTTTTCAGCCGGCTTTAAGTGGGCATACTGATCCATTTCCTTGACCAACTCTTTTTCCATAATCTGGGCAGCTTTGTGATAATTGTACATAACTATATCGGATAGCCGGGGACTCTCAGACGTTGCTACTTTCTTCAGATGCTCCGGCATCTGGTGCTCCTGCCGAGTGCAACGATGCTTTTGCACAACGGAATTCATACTAATTAACTGATTATTTATATTCCGAAACATTTTGCCAAAATAAATAAAAGGTTTACTAAATATCGTATTTTTATTGGCAGCTAACTATATTCTATGGTATACATGGTTTTTTATGATATATAAATATATCAATGTTGACTATGTTTTCCAAATTCTTCAATAGAATAGTGGAGTCATACTGGAAACGATCAACAAAGAACCTAATCCAATGCAATATGCTGATCATAAATTTATTGCTAACAGTACTATCCCCAGTAGTATTGATAAATGTATAAAATAAAATAAACAAATCCATAAAAATCAAATAAATTCAAATATGATGATCACGTTACTGCTGCGATATGCCGGAGCTCTCCAAGGCGCGAAAAATTTTGAAAATGGACCAGATGTAGGCAGCGGTGCGTAGATCGTTGCATAACTCAAACTGATTGGCAGTGGCCTTGACTCCAGTTCCCGATGCCTCCATAACAGTTTGAAGGGCCGCGTCTACGATATTTGCCTCCGTGGTGCAGTCACGAATTGACTGAAGAGATTTGTTTGGCTTGACCAGGGGCTGTGATTGGGGCTCATGAATGAAGTGTCTCTATTTAGATTCTGCACATCGACTACTTACAATTTTCTCATCCTGACTGTTAAGGGACTCATTGATCGAGTTGATGACCTCATGAATGAGATGTGACGATCTCTTTGAGGTCATCTTACCATACGTCACATGGTTGATATTTTTCAGATATTCAAAGTAAGATACTGTTACTCCGCCTGCATTGCAATACAGATCTGGAACGATCAAGACCTTTTTGTCCAGTAGAATCTTCTCGCCAGCAGGCGTGGTTGGGCCATTGGCGCCTTCAAGAATCAATTTAGCTTTGACGTCCTTCGCGTTCTCGCTGGTTATCACCTTCTGTGTGGCACACGGCATCAATATATCGCACTCCTCAGTTAGCAAATTTTTGGTTGATTCCGTGGCCTTCGGATAGCCCTTAAGGGTTTTCTTATCTACTACAAATTTCATGACATCCTATGGGCAATGCAAGCACTAGCTAATAACTATAATGGGATGATAATCTCTTTGGACTCACATTTATATCAATGCCATCATTGTTGGTCAGTGAAAAACCAGCCTCCTGAATGCCAATGACTTTGGCGCCTGCCTCGTGAACAAACTTGGCTGCGAATGAACCTACATTGCCGAATCCCTGGACTATGACCTTCTTATCTTTCCAGCCTGGCGTAAGACCAATCAAATCCATCCACTTTTTATCTTGCAGAAAGACATCGCCCGCCTTCCACACCCCGCGCCCAGTTGCCGCAAATCTTCCATTGATCCCACCAATGTGGACAGGTTTCCCAGTGACAATAGCCGTGGCATTGATGTCCTTGTGGCCAAATGTCTTCGTGTACTGATCCACGATCCAGCTCATCTCGCGCGGACTTGTGTTGACGTCTGGCGCGGGCACATCAATGCCAGGGCCAATCATGTTGCGCTTCAAGAGCTCCATGGTGTAGCGGCGAGTGATCGTCTGCAACTCCCTCACTGAGTAGTTCTTGGGATCAATTCGGATTCCACCTTTGGAGCCACCGAAGGGTAGGTTGACGCAGGCGCACTTAAATGTCATAATAGCCGCTAAAGCCTTCACCTCGTGCTCATCCACGTCCATGGCATACCGAATACCTGAACGAAGTGGGATTGAACGGCTGAACTCAAGCTGTTGGAGCTGGTACTTACCGCCCTTCAAGGGCAGACGGTTGCGCACGTGATGGGCACGATATCCCGTGACTATTTCATAGGTGCCGTCCTTGCGTATGATGGGGAAGCTCACCTCTAGCGAGGTGCACACACTCCCTATCAGGTTCAAAATGGCAGATACCCGGGCCTGTTTCTCTTCGGGCTTGAAGTCGAGATACTTGTCCATCTCAGTGAACAAACTCTGCTCCATGATCTGAGCTGACTTGTGATAATAGTATGAGACCATATTGGAGAACTCGGGATCCTTGTCGGTAATCACGGACTTGAGCCTTTCGGGCATCTGGTGGGCGGCCCGCTGCGGCACTTTGATCAGCACTTGCTGAAACTGTTTGCGGTACAAACTTAGCTTGGGACAAAACATTTTACAGCTTTGGGGCGGCAAAGGGAATAATGAAAATTGTGAGTACTCGGATAGGTTACGTTTGTATTTGATAATGCTACTTGATGCTATATTATTTTTGGATTTTGTTTTATTGTATAAATTGCTCTACATAATACGTGGCTACAGGCTACTAGCTAGGCTTAAATATTTTATAGCTATACACAAAAGTAAACATATCTTGAATGGTCAATTCTTAACGATGGAAAACTCTATGCAGCCAGTTATTAAAAAAAAAGAGAGTAACTAAGAGTATCCTACGCAGAGTTGCATTATACTTAAACAGAGTTTATTGGACACACGAACAGACATACATATATAGGGGCCGCAAGTGGGTATTTCTCTGGTAACAGTGTTGCCGTTTAACGTTCTTGGGTTCGCCCGGAAGCGCGTAAGTTGTGTAATGTGAATATATTTAAGATACGGGGTTCATTTTAGCATTTATATATCTATAAAGTATATATGTATGTATATATTTATATAACTTAGTTGTACCAGTAGCACAGGTTACACATAAATATGATAGATCTATTTATAGGCATTAAAACTACGATTAATCATACAACTGTAGCTCTTTAATTATTATCTATGTACACGCAGAGCACACAAAACACTCTGTTTGCGATATGGTTTAGAACTAGAAAAAAGCGACCCCGTTTGCAAAATGAAAAGTAAAATTGAACAAAAATGTAGCTTTTAATATCACTTTGGGGACATGCACTCGTTCTCTTATGGCCTCATTTACGACGGTCGAGCTCCCGTTCGACAGCAATCGCATTGCACACAAAACAAAAAAGATTTATTGAAATATTTTCAATAGTTCATCCGGAGAGTGCTAGCTCCACTCAAATCGCGCCGTATTAATGCATATATTGAAACTGGTTTGCTTGACTCGCTGATTTCTCAATGAGTTTCCATGGTAGAGACTAAAGCCTTACATCGACTACTGCTACTTAGTGGCTAGGCTTAATGCTAGCCTATTTTCAATTAATTTCAAATTAATTCAAAAGTCTAAATTTTTACATATGTAATAATTACAAAGTGATTACGAAGCACTAAACACACATACACATACATTAATCTCGTAGCAAGATCGCAGGTAATGCTGCTGCTTAAAAGTTAACATCACGCTTGGAAACAGTATTTCTCAAAAGCATCTTCTCCCGTTGAGTACTATAATTTGTGGCCTTTCGATCGCACTGCAGATCATATCCATGGCTCAGCCGCCCACTGAGCGTTTCAAGCAGCTTCCGTCCTGCTTGACTGCTAGTCGACGTCCTTCTTCTCAATCTTCAAATCGAACTTGGCAACCAGCTCTTCCGGCGTATGTCTGCAGATGTATGAGAGTTTCTGTTAGCCACCATTCTGGTCGATATATATCAGCTTCGATTTCTTACCCAACTAGATTTTGTAGATCGCACACAAAGCGATAGACGTAGCGCTTGCCCGCCGTCTTGTGTATGATGTTCTTGTCGTAGTAATAGCGCAGGCCGCGGCTCAGTTTCTCGTAGTTCATCTTGGGCTTGTTTTTGCGTATGCCCCAGCGACGCGCCACCTATCGGAAGGTAGACATAATTCACACAAGAATTAGTAAAGATTTCGCTAAACCAAACAGTTTGTTGTGGACTTACCTCATCGGGATCGGTTAGCTTGAACTCCCAACCATCGCCTGTCCACGAGATGAAACTCTGGCATGTTTTGTCGAGCAGCAGCTCCAGCAGGAACTGCCACAACTGTATGGGCCCGGAGCCCGTAAAACAAGGCACGCCGCCCTGCGTTGTGTAGCCGCCCAGCAGCGTTTTGTCCAGCCCCAATGTGGTCATATATGCCGCCGGATGCTGATGGGCGTGAGCGCCCCATTGGTCCAGGTTCGGCTGGGCGCCCATCGTCGGGAACTGCGCATCGTACGGCGTAAACTCTGACTGGAAGGCCTCATGGAATCGTGTCCGACTATACGAGTTATAGAAATCGGGACTATTGTCCATGTAGCCGCTGCGGTTGGTACTGTCGCTGCCATTGCCGCCGTTGGCGGCTTGGCTCTGATGCTCCTGCGCTGAAAGTGCGCTGTGATAGTCGTTATCATCGCCGCCAGCTGCAGAGGCGACTCCACCGCCACCGCCGCCGCCCGGGTTGCCACCGCCACCACCACCGCTATAGTGGCCAGCGGCTGCTGCGGCAGCCAAATGTGCGGGCAGGCCGTAGCTGCTGAGATCTGTTGGATCGTTCTGAGCATTTGAAGCGTAGGCAGCACCGCTGCCATTGCCGGACTGAGTGCCCGGCTCCTCTTTCAGCTGGTGTTGGTAGATAGCCGCTGCCATGGCTGTCATGTAGTTAATGTTGTTGTTGTTGTTGTTATTATTATTATTGTTGTTGTTGTTGTTGTTATTGTTGTTGTTGTTGGTGTTGCTGCCCGCATTAGCATTGTTGTTGCCACTGTTGTTGCTGCCGTTGCTGTTGTTGTTATCGTTCGAGCTCTGCTGCTGTTGCACGCTAGGCGGCATCATGTTGTTGCTGCCTGTATTGTTGCTGCTGCCATTGAGATGCTGTTGCGATTGCTGCGGTGGCGGGCTGTTGTTGGTGCGCTCATTGTGTGCATTGCTATTGTTGTTGTAGCCTGCAAGATAAAATGAAAATATGCAAATTTGATTGATTGATTAGCCAATGGAGCAGCGCAATAAAAGGAATCGGTAATGTGATGTATATGCAGACAGAGTGAGAGAGAGAGGTGGAAAGCGAGAGATTCATCCTACTATTGACTGATTGAATCAAGACCTAAAGCCAATCACTTGCTCAAGAAACAAGCGAAGCAAACTTAATTTCTCTCCTAACGTATTCAATTCTTAAAATATTATTTAATACAGCTCTAAACATATCTAAACATATTATTTTCCCGATATTTTAGGTATAACATCTATAACTAAATTCTAATTCTAACATTAATATTAAAATTGAATATATCATGTTCTACTTCGTGATGTGTATCTGCCAGATGCATCTAGAATTGATGATGATATACATTTTCGAATATTTCTTTTTCGATTTGCTCTGAGGATATTTGAGCATCGAATGGGGCGTCTCTGGCACGAACAGAATGCGAGCGCAATCGCTTCGGAAGCCAATCAAAATTCGAAGCGCACACCAATACAAATGCCCCTCGGCCCAATAGATACAAAACACAGATACGAACGCATACACACACAAAGAGAGAGAGAGAGAGAGAGAGAGGCAAGCGAGTGAGCGAGTTGAGCTACCCCCTCTCAATCTAATGTGGCTTGCGAGCGCACGCTACATTAATTGCAAATACGTCGAAATTTAACACGTTTCGACGACTGTGAGTGTGAGTGTGTGTGTGATATAAATGTATCTGTGCCATACGAAAACCTGTTGCACACACACACTCGCACAGACGTAATCTCACGTACACATGCGCGCTAGCTGCTGGCTCGCTCGCTCGCTCGGTGTAGCCGCTTAGCTCGTGGACTCGCGCTCGCTCGCTCGCTGGCTAAAGCTTTGCGCGCTTTCCCATTCGCCCGACGCGACGTGGTAATGCGCAGATACAGAGATACGAAACGCTGCCCGTTGGCTGAGGCAGCGGGCGGCACCAGCACAAAGAGTTAGGTGCCTCCCACGACCATCCACTCAGCGGCGCAGCATCTCCAGCCAGTACAAAATGTATCTACGGCTATGTACATCCATCTATCTAACTATCTACTCATCCTATCCGTCTATCTAATAGTTAGTCGAGCAAACACTTTTGTTGCTGCTCGCATTGAGGGCATTTATCAGCAGCTCAATCTCCGCCCCCCCTTCTGTCAACTTGTTGCGTGTTTGTTGTTGCTGTTGCTGCTGCTGCGGTCGCCCGCGGGCGTCGCACAGGCAAACACTTGCAAACGAATTACAATTTAATTATGCGTTGAGGGTTGTGCGCACATCTTTGTGCCGGAGCCACTTTTCACACTCCGACACCTCGATTGTAATTAAAATTGTGCGCCATTTGATGTCCGCAAATATTTGACGAGTGCCCCACTCCCGTTACCTGAGCTGAAGAAGTTCACATCCGAGTCCGTGTAGTAGGCATTGCCGGTCGCATGGTGCGCTGTCGGCGCATAGTCACCCACAAAGGGCGTCATGTCATTGAAGTAGCCCAAGCCCAGCGAGGCCGCCGTGGAGCTGCTCAAGGCGCCCGCCAGACTGCCAATGCCATTGCCACTGCCGGAGCTGGCAAAGCTGTGCGTGGATGCGTTCGAGGATGCGCTCGAACTGGAGCCGGATGATGAGGAGGCCGTATTGCTGCCCGTGCTGCCGCCGGACAAGCGATGTTGCTGCTGCGCGGGTGAGACATAGTGCGTATGTTGCTGCTGTTGCTGGTGTTGCTGCGAGTGTTGCTGATGCTGCTGATGATGTTGTTGCTGGTGTGGCTGGTGCAGGTGTTGCTGCTGTTGCTGCTGCTGCTGCTGCTGCGCTGGCAAGAGATGTTGCTGATGCTGCTGCAAGTGCACCGTTTGCTGGGGCAAATGATAGCTTGAGTAGTTGTCGTAGCTCTGTAGCACCATATTTTTTGATGTTGCTGACGTTGCTGAGTAGTTGTAGTTGTTGTTGTTGCTGCTGCTTGTATAATGCTGCAAGTTTCTGAATTGCTGATGCTCCCCTGCTGCTGCTCCTACTGCTGCTGCTGCTGCTGCTGTTGCCTTGTCGTTGTCCGACGCGTTTGCTGCACTGATTATGGTGGCATTAACTAGGAACGCAGAGGGCGGCATTTCTTCGAGTTTTCCAATTGATCAATTGTCAAAAACTGAATGTGAAAAATGCACGTCATTGACTTTTCGAATGGTGCACGGAAAGATGTTGTTGTTGTTGTTGTTGTTGTTATAGTTGTTGTTGTTCTTATATTAAGTATATTCTATACAAAATCAAATCTGCGGGACACACACAAACTGTCAACTCAATTGGAATAGCACCACAAAGAGACAAAGGCAGAGGCACGCACACGAATTGTAAGTGGATTGGATTGTGGTGCAGCCGCTTTATGCTGGTGGTTCTTGCAGTTGTATTAAAATTGATTTCACTTTTGGTTAATATTCGAGTATTTTAATTTTTGCACTACTGCTGCTGCTGGATGCGGGTCCTAATCAATTGAGTGGCTTCTAGAATTGGTTCTCATCAAAATCATATATCATGCGCTCAAGTATGCAGATTGATTCAGTGGCACGATGTGGGCGTTGCTAGAGCACTTCAGCTGTCTTTAGTTTTCAGTTTTGTTGATTGTGGTTAGTTAAGTAGCGCCTTTTGCTTGCTCCCGCACTTATCGCACTCTTGAAATTCCCTTGTATTTGCACACTTGTTCAGATTTCTGAAATATCTTTGCTTAATTGTTGTTATTTATCTGCGTTGTTTCTTTTTTGTTCGCTACGAATTCCGTCGCATTTGAAATTCTGATTAAAATTTAACACTTGCTCGCAATTCGCGCATTTAATGGCAAATATGTAATTGAAGGCGATTCATACAAAAAATCTCTCTCGCCGCTGCTCAGATGCTTTACATTGTGTTCGCTCACACACACACATATACACGCACAGAAGTTGGTTGATAAATTAATGCGCATATCGTACGTATATCGCTTTAAGCTCTAAGAATATATATTTCTCGATTTAATTTATATTAATTATTCCGTTGACTATGATTGCGTTGAGTTCGCTTTTAGCTTAGCTGCGCTTGAAGAACTCGTACAACGGCGCGTATGCGCGATCTCTGCTAGCACACACTGATTGATCACTGGATCACTGATCGAATATACGAGCGAACGTTCGGTCGAGCGACGGCAGCTCTTCTACCTTCGACATCCGTTTAAGAACTGAAGTTGCGTTGAAGTTGTGCGTCGTGTTGTTGCCTGCGTCGGCACCATTGTATCTGCGAGCGACTAGCTCTCTGTGTGTCTGTGTGTGTGTCTGTGTGCGTGTAGCGTGTAGCGCGCTCTCGTATCTCGTCTGTCTCTGTGTATGTGTGTGTGCGCGCATTCGTGTGTGTCTGCGTTTCTGTGTGGGAGCAGCTCGTGTGCTGGCATCGCCTTCGTGCGCTCGGCTATAACCACACGAGCCACACTCGCACTCACACACACGCACACTTGCACTTGGCAATAATAATAATCAAGAGGAAGGCATACTTGCTCAGCGCTTACTCACAGATACTCTCTGGCTCTGGGTTCAGTAAGAGTATGTAAAAAATACAAACTAAAATTAAAACTTTGATAGATATGCACATACATGTGTGTGTGTGTGTGAGTGTGTCTATCGAAATTTATATCAATTTCTAAATGCGATTGGTCTCCACTTGTTGCCGTTGCCGCTGGCTGCAGTCACAATTCGTATTTCGACAGTCGCTAATTAATGTGAGCAGTACAGTTGCCATCAAATTAGCCAGCCGAGATCATTAACAACGCAACGCCAACACACGAGAGCAACAAACTGAATATTTTGTGGACCACCAAAATGGCCAGCAGCAGCAGCAGCAGCCCACAGCCCATAGCCCACTGGTCAGCAGCATATGTGTGCGAGTGTCTATCTGTGTGTGTGGGCAGTAGCTCATCAGCGCACAAACGCCAACATTTTCCACTGATGGACCACAAAAAAAAAACGTATCTCATAGATACGCACACACACGCACGCACATAATTAGACAAAGTTGGGATTGGCCATCACTGCCTTCTGCATGAGATCATAGTCCACTCAGCTAGCCAACCAACCAACGAACCAACCGGGCAACCGGGCAACCGAGTGATCGGCCAGCAACCCAGTTGCGCTGAAAAGCTGCTGTCGAGTCTTCAACAATAACAAATTAGTTGCCGTCTTTATGATTATTATTTTTCATTTTCATTTTCGTTTTTGTTTTGTTTTGAGTGTTCAAAAATGAAGGCGTACGTGTTTTTGTTGTTTTTGCTGCCATAATTTGTTGAAATGGGGAAGAGGGAGAGAAAAAAGCAAATCTTTAACATATTTTTTTGTGTTGCATAATTTGTTATAAGCAACCGAAAGAAGAAAAAAAACACACTAAAAATGGTGGCTTATGGAACGTGTTGTAGCGCAATTTGTGGCAACAGCCAATGACAAAATGAAGCGCAATTTGGCTGTAAGGCGAAAAGACACGTTCAAACGCAAACTCAGAAAAACTTGAAAAAAAAAATCCAAAATACCTAATGATAAATATTTATATGCTTCAATATTTATATTTTTAAATTATTTCTTTATATTTTTACACTTCTGTCGGCCATTAAAAATGATTCTTTTCGCTGCTTCTTATCGCGCTGTAGCAGTTATCAGTTATTGATTTTAGTTGACTAATAAATATGACATAAAAAAGAAACATAAAAAAAGAGAGAAAAAAATTGCAATGGCCTCAAAGTTGTTAAGCTCAAGTAGTTCCAGGAAAAGTTGTTGCAAGTACATTCGACTTTTACCTTGTGCGTTTACAGTACGAAAAATAAGCGCTGATAAAGCACAAAAGTTGCTTCCCCAAAACCAAGTCGAAGAAGAGACAAGCATTGTGCTGAGCAGTGGAAAAATAATATTTTTATTAACAGCTGTTGGCCATTTGCGAGCTGGCTTTAATGTAACTTGACCACAAAAGGATCGCCAAATGGATTTATACACAAATCATATTTTTACTTCTCTTATTTTTTGGCCACTTACATATTCTGGCAGCACACCCACCTAACAGAATAAGAAGAACAACAACAAATAATCATGTAAATATATTTATATATATATATATATATATATATATATATATATATATATATATATAAAAAAAAAATATATTTCTATATATTTGTTGTGGTAAGAACAATGGAGGCATCAGCGGAAATACAAAATGAAAAACAAAAAAAAAAACAAAAACTGAAATGTTAAAAAACTGAGCGAGGCAATGACAGCTGTAGAGCTGCAAGAGCGAAAAGGAGAGATGTTGCTGATGTTGCTGATGTTGTTGTTGTTGCTGCTGCTGCTGTTGATGCGCCTCGCTTACGGCCATTTCCGGTTGAAGCACGTGCGCACTAAAGAGGAGACACGGAGCCATCGTCGACCGGCGAAGCAACCACCGCTGAACTAACGCACCAATCACAAACGGAATCACTGACAACAACAACAGCTCTGGCTCCTATCCTAACTACTTGCCCAAAACGCACACGTTCAAATCAAATTTGAATCGAAAATTTGTCAAAAACGCGCCGAGCCGAACATAATAATTATGTATGTGCGTATCTGAAGAGGCAGGCAGAGGAGAGTGGAGAATACCAAATGAATACCAAGTGTGGAAAGGCTGCTTGCTTGCTCGGTTGGCTGGTTCGGTTGGTGTGTGCCAAAAGGATTGAGGCGTGGCCCAGGAGCAGGCGGCAAATGTTGTCGAATTTCAATTAAAACGAAAACTAGTTTCCTTGCGCACAATAGACCATTATCCTGTGGCACAAAAAGGGATTACGATTTAATGCAATAACGCGTCGCCCGAAGAAAAGATGAACAACTCCAGCTCCTGACACTGGCTCGGAGGGGAGTTGCAGGAAGCGCCTACCGAATAGCCAAAGGGGCTATAGAACACAAGGATTCGCTGCAGCCGTAGCAGCAGCAGCAGGAGCAGCAGCAGCTGCTGAGGGCGGAGACAACGAGCTCAGATGCCTTAAGCGAACAGGAGCAGGAGCTGGAGCAGCAGCAGGGCACTCGCTGACACTTGAGCTGAGTGAATAAGGTATGAATTGATATCAAATTAAAGCTGGATCTATATACCTGAGCACACGTGTGCAATTGCAGAGAAGCACAATCAAGGCCCGGCTCTCTGCCTGCTTTGCTTTTGTACTTGAGTAAGCACTTCCGCTGCCTGCCACACGTGTCTCCTACTCTCTCTCTATCTCTCTCTCTCTCTCACTCTTCGGTTGATGCGGCTTGTGGCACTAATGTAAATCGGATGTCAATGCAGCGTGATGTGTATATAAATTATAAGAGAAAGATGGGTAGATAGCGAGGGAGAGAGAGAGAGAGAGAGAATGTGGAGAATCCACTTCAGTACAGAACCTGTTAGAAGCCAAGCTAAATAAATAAATAAATAAACTGTTAGTCTGCAAAACGGAAGGAAATCATAAACACAGCAGTAGTTGTTAGTTGTTGGCTGTTGTTGATGTTTTGACACGCATACTATCATAATTACAGCTGCACTTGGGCAGCGACCAGCCAGCCCAACGCCCCACACACACACTCGCGCACACACACCTGTTGCTGCTTCCGTGCAGCGGTGGCAAAAGAAAATATCAATTTTCCACGTAAACGTGAAGCTGGCCAAGATGCGTCCGCAATTTAACAACATATATAGAGCAGTATCTCAGGCGATACGAGTACGTATACGTATGTGTATGTGTACCTGCATTTTGACAACAAAATAAACAGATGCAGCTCTAAAGATATGCTTTGATTGTTAGACTTGTAAACAACACACACACACACACACACAATATACAAACAAGAGGAGCTGCAGCAGCAGGAGCATGAGAATGAGGATGGTCATTGGAATGGGAATGGGAATGGAAATGGGTCTGCGTATGGCTATGAGAGACTGCCTTGTGTGTGTGTTTGTGTGTTGCATTATCTTCGCAGCTCCTTGGCGCGCATGTAGAGCGGAAATGAAACCAGATACTTTGATAGAGCGCTGCCAAGGAGCAGCAGCAGCAGCAGCAGCAGCAGCAGCGCAGCAGCATCATCATTGATCTTCAGCTCTGATGAGGCAAACTGTAATGATCTGGCCATAAATGAGGCTCGGTTATAAATATTATTGATCTTGGTACTTGCTCGCAGTACTTGAGCCGCTTGATTAAAAATGCGGCTGCAAATTGTTGATCTTGGGCTCAAATGCCAACTACTAAAGGAAGCTTTGCTCTTGGCCAGAAAGCGGGCGTCGTCTATGCTTTGCGCATGCGTTGCATTCCACGCCACTTCCTTAGAACTCAAGTGCAGCCGAGACCACAAGCTTAGACTAAAAGCAAGCTTTATCAACTTTAATTGCTGCAATTTCATTTTTGAGTTTTCAGTTTTCAGTTTTATCCTATATTTATATAAACAAGCAAAGCCAGCTAATTGTGGGAAGCCAGCCACGTATCACAGCCAGCTGATCTGCATGCATTTGAGCTCTGTGTTATATATGTGGAGAAAACATATTTCGTTTGGCAAGAAATTGCACTCAAATTGCATTGAGAATATGTGAAATTCAGCAACAGGAAGTGGCCACCAATCAATCAATCAATCAATCACACAGTCTTCAATCAGAGCTCAGTCGAAAGTTATGGATCTGCTCTGGTTTGGCTGGGTTGCTCTGCAGCCGTCGGATCTTCAACTCTGGCCAGTTGGCGAGTCCTAAAAATTGAGTGACTCGCTAAATGGCTCATTTAATACCGTTTCCCACTGAGCACAGAAGGTGGCATGCGGTCAGCAGCAACAACGCCAGCAACACCAACAACAGCAGCAGCAACAACAACTGCAATGTAAAGCATAAACGAATGAACCTGAACCCTGCAAGAACTCAACTCCAACGACTGGCTGAACGTCAAATTGTGCACCTGTCCAACTATCACCATGACTACGAGAACAGCAACAGCAACAACACTAGCAACAGCAGCAGCAACAAAATTCGGACAACATGTGTGCCCTGCGGCGAGTAGGAGAGTGCGAGAAAGACAGCGACCCCAGGCTGAGTGAGGCCTGGACAACTGTTGTGTGTGCCTGAGTTTGCGCTTTTTTCCAACGTAATTCGTAGCCAGATTGTGTGCCACACACACACACGCACACAGAGAGACAGGAGAGAGAGAGAACACACACGCGCAATCACCCACACATTTCCGAGTTCTGGTTCTGAGTTGTGAACGCTGTGAGAAAACTGTGTGTTGGCTGGACGAAACAGTCTCTCACACACGCACGCAAGATGCAGCCAGGCGATATGGGAATAGAGGATATTAGAATGTCGGGGCGCAGTCGCTGCGGCAGGCGAGAGCGAAGGCTCGCCTCGGTCTGGTGCAGCTACCTGCCAGGCCACTTTGGCGCTGCCTTTCGGCTTGCCTAATTTACTTGCGCCGTCGCATTGTCCTGGGCTGCAGCCAACTCTGCCGTCCTTGCCGTCTCTCTTCAGCTGCACTTGTGGCACTCATTCATGAAACTGAAATCTCTACCACTTGCGAGCGAGCAAACAAAGGGCACTGAACTGAATGGTGTTTAGGGGCCCCTCGGGGCCTTCAAGGTATCGATACGGAACTAAAGGAAGTAAATTACCGGATGTTGTATTCTCATTTGCTTGTTGTTCTTTGTGATTCACCGAGATATCCTGCGGCTTTTGTGCACTCCGGCCCACAACAACCTTGCTCATTTGTCATGCCGTTCGCTCGGCTCTCCTGTTCTCGACGCTATTCGCATGAAATGACCAATAATAAACCTTGCCCGTCTCTTCCTCTGCTTCTCCTTTCTTTTTTTTTTTTTTTTTTTTTTTTGGCAAGCCATCGAGACACACACATCGACTGCACGGACATAGCTACATACAGACATATTTGGCTGCTCATTAATTGCACATATGCAATTGCTTTTTAATAGCCCACCTCAGACCTGGTTTGCGCAACGTTTTCCCACGGCTGCTGAGGGTAGCACAAGTTCTCTCTCTCTATCTCTCTCTTTTTTCATAACATAAAATGACATGTTTGATAAATTACACGACAAATGTGCAGCCCACGACTCGCGTTCCAGCTCATTGCGCCTAAATGGTTCGTCCTGCCAAAGGATAATGTTGATAATGCATTGTGTGGGAGACACAAGTTGCGAGCTGGGAGTGGCTAGGGTGCAGTTGCATCAAAATATATAATAAATATATTTATGAGTAAATATGAAAGCTGCCAATTGCCAACAAGTTTGCTGAAGACTCAAGTTTACAGCTGAAGAGGTACAGCGAGAGAGAGAGAGAGAGAGAGAGAGAGAGAGAGAGAGAGAGAGAGAAGAGAGGGGAGCAGTGAGTTAGAGAATATTCTCTGACGCTTCAACCCAACTGCTTACTCAAAAATAATATAACTTGAGTTATATTGCATCATAGATACAGAAGCTCCAACCTAGGGCTACTCTTTAGGCGTAGCTTCTATTACAATACGGCTCACCTTGATTACACATTGTAATCAGTTCAATCACAGATTTTATAGTAAAATCTAATGGGCGTATACTTGAGCTAAAGGAGCCCATTGCTGCGCCCTGCCCAACGGTTTCCACCCTGTCGCCTTATCTATGCAAATGAGCAGAATGTGCTTGGGCTATGTGCGTGCGCTCTCGAGTCTGGGCAAACAGGAGAAACGTGGCGAGTATGGTAAACAACAACAAGCGCTGCAAATGAAACAATATGAAAACAACATCAACAACATTAACAGCAATGGCAACAACAAATCAGCTGCGCAAGCGCACAGATCAAAAGGTAAAATGCCGACAGAGAAAAAAAAAGCGGAGACGGGCTGGGCTCTAGTTCGGCTCTGGGCTGAAATTGCAAAGGCCCAGACAAACGAATAACAAAAACAAAAAACCAAAAAAAGAGACAAAAAATTAAAAGCTAAAACAAGCTGAAAATTCAAATTTATTTACACTTTGACGCATTTAAAACAAAGAGAGCGCGAAAAAATAAAACGAGCCAAATAAAAAAAAATAAAATAAAACAAAAACAAATAAATGAAACGAAGCCAGGCCAGCGACAACAACAACAACAACAACAGCAACAATACGCATAACGATGTGAAAATTAAATGTAAAAGCCAGCGAAGAAAACGAAAATAAAGTAAAACAAAAACAGAGAAGAAAACAACAGCAAAATACAAATGAAAATAAAAAAAAAATAAAAATAGGCAACTAGCGGGGCGGCAACTGATAAAAATCAAGAGACCAACTTTTGCACTGAATTTACGAGCCCGCAGCCCAAATTGCATTAACTTTCGAGAATGAGAATTTTCCCACGTTGTCCGGAGAGAACGGGCAACTCTAGAGTTGCTCAGGTGCTGGTTGAATTTGTCCAGCAGCAAATTAAAACATTTTCCACTTTTTTTCTTTCTCATATTCCAATTTTACAAATTGCAGCAGGAGCAGGACATAGTGGCGCAGGACCTGTCGGTGGTTGTTTTTGTTTTTGTTTTTTTTTTGTCTCTTATCTGTTTTTAGTGATAGCCATCAAGTGTGTAACCCACCCCAAGGCTATGCTGCACTTGCTGCAGCCACTGCTGGAATTCAGCTCGAGGGGGCGCACTCTCACCCTCTCGCCCTCACGGCCTCTCAGTGGCCCTCATTGAAGTTTGGTTTCCCTCCGTTTATTTGTTGCATTTCCACATAATTTTGTTATTTGTCTGTCGAGTGACAAGTGTTGGCATTAAATGTTGTCAGTGCCTTTGGTTTTGCTTTCTGTTCCCAAGGGTGTTGGATCAACCGAGAGCTACTATGCACAATTAGCCAGGGGGTAGTTTACTGTTTACTGTGTGCTGTACCAAGGTCAGCTGGCAACCTGTTTTTAGAAATTTGATCCAACTTTTGCTTCGATTTTAAAACTGTTTAAGTTAAAAACTAAGCTAAAACTATGTGAAAGATAAAAAATATCTTTAAGATACAAAAGTATGTTTAAGAATGTCCATATATGAAGGAATCTGTAAGATACAAATATATCCTCAATATGGCAATGTATCTCCAGTAGACAAATATATCTTTAAAGTCTTCAATCACTTCACTGTGTAAAGCAGCCCAGCTTTTTTCATTAGAAATATACAAAAGTATCTCAAAGATGCAAAACTATTTGAAACTTATAAACGCATCTGAAGGAAATTCAGTTTATACTGCATTTATTGTACAAATAAACTATAGTATCAAAGCATTTTACATTCAAGTCTAGCGAATAATGCGATTTTGTGGAAAACGGCGAAAAATGGAAAATTCACACAATTCAATTAGCTGGCGGCCACGAAATTGCGTTAATGAAAATTGCAAATAAACAACAACAACAATAAGAGCAACAAAAATGCATTTAAAATGGGGAAAAGCCGAAAAGCCTGCTGAAAACTGTAACAGCGGAAATATGCGAGGAAATTGCAAAGACGCTGACTGAATGATGGGCGCCAGCTTTCAGACGATGGGCGGCACAACAATCCGGGCGTAGAGTATATTTGGGGGAGTCGCTCCGGAAATTGTGGCTGGCGGAGTCGGGTTAGCCACAGCCACTGATGAGCTCAAATAGCTCGAATAGCTTGTTCAAGAACAACCCATATGCAAAAACAATAAATGTCGCAGACAAAGGCGAGCAAAGGCGTTTTCAAAATCGTTTTCGAATTGATTTTGAGCAAATAGCAAAAAGGAAAACCTAGTTTTTGCCTTTAAGCACTTAATTTGTTATAATTGAAGCTGTTTTCAACATATTTATTAATTTGTGTGCCTTGGGACTCGAAATTCGCATTAATAATATAATTAATGAAACACACATACACGCACACACATACAGGAGCAATGGCAGAAAAAAGCGCAGCCTCACATCCGGTCAACATTTTGTCGCCATTGCCGTCTCTTTCTCATGTGAACTCTTTTGTGGCAACAGCAAAGAAAAAAATTAAAAAAAGAGGTAAACCAAATTACACGAAGCTCTTGCACAAAACAGACACACACAATCGAACTAATAGTGAGATATATATATATATATAAGTATATGTATATATAGGCAGCCATAGAGTGAAGTCGAATTCGGAGTTGAAGTCTGGTCGGATCCGTTGTCCGTTGTTTAGTTAAGCGCAAATCTAAAACAAGTTACAGTTCATTCATTTCCATTCATTCATTCAATCGTGCAACGAACCGGCTTTGGGTGCCCCATTCATCGAGCGGATGTTCGCGTAGTTCTTTTAGGGGGCCTCAGCCCCAGCCCCAGCCCCAGCCCCAGCTCCAGTTCCAGTTACAGCTCTCCGTCTCCGTCTTAGTCTCTCAATCTCAATCGGTGCCCCAAAGACGATTTCCCTCACTAAACACACTCACGAACATAATTCGATTTTATTTATTTTTGATTCGTTTGCCGGAGTTAATAATTATAAATTGGCGTATGTCGGCCAACTGGGGGCAACTGGACAGCAAAAAGTTACAGATACATTTAGTTATCTTAGCATGTGTGTGTGCGTGTGTGCCTCTATCCATGTACGAGTATCTCAGTATTTCTCCATTTTGTCGTTTTTGTTTGCCTAATTCTTAATGATGCATAAAGTGCTTTGCTTGTCGCTCTTTGGCAAATAAAATGTCGAAAGTTGATTGCAAATTAATTGCCAACCTGCCTCCGTCTCAGATCTCGATACGTTGTGCCAAACGCTTTTTTGCGATGCCAACTGCGAATAGATCTTTGAAATTAGCCATGCTCAATCCAAATGGGTTAATTAGCGCATGAGCCAAGTTTTTTGTCCGGCTCAAAAACTTTAAAAATGAATTTAAGTTCATGTTTTTTTATTGAAACTGCAGTTGAAATGCAGCCAAACAATTAACGTCTCTTGGCATTTAAAGTCATTTGCGTAATTAATTTATATAATTACAATGATTAAAGCTATGAGTGGATAAATGCTCTTTATTGAATTGAACTTTTTCATACTCATTGTGGATACGTTTCAATGATTCGCATTGCTTGGCAACCGCCTGGAATTGGGCTTCGCTTTGGTTCAGTGCCCAAAAGAGTTTTCGTGATATATGACTGGATCACAAGCAACAAAAATATATATTCAAATTATTCAAAGTAAAATTTATTTGTATAAAATATAAATTTTAAGCACAGCTGGAAACGTGTTCTTCGCAACCGGAATCAGAATTTATTTATTACTGCGAGCTGCAACTTAAACCAGAGAAATTTATTTTAAAAACAATCGAACCGTGAACCATATGAAACTTTGAGTTACATATACATATACATATATATGCTAGTATATTAGTATTTATCTAAAAGTCTAATTTAAGATTTTCTGTATTGAAATATTTAGAAAAAAATATTATTAATTCTTTTCATATTTCATTTAAAATTTACACAAAAATTATTTTAATTTTGAAGTTTTCTCAGATTTTTACAGAGATAATATAAATGCAATCCATACATTTATTGATGCAAATATTTTCATTGAATCATATCAAAAATTCGTCATAAATTTATTTTACTTTATTTAAATTTCCTAAATAAATTCGATTTCTTTTTCGAAATGTATTTTTTATACCCTGAATCTATTGAAAAAGGGAAATTAGGGTATAATGTTTTTTTTTTTTGGTTCTAGTTTATTTTTAGTTTATTATGAATTATTTTATGTTTTATTTACTTATTTTCAGTTTGAAAGATCTTTAGTTGATAGCTGGCTGCAATCTAAGTTCAGGGTAGTTCACAGCAGAAATGTGAATAGATTTTAACTGCTCATTCAGTTGCAGCTAGGCTAGTGTTACATATGAATGCAACTATTAATGTATTCGTTATGTAGTGCTATGCAAGGCAATTCGTATCTTTCGTCGCTGCGTTTCGTTCATTGCCTTTGGCTCTGGCCGATGTTGTTGCTGTTGCAGTTGTTGCTATTAGCGGCTTTCGCATTATACAATTTAATGTTTAATTTTTTTCCCCCGAGTCTAAAACAACAACAACAACAACAAAAAGTCCAACTCACAGTTGCCGTTGATGTTGTTCTTTTGAATGTTCTTTGTTTTAAATTAACTCGACCGTAACGCTTTTCTATGGCGTAAATTTACATCTACGTACGTACGTAACGAAATAAAACGAGCACAAAAAACACTGAAAACTGAAAAAAAAAGGCAGCTCGAGTCCCAACATCGAGGAGACGCCGTCATCGTCACCGGCGTCGACATCAACAATGGGTATATAAAGCCAAGGTATATATAGAAAAATCTACTGGGTAGACGAATATTGCCAGCATAGCTCAGCGCGTTGCCTCAAAGCCCATTTGAATTTTTAGCTATGAATACGTAAAGCCGGCCGGGCCGAGGGGTGCAGCAAACACACACACACACACACACACACATACACACACAGTCACACTGAGAACATATTAGATCCAATGCCAGCGCTTGGTGTTGCCTTTGGCGCGCGTCAGATTCAGCTGAATATATGATAATAAATTAAACGAAATCCACTGCGAACACTACTATGTGGCAGTAGCTAACTAACTGCCGATCGCAGCAACCACAAAAGAGAGAGAAAAAAAGGCTAGAAAAGGGAAACCGCATAGCTGCACTCCCCCAATACGCGGAGCAGAGCAAAATTCTAGGTTGTGCGGCTTTTGAACCGTGCAAGAGGAAAAAAAAACTGAAAAATACCATTAAGCCGAAACCGTTCACTTGACTTTTCACAGCTTGGCGCGCTCTGCCACCACCACCAGCACCACCAGCAGCAGCACCACCACCAATAGTTGACCAACGAAGCGCGCAGGCGCATAGTACAAATCTTCCACTTCAGCTCTGTTGCCACTATGTTAATTAGCAGCAATGTGATTTCTGGCTCGAAGGCCTCCCAGCTCGGCCCTAGCCATTGTTGCTGCGAGAGTATGATTAATTTGCTATTCTAAGTGTAGGCTCTGCCAGGCCCGAAGTGGGCGCATTAAATTCCGCTAAATGCTATAATAATATGCCTGATGTCCGATGCTAACATCTAGTGGATGGATGCCCCAGTAGCTAATTCTCAGTTTTTTTTTTTTTTTTGTTCCTTTGTGCTGTGCTGTGCTCTGCCTCGCTGCAGAAACAATGGCGTTAAAATTAAAAACGAAATTTAATTTTATGACCTTAACAAATTTGCAATCAACATAAT
Source organism: Drosophila repleta (assembly GCA_018903745.1). Taxonomy (NCBI): domain Eukaryota; kingdom Metazoa; phylum Arthropoda; class Insecta; order Diptera; family Drosophilidae; genus Drosophila; species Drosophila repleta. The sequence continues at coordinate 15,947,553 of JAEIGN010000233.1, read as the reverse complement.
TCTGTTGAGTCGTAGTTGTTATGACTGAAGGGCCTTATGTGCTCTGTCTTGGCCATGGTGCGTGGTTCGTATATTAGCTGGGCGTCTGTCTCTGTCTATCTGTCTCTGCCCCATCTCGGCTTCTGACCGTCGCCATGTTCTGCTTCGTTGCCACATAATTTGTGGGAGGTGAAAATTGTCTTGCGTTAATGGCTGAATTTAGAGTAATTAATATAGGCGGATGGCTCTAAAGGTTCATTTTATTTATTTAATGTGCCTTACATTGTATGCTAATCAACAGGTAATCATGGAATCTACATCTATGTGGCCTTCTTTGCGATTCTGAGTCTTGGCTGAACATTTACCTAGTGCGTGTCTATCAATCAGTGCTGTGGATAATGTGTTCGCAAGTATGTTTCCATAATATAGTCAACAAATGAGAGCCTTTCTCGGTAATTCTCATATGTACCTAGCCATAGTATTGAGTATATCTATATCAGTAGTAACTTCTATATATAGTATGTTTGTTATTCTAAACAGAATGGTAATCTTTGCGCCTTTCTTGGTGATTCTCATACGCAGCCCATTGCTATGTACGTACATATAATAACTCATATTAAATTAAATTGATTACGGTAATCATCAAAGGTGCACATAAGCTCCCTCTGCGATTCTCAAAATTTGCATACTAGCTCTCATTTTGATACTTTGTTTTCCTTAGTTATTGAATCGGGTTGAAGACAAAGCTTTTTATCCAAACCAAATTTAATGAGCTGCTTGTAATTATATCTTTTAGTTCACCTTTTCACACTGTTTGTGGCAAGCAAATCTAAAGTAAATTGACCTTAACTTTTTATAAACCCACACACACACACGCACATCCAGACATGTGTAAACAAGTACTCGTGTAATCTGTCACATGCAAAGAATTCCATTGTCGCTTTCAAAATCAACAAACTGTAACTAAACTAAAATGCTTGGCACACACTCAAGACTCCACAACTGTCACAAATACCCTCACGCGAGTGCTTCTACTCATATTCGCGATCGTCGCCAGAGTTCACAGCAAGACATGAGTATGAGTGTGTGCGTGTGCGTGTGTGTGTGACACGCAATATGGCGATCAGAGGCGTTAGTTCTGAGTCTGACTCTGACTCTGACCCCGTGGCATGGAGTAGCTAAAGGTGGAGATGGGCCGTCCGTATGCGCACTCGAATGTATCTACAAGTCAAATATGCATTAAATGTGTCATTTCGTGTGGCAACAACCTACGCGCGGCACGAGCAAAGACCCAGCGCGCATGGCCAGGCGATCTGAAAAGCGAGTGGAGCACTCACCATCCTAACTGACAAACTGCCTGACTGACTCTCAGGTCTGTCTAATCGGTTGGCTGGCTGGGCTGAGGTTATATGCCGACATCGGCATGATGTTGCTTTTGCTGTGTCTGTTGCTGTTGCTGATGATGATGAACATGAATCAACAGCCACACACAACGGCAACAATGGCAACTCTTCAAGCTTGGACAAACATTTCACGCATCAGGCATTTTATTGTGTAGAAATATATGTACATATATATATTGTTATATATATGTATCTATAAAGTATGCCAGTAAAAACAATATGCTCTGAAAATAGAACAAATTTTTCGCAAAAATCCGTTTAACAATAGTCGACAGCCAGCACTGAGTTTGGGCGTCGAAAGCTAGCTGGCCTCTCCTCGCTCAGCTGTAAGGGCTTCCAATTAAGCCACGCTAACATATGATTCTGACCACATCTGAGAGAACAATACGCGAGGGCAGCGCTGGTAAAAAAGACGAAACAATTTTGCGTGCAAATATCTAAGATACACTAGCCCAGATGCGCTCTCAAGCAAAACATCGAAAGACCCTGGCTGTCCATACAGACGGCGATACACACGTAACGATAATCATATGTGAGCTATCTGTGAGTTATTGTATCTGGGCGTTTTGTACAAACTGATGACTAAGCGTTAGCTGCACGAAAATCAAAGGAAAATCATAAGGGAGTTGGCGCATCGAAAGTGAACTGAACTTCGCCGCATGCCACATAACACCTCAATCTAATGCGTTCCAGAATGCAGCCAGCGATTGTAAATCGCTCAGCATGGGAATATATAACTATGGATATCTATAGAGAGAGAGAGAGAGAGAGAGATACAACTATACATATAGCTATATGCATACGTTCGGCAATTGCGGCCCGATGACGAAATTCGAAGCGTTTTCAACTTTTTTGCGCTTGGCTGGGTTTTGCTTGTAGGTGTTGTTCGAGGCTCGAGGCTGGATGGCAGTCGAGAGCTGTAGGTGCGGGCAGCGGCAGCTCAAATTAAAACCAACTTTGCCCAAGAATACACGCAGAAGAAGAGGAAAACATAAAAGAAACGGCCATAAAAATAAATTCAAGTTAGTAGCTGGGCGTTCATGACACTGTTTCTTGGTTCTTCGACTGTTAAATTTGGAAAACCCTTGGCGAGGCATAAACTCAATTTTAATGGCCACAATTAATCATAATTTGTTTTACTTCTGATGGCGATATGCGATTTGTCGAGAGGCGCTTTTAATTGCGAATGTCAACCCAAGATCCGCCAGCCGAACACCTGGCTGATATAAATATCAAGAGCTCATTATCATAATTGCCATTGCACTTAAGGACTTGAGTCAAAGTCCAAGTGTCAACGGGCCAAGCACTACGGCTAGCATATCCCTTCAGTTCCCAAACAATTTTCACACAATCTTAAGAAGCTTCACGCAGACGTGTACATAAATTCATGTATGCAAATGGTCAAGATGGTAACGGTGGGGCAATGGGGCGACGGGGAAACGGTGGTGGCGTGCGGGTCAGCTTAAACATCAATAATATGTAAATGCGGCAAATTAATGACTGACAAAAAGACAATCGAAACGAATTAAGCAAACAACCTACAAAACCAGCAGGAGGGTTGTCCAGACCCAAACACCGCACGATGACAAGCCGACTCGCATAATTTGTATGCGGGCAAACGATCCGCCAGATGAGAGTAGGAAAAAAAATACAAAAATTAAATAAAACACAGTCCACATGCGGCTAGTCGTCCACATTGGAAATTATTGAATCAAATTGAAGAAAGCATTTGAGAGCGAGAACTCTGCACGATTTACGATCAGGCATTAATATAGAACTTAGCTTGGATAGGTCTAGAGTAACTGATCAACAGACTTATTTGACTATGTGAGTGAGTTGGTGACAGGACGCCAAGATTGAACCTTGAACTACGTGCAGAGATCTAGCTGTTCTTATTCTGATATCTTTTAAGCTGATTGAAGCTGTATGCTTATTAGCCCTTACCTTAACTGTGCTTAGTCTCTTACTTAAACATATATAAAAATATATAGTTGTGGTTACATACCAATATGTGTCATATGCAGAGAGTATATATGGTCATCCTTTTAATGCTTTAAGCTTGAAGACTATCACCTAAGTAACCTTTGCTGATGATAGAGCTAACAGCTTCTCGATATAGCTATAACTACAACCTGATCAGTCGGTATCTTAAATCTGATCTGCTATAATACTTTATATGCATTATTTATATATCCTAACTATATCTTCAACTTGACTTTGAGAAGCGTATCTAAAAGTCGTTCACTTCATTAAGGCACCCATTAAAATTAGTCTTTTGTCAAATTGCTTGACTATTTCATTAGCGGCGCACGCTTATGGCTACGCATATGGAAATCTATATACATATAAATAAATATAGCATTTATGGTCATAATGTGTCAAAGACCATAAATTCAATTAATTTATTATAATGTCAACAGCAGCAGCTAGACGACTAACTGTAACTGCAGCAACGGACAGATTGTGGGCAGAGTTTTGAATAAAACAAAAAGTGAGTTTGTGTGGCGCATGCTACATCATGTTAACACTGGCTCAGCAGATGCCACTGCCGCTGCCGATGCAAATGAAGCGAGAGATGCTGCCATAGAGATACAGAGTCAGATACAGATACAATGCGAAAGATACAATGCATTAATGATGCGACGCTGTCGCTCCAATTTGTACGGCAGGCAGCGCATTTAATAAATGTATCTCAAGCTGTGTGCGGCGGGGTCGCCGCGTGCTCCGCCTGCTGCCTTATATGTAAACAAAATTAAATGGATATTTAGATATGCTGTCGACGTGGTCTCCGGCAGCAGCCTACGCTGGCGCCGGCCGCGCCGCCACCGACAACATTTAGCTATTTGTTTTAAAATTTAATTTCCGTTTCAATTTCAATTTCACATAAATAAATTAAAAGCCAATCCAAAAATACAACAAATAAAAGCCTCTCGCACACCGCACGCAATGGATTGCATAGCGCATTAGCGATTAATAAAGATCTGGATATGCCCATTGCTGCCATACATAATCGTAATCGCTGATCACTAATCGGAATCCAAATCGCAGTCGTAGTCGTAGAAGTAGCCGTAGCCGTAGCCGTAGTCGTAGGCAGCTCAAGCAAATTATTGCCGAAACAACATTCCGCCGGATGCACTAAACATATGCCAATCGATCTGGAGGCAGATCCACATACTTGTATCTCATGGGAGGATGTGCCGTAAACAACTTGGATGGCTTAATGAACATCACATGTCATGGATTTGACACTAATTGTAGCAACAAATCTGCTGTATATTTATGGTTCAATATTCAATTTGTATCTCGCAGATACGATCTGCTGCCTGCGTGTGAGCTTGTGTATCTTATGGCTAATGGTGTGCTTACCGTTGTGGGGCATGGCAGGTGTTGTGTGGTAGCTGTTGCTCTTATCATTGCTCGCCGCCGTTGTCGCATAATCCATGGACAGCCGGCTCGCCAGGCTGTTGTTGGAGACGGGCGTCGTGGCCGGCGTTGCTGCCTGGTAATTGGCTACCTGGTGGTCGGATCCGCAGACCGAGCCGTTGGCCGACGACTCAAAGGAATTTCCGTGCACAATATCCTCATTTGGTTTTTCACAATCTGCGCAGAGGAAATTCAATTAGTTCAACAATATTGTCATTACCTTATTAGGGCCTCGACCCAAACTAAAAGCTTTTTTAGGTTTCGAAACTCAATAAATTCGTCAGAACAAAAAAATTGTTAAGCTTGGCCAACTCAAATTCATAACGGACCAGCTGCGGACAGGAAGTAACTGGCAACAGGCAACAGGTAACAGGCAACAGGCAACAAGGTTTGCCAAACCCCTTTCGCAACTAACTTAGTAGCCAACTTTGCGCCCCAAATCAATTTGGTCCTTGATTTCGTTAGCGTTTGCCCCGACTTCCGCCCACGCAGCTGACAATTTGGCCTGTTGCCTTATGGACAGGTAAATCTATTTTGTTAAAGCCTCCGCACAAAAAAAGGACGATAAAAAGGACCTTAGAGCTCAGCTGATTTAATAAAAGTGGCTAACAAAATGTTGAAACATTTTAAAGCAAATTTTAAAATATGTACAAAATTTAGCTCGTCTAAATAAGAAGAATAAGAAAAGTAATTGAGATATTTTATTATTGATGGTGTTGATTGTGAAGGGAGTTTCAATCAGGTCATAGTTTATAGTCGAGCAATTTAATATATTTAAAATATTTCTACATATTCCTACGGCTTAAGATCATTCAGAATTAAATGGCAAATCTAATACAATATTTGAACAGCTAAATTTGATGGATAACTTTAATAGTTATTGAATTATAATTATCGAAAATGGTAACACTGCTCTTTGGTCACGCTATATGGTGTTATCTGAAGTTGTTAGTGGTTTACGATGTGATTCATGTTTTTATATGATTATTTTTCAGTTTTTAATTGATACTTCAAACTTTGTTCACTTTTTATATGCCATAAAATCTCTAAAGTTCTCATTGGAAAATACCTTAAATTGATATTCCAGAAATCTATTTATAATTCAATATTGAATCATTCCACAATCTCTCATAAAATTATAGATCGTATTTATATATGTTCGATAGAGCCAATTATTGAATGAATTTTCGATACGGAGAGGTAGTTTGTGGTTGACAGAGTGACTGACTGACTGAGTGATTGACTTAATGTGTGCCTGGCGCCAGCTGCTGATCGGCGATGCCCGTCACGTGCTCACCTTTTTGTAGTATATCCAAATGCTCCCACAGAATGTCGCCCGTGAACGCCGGCGTTATGGCCAGGAATTTCTCTTTGCCCAGCTCGACCATTTCACGGCCGGTCATTTTGCAGAAGGGGCCCAGGTCCATGGAGAGCAGCGAGAACTCATTTTTGGCCCAGTTGAGCCAGTAGATGACGTGCTCCTCCGTCCACTCGCGGGGATCTAAGCGGAATAAATTAACAAATGAAAATACGTAATTCGATTAATAAACATTTTCCTAATGCCGCCATTCATTGGTTGTCTAATTAATTGTTATTCGTATTTGTTGTTGTTGTTGTTGTTGTGCGTGGGAGCGCTGTAAACCAAATTTCATTTCGAAGTCTATTGCTGTGGGAAACGATTAATATTCATTTATGATCACGTCTTCGTATGGGACTGTTTGTAAATTATTATTTTATTGGCGTTGCCAATGCAGCCAATTGAAACTTGGACAAGTGCATGGGAATGAATGAATTCATGTTTTATGAGCTGCTGCTGCTGCTGCTGCTGCCGCTTACCTTTGGTTATATTACAGTTCTGCACCTCCTTCTCCCAGGAGGCAAACGAGGCCTTCAGCACCTCGTTCACCTTGCGATTCGTGCCGGGCGTGAGGGGCGGCAATGCTGTGGGCACATCTGCAATGGATTGATGGATAGAAGCGAATGCCAATTAGTGCCTGAAGTCGTACTCTAGTTAAGTATAGTTGAAGGTTCTACTACATACATATATAGTTATCGGACTAATATGTAATCAATTACCTCGCAGTTTGCCGTTGCTCGTGTGCAACTGCTGCAGTTTGTGGGCTTTCAAATGAAATTTGCTTGTTAAGCTTTGATAATTATTGCTAAGGATCGTTTGGTGATTGTTGTTGTAGTTGTTATTGTTGTTATTGTTGCTATTATTGTTGTTGTTGTTGGTGGTGTTGCTGTTATAGTTTGCCGATCGCAGCGGCGGCAACATGCGACAATCATTCCAATCGATCCATTCGTTTGTCATAATTCAGCAGTCACAACAGCTCGCAGCTAGTAAATGAATATGTATCTTTTCTATGGGTTGAGTATGTCTCTTGGGTGTCAGAAGTCAAACCAATTAAAGATCATTCGTATCACTCACACACACACACACACACACTTAAAGGGTGGGCAGCGATCGCTCAATTCAATTGCATTCAATTTATTGGCGTCTACAAATCAAAGCAGCATCAACAGAATTGACCCGAAATGTCAGTGAAAGTCGCGACCCTTTCGCCTCGTCTGATCTCGCAGATACAAATGTATCTGGTGGTTGATCGTTCTTCTTGTTAGCAATGCACATTTAACTCAATTGAATTGCTGGCATTAAACACTAATTAGTCACCGCAGCACTGCTATTAGCTTGTAAGATGTGATTATTGCCTTGGCAACCAGAGTGTTGGCTTTATCAGTTGCGTTGCTTTATTTGTCTTTTACATAGAGAACGCACACACAGACACAAACACACACATATACACACGCGCGCGATAAGATTTATTTAAATTTATTTAAGTTAAAATTTACGTTGCACAATGCACAACAAAAAAACGAAACTGAAATAATTTTTGTAACTGGTCGGTTCTCTGTGTATCTATCGGATTGCTGGATTTGTGAAGCCAAACTGAAACGAAACGATCGGCTCGTCCGTTGGGTATCCTAAACAACGAGAAGAAACGAGCCAGAGAGACACTGGCAGTGGCGCAGAGCGCGAGAGAGTGAGAGCGGCTTGTGCAACAAGTGGAATTGAACTGCCAACGCTATCGTAAATCTGAGAGCGAGGCGAAACGATGTGGAATTCATTCACAAACGAAACTGCTCGAGCCGAGCAGCGCTACGTGAGAGCGTAATAAATGGGAGAGCGTCTGTTTATGTATGTATATGCGTGCGTCTGTGTGTGTGAGTGTGGAACGGAAACGGCCATCACATCGTGCCGACAACAACAAAAGCAACAACAGCAGAGCAACAGCTACACCTAGTAAAACAACACAACAACAAGCTGTTTGTTTAGCAATGAGAAAAAAACGCATGGAATGAAAGCCAAAGCAAATAACAAACAAAAACAGGCGAGCGGCAAACGCAGGCAGGCAACAGGTGACACTGCGTACAGGGTGTAACAGGTGCACAAAAGTCAACCCGCGAGTGTGTGCAAAGTTCAAAAGCTCTACTAGCTCTCCTTCCCCCTCTCACACTCTCTCTCCCTCTGACTGTCTCACTCTCTCCATATCTTTTACTGGCAAAAAGAACTTTGGCAAAGTGAACAAACGAGATCAGGTGACCAACGGCTCTAAAGTAGCTGCTCACACATACACTTATACGAATGCATGTACATATGTATGTATGCACCTCACATATGGCAAACTCGAGTTTCCTTACACACACTGCAAGCAGCGGGCAACAACAGCAACGGCATCGAATTTATGAATGAATTTCTTATGTTGCCTTGCACGCGCATTCTCGTTCGACAAAAAAAAAAGAACTCCAGCAACAGACAATGAGACAACAACACGAAGTTGTAGAAGAGAAGAAGAAGAAGCGACGTCGGCTCGTTTTCTTAACGTCAAAAATATATACAAGCACAACAACAGCAACAACAGCAGCAGCGGCAGCAGCAGAAGAAACAACAATGATCGACGTCGGCGTCGCCGCTTCCGCTGCTTCCGTTTGCTTTGCCTCCCATTCGTATTCGTATTCGTATCGCTATCGAACACAGGCCCGTGGTAAATAATGTATGTGAATGTGATAAAGCAAAGCGGCTAGGAGGAGAGCCGAAACGAAGACGTAGGAACGAAGGCAGAGGCAAAGACGGCGACGCCGACGGCGACGGCAGCGACTCGCACAAATTTGAAGTACGATATAGAAAGGAAGGAGAAGGAGAAGGAGAGAGAGAGTAGGAAAACAACAGCCATAAGATAGAGCTATTATGACAACGCGACCAGGTAAATTTATGAATGAAACAAACGCCCGATGCGGCGTCGCGTTTCGAGTCTATGAATGAATTGAAATTACGTGCGGCGACGCGGCGGGCAGCGGGCAGCGGGCAGCGGCGCTGAGATCATTTGGTCATTATCACAAAACCGCATATAATTGGCGACAAACGCAGGGGGGGAGGGGAACCCCACCGCAGCACTCAAATATATATACAGATATATATGTATATATATATATATATATATATATATATATATATATATATATATATATATATATATATATATATATATATATAAATATGCATGATGTGAGAATGGGCCTTCGAGGTGGGCGCATCTGCGTGTTCGAGAAATTGTTTAGCTTAACTTACACAGGTAGGCAACACACATATTTGACATTGCAAATGCTCATGATGTCTTGCGAGTTAGTTGGCCAAAAGGGAAAACTCTTTAAAACGCAGTAGTTACAACTTTAAATTACAAAACGTCTGTGCGTGTCTGAAATTCATTATGAATTACCTGGTGACTGGGCCGCACAATGCCTCGCCAGGGCCGGGGCCACACACACCATAACGACAGGGCACTTGGGTGCTACGGCCTACGCCAGGCTGCATTCCTGGCCAGTGGCTTGCATGCTAGTCGAAATGGGGCTGGCAATCATCAGAGCTATCCATACTTATGAGGTGTTCATTGTTCGCTCTTCACGCTCCCAACTGGGTCAATCAAGTCATTACGAAACGAAGATGTGAAGCTCCAATCAGAATTTTAGTTCAAATGAGCTTCAGATGGCGACTCTTCAGTTGGGCATGCAATGGCTATGTAGGGGAGGGGCTTGTGTGTGTGTATGAAAATCTCATTGTAGATTGGACATATGTATCTCAGTCAAAGAATTACTAGAACTACTAGAACTATTGTAAATGCTACATTGTAAATGTCACGTAGTCCATGAAGCTAATCCTCTAGCTTGATGCCAACTAATCAAGGCTTGGGAATGAACTTGAACTACGCCCACTGCTCAGTGATTCACATTGAGTATTTGACTTGTAATCTTTTGCATTACTCTGCTCTCCTCCCTCTTCTATTTTGTTTTAGTGCTTTATGAGAATAATGCGCAATTTGCGCTTATGACGCTTATCAAAATTCCAAGAAATCGCGCAGCGTCAAAGTGGCCTTCGAGGAAGTGGAGTACTAGCAAGAATTTATTAGTGCAGGTTATTTTGGTACTTATCACAGCTGATAAGGGTAACTGACGAGTGGAAGGGGGCCATAGACACCAGACTTCATTAAAACATCTCGATATATGTACAACACGCATAAATGTATCTAAGTCTTCACTCTAATCGATGTTCAGTAAAGAAAGATATCTCTAGGTGCGTCTGTCTGTCTGCCTGTCGTCATGTGGGAACTCTCAGCTCGAGTGTGTTTGTTGTGTTGTGTGTGTTGTGTGGCACGCGTGTGAACAAGTTCACTTCCGGTTGTATAAACGGCAAATGTGATCGTTATCTAACATAACGGCAGATTGGCAATTTATTTAAAGTCCACTTTTTAGTGATTGGCAATTTCTTAGAATTTCAGCACACGGCGCTACTCGGCACAATTTGAAGTTGGAGTGCATCGAAAATGATCGAAATTTGAATAAATAAAAGTTCCCCGAAAGCGGGAGAGCCGGAAGTCTGAAGTGGAAGCTATAATCAATGCTTGTTGATAACGTATCAGAAATGTGAGAGAAGCGAATTCCTTAAGCCAAGTCCAAAGAATCCCCGAGATGCTTTGCTTTGCTGCTTTCGAGCCACGCAAATCAATTAAAACATTTGCTGGCACATCCTTATAACTGCCCCAGCCCCAGCCCCCACAGGTGGGGCAACGTGCAACAGACTACACGCAGCCATGCCACCGCCACAGTCGAACGAGCAACCAGCCACAAAGCGAGGCAAATCAACAACATTATTAAGTATTTGCTATTGACATCCGGTCGTTAGATATTTCATTACCAACATCGAGTTGGAGTCGACTACAACTGTTGGCTTCAACTTGGGGCTTCTGTTTGCACACACAGACACACACACAGCCAGAGACAAAGAGCTCAATTTTATTAAATTGCAAATGTTCTGGGATAATAATATGATGCGGCATGATCTTGGTTGAGATACGCTGCACTTATCGGCATCGACTTGCATCGAGTTTGTCTCACATCTAATTGAAATCCGTTTAGCAAGGACCTCGTCTGCCCTCAGCTCAAGCCATCGACTTTTTTCTGCCATCAATGTCCTTTGATTTGTGCCTGAAGCACCTCGGGCTGTACAAGGCTACTTTGCAGCATTTTTAAACTAATTTGATTCCGATTGAAGTTAAATACAACAACTGCCAGCTGACGGAGGTGTGGACAGTCGCTGACATTCAAGGATTGCGCTTTTAAGCTCTTCAAACATAAATTACGTCCACAAGGGAGCGATAAGTAAAAGCTTATGTAAATACGAATTCAAACTGAGGCAAAATGTGACAAGTTCTCGGAAAAGCCAACGAAGCAATGCACAATTAATGACAGATTAAATACCCTCACAATAAACAGTGTCTGAATAAGTGGGAAAAACTTGAAGCTTACGAGACAAGGTTTACGGAAAGAGCCACAGATTGAAGGTAAAAAATCTTTATAAAATATTTAACAGCCTTAAAATTCAGCTAATTTAAAAAAAAAAACTCCAAAAATGCATATATAATTGAACTAAACTTTTATATCATAGAATATATACTGAAACGTATTATTGAATATTATAGAATGCAAAAAAAAAAAAAGAAAAGAATTTAAACTACATAAGTTATATAGAGAAATAAATTTAAATATAACTGTTCAGAACATTTTTAGTAAATATCTAGAAAAGATTTAGAGTATAAAAATAGCTCAGAACAGCTACAAATTTACAAATCATATATAGAAAATCGATATGTAAAATTTTGAAAATATTTTTAAAAATTTTAGAAAATAGTAAGTGTTCAAAATCAGTTATAAAACAGTTTTTAAGATATATATCAACTATATTATTAATTTATTTATTTTCCCTAGATATATCTGTAGAGTATTTACATTTCTGCTCTGGCTACAAAGGCGAAATAAATACTTGCTTAGTATAGATCGTATTTTACTTTGGTCTGTCGCTTCGCTTCTACGAAAGCCATATATGCAGTTAAGTTTTCTGAATGTCAGACAAGAACACGAGTTCTGGATAAAACGAGGAGCCTTAAGAATTATATTGAAAGCAAATAAATCAAATAATGTGCATCCAAATTACGACAAAGCACAGACAGATATATATATATATGTATATGTATATGTATATAAATATATATGCATGACAGGCTGTCTGGGCGTCTGATAGTGCGGCGGGGTGTTCAATTTTATATATTTTTCATTTTTCTTTTGTTTTTCACTTTTTTCGATATAAAAATAATTGCAGGAATTGTGTGAGACGACGTCGTTTGGCTGACAAGCAGCGCCAAACCAACGGACAGATACTTGTTGTAGTTGCAGTTGTTGTTGCACTTTAGCAGCTGAAACAGCAAAAGCAAGTGCAGGAGGAGCAGCAGCAGCAGCAAGAGCAACAGCAACAGCAACAGCAACAGCAGCAGCAAAAGACAGAGAAAACCAGCCAAAGATGTGGCCCTGGCAGAGAGCTGAGTTGTCGTATGAAACTTACTACACCGGAAATATAAAATTACACACTCAACACTTAAATTGTGTATGCCCGCCTCACTCTACAGCTGTGTGTGTGCTTCTCACATGTTGCATGCTGCACTGAAGATTCTAGTGGCTCGCACGGTGCGTGCTCCGCCACTCCGCCAAAGAGGGTGCAAAACGATCGAACGTTTCGAATATTTTCGTGTTAAAGAGCAGAAAACAAACGTAATAAATGATGAAATTAATTGCGAATTTGATGAGGGTTAAATGTTGCACCTGAGCCGTGCGTTAATTGAACATTTGAGCAATATCAATTGGAATAAACATAAAATAAAGCGAGTCGAAGCTCGCATTTGACCATGCAGACAATGGAGATTCGCAGAACACTAAATTCCCACGCACTTGAACTTGAAATTCTTTTTATTGGCGATCCTTTTCTGCATATGAGCATGTGTATTAAAGATTTGTTTGTTTTCTTTGGCTAAAGATGAAGAAGCAAACCGAAAATGAGGAATAAAACGACTCGAATTACAAACACATAGTCGTCGAGTCCTTTTTGTCGAGTCCTTTACCTGCTGATCCCCCCACCGAGCAAAGCATCTTGAGGGAATTGTAGATGAGGTGAATACCCTGCATAGCTGTTGTTGGATCGGCATGCCCGACCTGTCTGGCGGCGTGCATTCAATTTAATCTGCAAGCCACTATCACTTACCCAGGCAGCTCGTACGTTCAAGGACTCGTCGCTTGGCGTCTGGCTCCAAGAGTCGTGGGAAAACGAACATTTTTGGTTTCCTTTTTGCTGCCTTTTGGCTTAATTTGGGCTAAATTCTCAAGCTGCTTCGCTTCGCTCTTTCTCTCTCCCCCTCCCTCTCTCTCTCTCTCTCTCTCTCTCTCTCTATCTCTTTCGGATTCTTGTCTCCCCTCAATCTTTTAATTCATTTCATTTTTTATGCAGCTTGCTCCACTGCGCTACTCCCACTACGGCTGTGCGAAAATTGCAGAAAAAGTGAGTCGTCCGCCAACTGCTTAGTCACCTGACCAGGTAGCAGCCAGTAGAGAGTAATTACTTGACCGCTGACGAAAGCTGATAACAAAGCCGCTCAATGTCTGCCTGCCGCATCGAGGGTAGCTATCGAGCCTGGCCATGGGGTTCCCCTTCCGGGCCCACAAATTCGTGTATGTACAGATATAGAGCGATAACACCCGAGATAGAGTAGCTTCGATTTCCAGGAACTAGTTGCATATGTATATAATGTGACTAATGCCTTGTTATCATCAAAACAAGTCCCAATAACGCGCTGTCTGCCTATAGCCTAGCATAGCATTAGCCCTTAGCCGCACTCACAATGCCCAGCCATTTAGATCCAATTTGTGGGGAACTATCTTCCAGCGACATTCCTCTTCTCTGCCAGCTGCTGCTGCTGCTGCTGCTTTAATTGTCGTCTTTCAATTTTCATTTGATTCAATTAGCCTATGGAAATCTGACAAAAAATAAAGAATGCCCTTTAGACAGAGAGAGAGAGAGAGAGAGAGAGAGAGAGAGAGAGAGAGAGAGGGAGTCGTGCGCGTGCGCGTGCGCGTTGCGTTGACATCTTTAATTGTTGGTCAGTTAATCAGTTCGTCAGTCAGTCGCTTCTTTAATTAAGGGTAGGCGGTACAAACACTGCCTCTAATTGCATTTGACTGAGAGTCGTAAAGGCATTATAATTATTTATGGAGAGGGGGAAACTAAGTTCACATTTCTGCTTAAAAATTCCACTTAAACTCTCCTCAATCTCAATCTTATATTGATGAACTGAAAGTCTTATGCAATCAATTCACTTATCAGTTATCTAAAGCTTAATGCTTTCATAAGCAATTCGAAGTCTCGACTTCCCAAGAAATTTCGCATAACAAATTCCACAAAATATGAAGACAAATTAACTTATTTTAAAACGCGGCGCTTTTTCCAGCTAAGTAGGTAACCATATCTTAAAAGACAAATGGCACACACAATATACACACAGGAATACAACATACACAATAATAACAACACAGCAGCAACAGCAACAACAACAACAACAACATTACCTATAAAAAATGTTTATTTAGCAAACGATCAACACAAAATACAATTTATATAGACAGGCCAAAGTCAATCGATAGCTAGAGAGTATTTGACTGTGAGTGTTTGTGTTTATGAAGACTGGAAATCCCCGAAGAGAAAGAGAGAGAGAGAGAGAGAGAGAGAGAGAGAAAACAAACACGAAAAGTGCAATGCTTAGCACAGGGCAACGAGATACCCTGTAAACAGACTTTATGATTTTAGCTAAGCTTGAGATAGCTTGAGAAATGTAAACATTTGATATTTAAATGATATAAAAATATTGAAATCAAATAGACTCTCATATATCTAACATTAAAAATAGAGAACATATATTATAGATTCATAACATGAATCTCTAGTAAATCTTGACTACTGATTACTCATGTGCCCAGCTTAACTCAAGTCAATTCTATTTAAACAGCTAACAATATATACTCCATCTGCCGACTCCATGCAGGGTATGGCACAACAATCAGCTCCAAACCATTTTGAGTAATAAAATTGATGATCAAACGAAAACTCTCACATGAATGCATTGGCACTGATCGAGGCGAATGTGGGCAGGGGCTGCGAACGGAACTGAGATCAATCGTCAAATAGTTGGATTTGGTTTTTCTGTTTCTTTCTGTTTTTTTTTTTTTTTTTTGGTTCTTGCTAAAAGCGAAATAAATTCATTTTTAATATGTGTGTGCCAGAGGCGGGGCATTATAGTTTTTCATATTTGTACAGCACAACTTTATGGGTATATTGTTTCAGCAACAACACTAACAACAACAACAACAACAGCATCAACAACATTAAAGAACACAAACAGACTGCGCGGCGTTCGCGTTTCATTGAATTCGCGTGCAGTCTTCGACGGAACTTGTCATGTTTACAAACAACAAAAGCTCACATTATGCTAAAATTCGGGAAAGAAATTACCAAATATATTTGGTCGAAATATATATATATATATATATAGTAAGTCTACAACTAAATGTGGCAATAGATTTGGCCAGAAAATTGCTGCACAATAAATTCGAGCTAAAGAAAGGCGGGGGAAAAGCGCATTGTTTATTTTCCAACGATTTTCCAACAGTTGAAAAATAACATCAAACGACAAAGCGGAAAATGAATAGCAAAGAAAAAACAGCCAACAAAAACGCATTTTTATGATATTCCAAAACGATCTGTTATACATACATATATGTTTTGTATAACAACAGCGGCTTCTTCCTGTCCAACTCATCTCCATATTATTCTGTCGCAATTAAAAGCCTAAATAATTATAACATACAATTATGAGTTCGACAATGGCTTCGTTCTGTCTGATCGGCTTCAGTTGCGGCGTGGGCTAGTGCGAGCTGTTATTGCAGTCGATAGATCAAAGCGCTCGCTTTCATGTTTGTTGCCATTGCACTTGTTGTGGCTGCACTGCGTCTGGGCCGCTCGCATGGCCCAGAGTGGGATGTGGGAGGGGAGGCAGCTCATAAGGTGTGAAGAAACTGGCAAACGGAAAGCAACCGAGTGTCTGATATCAAACAGACACATTGGCAACTGTTTGAAGTGCAGTCATCGAGATTATGATTACCTCCTACACACACACACACACACTTGAGCAGGCGTTAATGGGCTTCATAAAAAGTGCTGGAAAAGGAAATGCACTGCATATGGTGAGCTACAGCCCAATCGGAGTAATCAGCGAAGCTTTTTGCTTAGTTTATACATATGTTATTGGATTATATTGTATAATTATCAATGAATACTACGCAATATATGATCATATATTACAGAAAAGTCTTCATTTCCATTTCCAATCCATCTCTGTTTACTTATCCGCAGGATTTGGTTAGTCCAAAGTCTCATTCGATTGCAATTATTGAGAATTATATATAGTATTATCTGAGTTATCTCAAGTAACTATATATACTCTACAATATCTTATAGATAAGTTTGCTCTAGTAGCTTTCCATTGCACTCGAAGATTTGTTTCGCAATCGAAATAAATCATAAATTCAAGCACTTTCAGTGCTCGCATAAATCATAACAAATATGCAGAGATCGACAAGTGTAACGAAATTGATTGATCGCCCAATTGGGCTAATCTTTCAGTCAGTTAATGGAATCAGCATCTATCAGAGTTGGGCCAATAAAAATGCCATATAAACAAAGGCAGCTCCAGTGATGGAGTAGGATATCCCATCACTCTCTATCTCTATCTCTATCTCTATCTCTGTCTACGTCGATGGCCATAGATGGTTTTATGCTACATAAATCGCATGAGCAACAAAATTTTAATCAACACTCATTAACTCGACGAGATCGCCGGCAATATAATTAAGAGAAATTATGTTTCCACTGGCGCTACAACGTTGACGTTGAAGTCCAAGTGGAATATGTATCTTCGACCTGTTGGATCAATGGACCAGCCGCAGTTGTAGCAACAATACAAGTTGCTCGGCCTGTTGCTCAGATTTGTTGCTGTTGTTGTTTAACAATTTCGCAATTCAGCTGTCGATCATTTCATTCATAAAATGTGCATGGCACGGCATGAGGGAGCCCCCACTCACACACACACACCCCACTGGCGATTCATTCACACAGATCGGCTGATCTGGAAACTCGCACACATCCGCACATGCTGGGTTAATGCCAACCACCCGCCTGCTCGATCGGTCCACAACAAACGAAGTGATTAATTCATGTATTGGTCCTCTCTCCCTCTCTCTCTCTCTCTCTCTCTTTCTCTCTCTGGCTCTGGTCAGTGGCGGCCCCAACCACTCGGGGGCCCCCAGCGTTTGGACGTTTTCTCAATGAAACTGGTTTCGTCAGTTCGATTGCTGCCGTTGCGGCTGCCGTTGCCAGTTGCTGCTGCTGTTGTTGTTGATATTGGGGTTTATGTTATTATATTCATCCTCACCTGATCCCCAGCAGCTGCTCATCCGGTCAATGTGAGAAAAAAATACACAACAGCACACTGCAAAAATAGACATTGCACGAAACGCATGCAACTTTTTCTTTTTACCCGCGCTGCACTCCAAGCACTGATCATTTAGCCAGATATTGAGCTGAAGCCGGAGTCGGAGTCGGAGCCGAGCTCGGTGCAGCGTCAAATGAAATGCGAAAGCTGTTGCTCAGGATTGTATCTGGCATTCAAATCAGCTTTGGAAAACTTGCCAACAAGTGACCAGCCCAAGTCAACCTATTTCAGCATCCGCAGCCGTAAAGGAAGCAGCCATAAATAAGCAAGGCAAAAAAAAGTGAGAGACGGAGAAAAAGAGGCAGAGAAAAGTAGCCAACTAAACTGGAAAAGCTGTTGCTTTTCTTTGCCCTCCCCCCCTACACCCTCCACACCCACCGCTAGTGCGGAAGTTGGCCAAGCATGTGCAAAACAGTTAATGCACACAGGATATGCTTCCGTGGCAAACAAGTTTTGGCCTCGATTTTGTCTTCTTCGACTTCAACTATCGAAGTTATTAATTAATAATTTATTTTAGCCAATATCATTTGCATAGAACTGTCAGAGCCAGTTCTGTCGGCTAATTGGCTTTTAATCGATGCGGGAAGCGCGCTTTAATATTTTCACAAGTTCTTTTTTTTCGTCAGCTTTGCCATAAATTAATGCCAATGGGAAGTGAGCTTCAGATTTTCGAGAATTAGAAATTAGGAAAGCGGTCAGTCACCCAAGACTGAATGAAACGGATATGGCTTGAACAAAGATTGCAGCTCTTAAAATAAATATTACATTATAGAAACTATAAACTTAATTGCAGATTTTAATATTTTTTAATAGGTAATAAATAAGTTCTCAGCTTGCATAGAGCAAATGTAATGAGCCAGCGAAAGGAAGCTGCGATATGACAGAGGGAGAGAGAGAGGGGGAGATGGGATAGGGGGGGAGGGAGGCTGACAACTGGCAGCAACTTGAGCTTAAGGAAGAGGCCGCATTTTAAAGCGCAAGATAAACTCGCTGGGATGCTGATCGGATCGCATCAGCTGCCGCAGTTGTTGCTCAAGTAGCGGCTACAACAAACAACGCAACAGCGAACCTCTCTCTGTGTGTGTGTGTGTGTAGATGCTTGGGCTGCTTGTCCAGCAGGCGAGGCATCTGAAATACAGTAGCTGCAGCAGTAGCCGGCAAACAAATTACACACAATTCCAACTCCAAACAGAAACTTCACAGCATCCACACCGAGCAAGACAGCAACAACAGCGACAACATTATTATCTCTGCTTTATGTTGGAGCTGCAAGAGGCACTGGCTGGCGCTTCAGCTGGCACCCCACTCAGCGATCATCATCATTGATGATGATCATGATCATGATCATGATTATCGTCGTAGACATAAGAACGAAAACGAATCAACTCGAGTGTCGTAGTTGTTGCTACTGTTCAATGGCTCTGCTGCGGGATGGATGCTACGTTGTTCGTTCGGTTGCTTTTTCGGTTAGTAAACCGGATGTTCCTAATCATTGCTAGTTTGCCTCAAATTAAATATGCTCCATGTGTGTATGCGCGCGCTCGCTCGTATATAAGCAGTTACGTTGTGTGTCTTTTGTCTGTGGGCTCAGTACTTCATAGATACGCAGATTATGGCCTGCACACACACACACACACACACATACACTATGTATATAGATAGATAGATCTACGCCAAGCCACAGCGCAAATTATGAATGAATATTTTAGAAGAAGCTAGCCACTATCTTATTCAGCCGCTAATCGTGTGACTCTGTGACGCATCCACAGGCTTAACTGTTTGCCCAGCCAGATAGCTAGATAGATAACTCCAAAGCTACTTCCGCCAGTTGGCCGTTGGCAGTCGAGTTTGCCAATCAACTTACAAATCGACTGGTTTATTCATTCATGCCCACTGGCTGGGAGGCCAATTTAATTGATAGAACTTGTCGAGGCTGCACATACAACACACACATACACACACACACACAGCCACTCGACGCATAACACATTCATAAATTCATTTTTATCAACATCAATTAGCAATAATTATTCATTAGCAAACGGGCTGAGCGACTGAAGTCAAGCCACAAGTGACAAAGGTCTCTTTTTTTTTTTGTTTATCAGTAACTTGTTGAGATACAAACAATTTGTATTCGCTAGATCGAGCTGGTCGTAAAGCCTAAGTAATTTGAGGATGAAGATGCACTTAAATCTATAATAAGGTTCTTCAGCTTCATTTATGAGAATCGCATAGAAGGGCGATGCTTCTAAATAGTTTTTATTTTTAAGTGCAACTTAGCTGTAGGAGTGTTTCTGTATTGAACTAAGATAAACGCATAGATATATTAATAGAGTATACATATATACTAAGCAGGCGAGATCTAGTTGAATCGATGATCATAATATAAACCTATAATCATGTCGAAGAGCTATATATTTTATGCTAAACACAAGATTGAATGATGTATAGAATCTATGTATGTCCAATATGGAAAGTAAATTAAAACTAAATTTATGAGAATCGCATAGAAGCGCAATTAATTATTACACATAGATATTGTTAAGTAATGCAGCAAATCAATATATTTATTCAATCGGGCTAAGCAGGATAAGACATATAAATATGCCTAACAGCCTGCAATTGGTGCTTCAAGTTTATGAGAATCTCATAGAAGAGCAAACACAAGATTGATAGACATGCAAGAACTGAAGTAAATCTGAATTTTGCAATAGTAACAGCAAACCTAAAAGAGTTATTAGTAAATATGCCAAGTATGCCAGAACAAAGACTCAGCTGGCAAAGGTTTGACTATTATATTTATGACGAAGCTTTGTAGCTTCGAGTTCTTGGGCTGCGAGCAGCGCTGAGCGACTTATAATGGCTTTCACACACTTAAAATGAAGCAATAACAAAGGCGATTAGACATTATAAAGTCGGTGGCGGCTCTTAACAACCGTTTGGAAACGGCGTAGCATAAATTAAGAAATTTAAATCAAATGTATCTTTGAGATACTTTGTTTTCCTTGTGATTTGTTTGATGTGGATTCGTGGATGCTGCGCCGTTTGGTTTGTTTGACAAATATGTGGCCATTAGTTGATAACAATTAAGACGTAGACGTTGGCGTCACTGATGCTAATGCTGAGCGCTGATGATGCTCGGACTGGTGCTGTGTGTGATGTGTGACGGAAAACATTTCGAGACTCGCCAAGCGGTAGCAGCCAGAGATAAAAAGCGATATTAATTGTTTTTTAAGTAAGACCTCAGTCGGCTGGCGCCTGCTGCCCCTCACATCTGGGCCGAAGGGGCTGCCCGTAACGAAATCAGTTTAATTTCCGTGCAACAAATTGATAGTGGGCAGCTGTGATCGCTTCTCTTCATAACATAATTCCGCGTCAAGATGCAATTTGAGTTCCGTAATAAGCCCACGCGAGCCACAAAGAACTCTACAACTGCAACTGCAACTGCAACTGCAACAACGACAACAACAGCAACTGGACAATCAAGTGTTGTCCAGTTGAATGGCGTGCAATGTGGAGCATCCACAGCATAACACCTGGCGTTTCGCCCTAGCCTCCGCTCCTGATGATGCCTGCCGAGCCTCTGATCAAACTAGAAGCTCCACTTGAACTGTGCGTCGCGTCGCGTCGCGTCTCTTCACTGAATCCCATTCAATACTCAATTCCAACTGCCAGCTCACCCTTAGACCGCCCACCCGCGCCCCCCGCCTAGCATTTGCATACGCCTTGGAGCGCAGCCAGCACATTGATCATTAGACTATTTTTAATAGAGAGACTGAGATTGAGACTGAGACTGAGACCAGTTTGCCAGTTAGCTGGCCGCAAAAGTGGTCTGGCCAGCTCAGAGTTTCACCTGCTCCGCGTTTGCTTTGAGATTTTGCAGCTTGCGTGCTGAAGTGTTTGTTCGGCGTCGGCGCAAAAGATTCACAACTTCCACTAGAATGCATTTGTTGCTCCATCTCTATCCGGTGCTCGCACCGGCGAGTACCCGTACCCCTCCTTGCCCAACCGAGGAGAGGGAGGAGGAGGGGTAGGAATTGTTTCAACAAGACGCCAGCGCGATCAATGACAAACTAATTTATGCGCCCAGCAACAAATCTTTTGGCTCAAATAAACAAAACTAAATGATCCTACAAGTATATACACATGGATAGCATAAATTAACTTCCGATCTACTAATGGAATGTATACAAATTTATGCTCAGTCACAGAGGCGAGGCGAGTACACACATAGGTCTCCGATCCGATCGGATTCGATCCGATCCGGTTGTATCTTTCTCTCGGGACCCGCCGACCTGGTGTTATGGTCAGCGTCAGGCGGCAACAATTAAAAATGCAGCCGAACAACAAAAACACTCAATAAAATGCGTTGATAAATTGCGCCGAGCATCAAAGGCGAACCAAACGGCAACCCACTGTGCGTGGATGGCGCTCCGCAGCTCCACAGCTCTACCGCAATCTCCATCCTCCAACAACAAGAACAACAACGACAGCCACTTGCAATCTGCTATGAAAATTTATCGATTGTTTTTGTTTAGAGCATTGAACAGAGAGAATCAGTTACAACTTGGCATAGACACAAAAGCGCCAGCGAATGTCAGGTGAATTGGCTAATGGGCATAAAAAAGCTATTTTGGGAGCTCTTATCTCTCATGTGTGTTCGAATAGGCCTGCAGTCCAAGCGAATTAATCCAGGTCAGCAATTGACTAGGATTATATTCCGCTTCCTATTGGCGATTTATTGTCAATATCGATAATACTAGATTACAGTTTGGCTAACAGAAGATAGGAATTCGAGTCTATAAAGAAAAGTGCTGTATGTGCAAGCAGTACATAGTAGTAGTTTACAATGTTTCGATTGCTTACTCTATTTGCTTATTATCGATAAAATCGATATTTAATGGATATATAAATTTATAGGCTGAACTCCAACGACCATCAAAGCCATCATAAACCATTACAAAAACTTGTCATATGTAGCTTTTATGATTGTTTGAGTTATGCTTAGGAGCTTACAACAAATATCGATTTTTATCAATTTACTAATTTATATACTAAATTCAAATAGTAGAGATTGGGGCTATATTATATTTTATCCATATTGAAGAGCTTTCACAATAAGTTGCAACCCTGATTTTAATCGATACAGTTTAAGTTAATCGATAACTGACTTTTCATGACTGTAACTAGATGGTATATATATAAAATTAAGCTAAATCAATGCGACATTAATCTATGCTAATCTTAGCTTGTAACTACAACTGTTCAGCATGCGGAGAGATTAATCAAGTCTTAGCAAGTAACTCACAATCTGCCTGATCTGTAGTGTCTCTGGAAGACGAAACATTCAATGTTCACAGAGAAAATGAACTTAGTTAAGTGCATGCATCCGACTTGGCAGTTGCATTTCCTCCTCCTCCTCCTCCTCTCTCTCTCTCTCTCTCGCTCTCTCTCTCTCTCTCTTGCTCTCTCTATCTCCCTATGCCTTTTAATTCGAATGACAATTACAAACTAAACACATTTGCTTTCACGGTTTCTAGAGCTACACAATTATGACAGGGCTAAAACCTGAAAGCCCATCACGTGGAGAAGTTCAGAAGGCAAGCGACGCCTGCGCACTGGGCCAAGAAGAGCTGCGTATGTTAGTTAATTTTCGATATTTATTTGTATTCTTTGGGCCAATTGAAGCGTTAAATTATCAATTGGGCTTTAAGCGAACTGCCCAGGGGTGGGCAGCAGCGTTAAATTGGCCTAAAGGCTTATGCGCATATTGGCTGGGCCCATGGCGGACACGCTTCAATTGATCAGCGGCTCCTGAAGAACTATAAACTATAAACCATAAACTAACAGACCTATTTACCCCCCCCCCCCCCTTAAAACGCGCAGGCATCTGGAACATTGTGCAGTCGATTCGGTATCATATTGCGAGCGTGTTGCAGGTGTCTCATATTTCCTAATGATAAATGCAGCAATGACTGATATTTAGATACTCGCATCTATGGCTCACACACACACATCATACTCGCTCCAGATACTTTTTCGTATTTCATAGATTTTCGTTTGTCAATTGACCGTTGGCCATTGCATTATCAATTGGCCACGCTGACGACGGCCGGCCTTACCCGGCTCGGCTCTGCCCGGCGCTCCCCAGTTGACAGCATATAATCTACTTGGCCAATTGATGCTGCGCCAAGAACGAGTTTCGATCTGCAATTTGTTGTTGCTGCATTTATGGCAGTTGTTAGTTGGCACATCCAGCTATCTATATATACACATACATATACATATACACATATATACATATACATATGTATGTATGTCTGTGTGCGCAGATGTTGCCTAACTAATTGATTCATATTTGTGGCAACATTTCGCATTCCGTTTGCCATACGCCAAACGGAATATGCGTTTAATGGGTGGCCAAATTTGGCTCAGATGATAAATTGAATTAGGCTTAAGATGGGCATAGACTGGAGCTTTAACTTAATTACTCTGACTAAGCAAGAGTTACTATAAAACAAAATTAAAATTATATTTATGATGTTGTCGCTGACTGAACTATTCGCTTGTCATATTAATTTTGTTTTTTTTTTTTAATATTTGTATATCCTTTATCCTTCAACCAATTTATAAATCAAAATATTATGCCATAAAGTATATGAAGCTGCAATTCATCGCGCAAACTGATGTGCCCGGGTAGCTCAGTCGGTAGAGCATTGGACTTTTAATCCAAGGGTCCAGGGTTCAAGTCCCTGCTCGGGCGAAACGTTTTTTAAACATTTTTTTCTTTTTCTAACGTACATAATGTAGAAAGATAGCAACATTTGTCATAAATGTGGCCATGCTAATAATTAAATAAGTAAAATGTGTTAGAGCCTAAAAATTTAGTTTTACCGCATCCAAAAGTATGCAATGTTTTTATTTACAAGAGTGCGCCCGAGAGTATGCAACAGTTTTATGCAACGTTTTTCACTGTTTAGCAAAGACACCAAACCATTACAGTCTTTTGCCTTTTGTATTAGCTTTATATCAAAATGTACTATTATTGAATATAAATATAAATAGTAAAAAACAAATATCAATGCTTGATAAAAACTATCTTAAATAAAAATATATATTTTATCTCAATTTGCAAAACTTCGAGTTGCTAAATTTGACAACTCAACTCTCGCCGAATCATATCATCTTGTTAACTAAATGGCAATAGGTGTTCGGAGTTGCCTATGCTCTGGGCATTATAATATTGAAGTGCTGATAAGACGCTTATCAGAACGAACCACAAATATTTGTGCGCGTTTTGTCTTCATTGTTGTTCCCCAAACTGAAAGGTAGAGCCGTTGCCCACGGCAGGTAAGTTCGAATGTCTGAAGGTCATCCGTTGGGGGAGTTGCAGTTGCGGCAAGGCTACACGTGCCAGGCAAACACAACTTGTCAATTGATAAGAATTTAGATATATATATATATATATATTTCAATATATATATACATACATATATCTGGTCAGCATTATCTGCGCAGTGAAGGCCTCGACTTGATCTTTAGCACACGTGCCAGACAGACTCACTTCATTGTGCTGGGTCAGTTTCGGTGCGACTTTGCCCGATCTACTTTTATCTCTCGGTGCGTGCTGATTAGCCATGCCTCGGGCTTTATGGCGGCCGCTGCCGTTAAAGCTGCGCAAGTTATGGCGGGGGATGCATCAATTTAGTCACTTCCGTTTTTACAAATCAAATTTACAATACGCAGAAAATATAGAAAAATAAAATAGGGAAATGGGAAATGAGGCGAGAAGGCGCTGATTGAATACGCTCAAAAGTAAATCAAAAGAAATAAATATAAGTATAAATATAAATATAAATATAAATATAAATATAAATATAAATATAAATATAAATATAAATATAAATATAAATATAAATATAAATATAAATATAAATATAAATATAAATATAAATATAAATATAAATATAAATATAAATATAAATATAAATATAAATATAAATATAAATATAAATATAAATATAAATATAAATATAAATATAAATATAAATATAAATATAAATATAAATATAAATATAAATATAAATATAAATATAAATATAAATATAAATATAAATATAAATATAAATATAAATATAAATATAAATATAAATATAAATATAAATATAAATATAAATATAAATATAAATATAAATATAAATATAAATATAAATATAAATATAAATATAAATATAAATATAAATATAAATATAAATATAAATATAAATATAAATATAAATATAAATATAAATATAAATATAAATATAAATATAAATATAAATATAAATATAAATATAAATATAAATATAAATATAAATATAAATATAAATATAAATATAAATATAAATATAAATATAAATATAAATATAAATATAAATATAAATATAAATATAAATATAAATATAAATATAAATATAAATATAAATATAAATATAAATATAAATATAAATATAAATATAAATATAAATATAAATATAAATATAAATATAAATATAAATATAAATATAAATATAAATATAAATATAAATATAAATATAAATATAAATATAAATATAAATATAAATATAAATATAAATATAAATATAAATATAAATATAAATATAAATATAAAAATATAATAAAAATAATAAAATATATAAACTCTGACTAAGAAAACTTATATTCATATGTACATATATACATTCATATATATAATTATATATATATGACGTCGGAATTCTTTGCTTAGAAGACTCGTCTCGACTCTTCATAAAAAGGAATATAAATTTATAGAAATATCGAAAGTTAACAAATTATAACAGTCAGAAAACCGAATTACGTTTTAGTTTTCTGTTTTTATGAATATAGGAATGGATGTGTGTGTGTGTGTGGATGCAGTCGAGACGTGATTAGATTTCAGCTATATTTCGAGCGATACGTGATTAAAGTCATTTGAAAGTATTGATTACCATATCTATGTATATGTGAATATATATGTATATTATATATGGCATACGTAGAGTATTTGCTGTTATTCCTAAATATTCTTCATTTCAACTGAAAATATTTAAAAATTTTACATTGCTATAAATATAATTTTCTGAGTAATTAATAATTGTAACCAGAAAAAGAACTTAAGCAACAACTTATGAATGAATGAGCAAACAATCATAAAAAGCAAACATACACAGCTACACATACATACATATATATGTACGTGTGTGTGTGAAAAGTGACGTGCAAACGAAATATAAAACAGGCGAGCCAAATACAACTAAAGCAAAAGCAAAGGCAACAACAGCAACACACACACACACACACTCGACACACACACACACGATACAGGCGCGCAGATCTACATATGAATTTGTAGCAAGCGCAACGACAAACATTTATATGAATGAATGAATGAAAAATTGTAAAGTCGAAAAAAAGAGGCAAAAGTTGTTAACGCAGCAGTTCCACGAAAAGGCCAAGACAACAACAGCAAGAAATCTGTGAACAAGAAATTTGAAAGGTAAAAACTTAAATTAAAACAAAACTTAAATCAGAAACTCGGAGCAAGTGTCGAGAGACAGCCCCAGCCCCAGCCCTAGCCGTAGCAACTGGTTTGGTGGCAGCAGCAGCAGCAGCAGCTGTCCACAAATGTGCGTTAGGCGGCTGGGGAGTCCGAGTCCAATTATGAATAAATAAAGAGCAGCAGAGACGGCGGGGCGCAGCTAAAATCAAAATAAATACACTCAAAAGAGACACAGATGCACGCACACATGCACAGTCCAAGCTGAGCTGTGCGACGCGCCCACATCTGCGACGTCGAGGAAAGAGCCAAAGCCAAAGCCAAGCCCGAAGCCCGACGCAGGCGAAGCAGAAGCCGGTTTGCAGGAATATTTCTTTGGGGGCCGCACACGCAAAAAAGGAAGGAAACAAACATCAAGCAGTAACTGCACACACACACACACATACTAATACAGCGAGAGGGCTGGCAAGCGCAAAGTAGAGAACTTGCACAAAGCACAATAAAAATAACAAAAACTACTCAAGTTCCCCACGCTGGCCAGCCAAAAACAAAAACAAAAACTCAGGCAGCCAATGTTTCAGTTGCCTGTTGCTATTCCCCATTCATCAACTGCATTTCAACGCCGCGAGGCGATCGAGCAGCAAGACCAACAACAACAACGGCAGCAGCGATGCGCAGGCAGAACCAGAAACTTTTCTACTCACACCGCAAGTATGAATGAAAACGAACGTGTTTGCTTTTTTTGTCTTTTTTGTAGTTCTCTCTTCTTTTTTTGTTTCGTTCTCGAGAGAGTCGCGAGAGCGAGCAACGGGCTGAGCGCATGAATGAATGAAACGAGCAGCGGCGCTGAGCGCCCAAAATGAATGAAAGTAGTGTTGGCTCTCTTTCTCTCTCTCTCTCTGTCTTTGCTGCGGTCGGCGGTCTCTGCCTGCGCCTGCCGCTCTGCTTCTGTTTCTGTTCTCTTCTCTCACCAATACACACGCGCGCATATACTAATTTCATACGAATCATACTCATAGCATATTAAAAAAATAATATTTGCTTTACATTTTGGTGTGTGTGTTTTTTCATCATTGTGGCGGCTTTAGCTGTTATTTTCAAAGTTTATGATTAATATGCGCTGATTAAAGGCGCGCTAAAAACATACACAAGTGTACACACTTATGCGTGCAGCTGTACGTAAGACAAATAAGGGCAGGCTGGATACAGTTGTATGTATATCGGTGTGTCTGTGTGTACATATATGCATGTGTTTGTCTGTGCGTATCTCTCGCTCGCTTTTGTATGCTTGCAAACTTGTAAACTAAATTTACGTGCTCCGTTCTTTGTCCCCCTTTATTTTATTTTATTTTATTTATTATTATTTTTGTTCCCTTTCAATGAGCATCCAGCAGTCAGCATCTGCGCAGTTGTCGCCGTTTTGCATGTTTCTTTATTTCTTTGCCATTTTTATGGCCGATCTTCTAGCGGCAAAAGATAAGTTCATGCGCTCAGCACTCTCTGGGGCTGCCGATAGGGACTGCTGCTGGGGCTGTGGCTGGGGCTGTGGCTGTGCCTGGGGCTGGGGCTGGGCCAAACAACACAAACTGTGGGGGATAGTTGGCCACTGACTTTTGTCGTACGTTTGCGTCGCGTTGACATTGAAATTGTTTTGGTTTTACTTTTATTATTGTTGTTGTTGTTGTTGATTTCGACGCAGCGATAAGGCGCTACGTTTTGCTATGTGTGTGTGTGTGTGTGTGTGTGTGTGAGTGAGTGAAGACTAAAATATCCCATTTTGTGATTTGTTTCTATAAACAACATTAAATTCGGACACTTGAACAGCTGGCAATGCATTGTTTAATTTAGCTATGAATGAAGACTTATAAAAAAGACATAAAGTATCTGTAAGATACATTTCATACAAAAGAATCGAAAAACAAGCAAAAATGAATTTAGAATTCTGTTTTAATTTAGTCTTGGTCTAAAGGCAACTAACAGTTTAATATATTCTATATGTGTCTTCAGCTCTATTCTCGTACTAATTGAGTTTAATAGAGTCAGCAATTGCTGTTATGCAATCTATCTGGAGACTCTTTTGTTCTTTAGAGACACTTCCCACAATTATGGCTCAGGCGAAACATTTTCATCAGCATTCACACAGCAAAGATGCATACAAATTACCATTAGGCTGTCAGCTACATTAAAAAACATAAACACACAAATGCAGCTGTGTGTGTGTGCCTGTGTGTGTGTCTGTGTGTGTGTGTTTAGTGGACAAAATGTATAGAAGACGCGAGCCAAACGAACGAGCGGCGACGACGCTTTGTCACATAACGTATACGTAAGGTATTTTGCGAGAGTGAGTGACTGACTGACGCATTGGCTGATTGACAGCGGCAGCAGCTAGAACACTGAGCATGAGCGGGGGGCTAGCTAGCTAGTGCAGGAGGGGCGTTCGAGGGGGGGAGGGGCTCCCAGCACTGAGTGCACATTTAAGATATATTTATTTCATGTATTTGAAATGCAAATGTGTGTATGAGTGGCTGTTTTCTCCTCTTCTCTGTTCCCATTGAATGACTTGACTTGGGGGCGAATGAGTGAATGAAAGAATGAATGAATGAACGAATCTGTAAGTTCGCTTGGCACTCTGCCCGTATTTTGGGGCGCGGTGCCTGCCTGAATGGACACCGGAAATAAACGACGTGACTTTTTACAAACAAATAATATTAACCAACTACGTATGTATGTACATACGTCGTAGGTACACGCATATGTACATATATGTACATAAATGCATAGTTCATGCGATGTATAAATCAAGACTGAAAGTTTCAATATATTCATTTCAGCAACACGAACCGAACCACAGCCAAAGGAGCTAAGCCAAACGACAGCCGAACCGATACATATATGTACATACATACGTATATATGAGATGTATTATGTTCAGAAATTAAAGAGTGGGAAATATTTCAAGATCCTATCAATATCCAGTTTTAGTTCAGTTTCAGTCTCGATCAGTGAACCTTAAACCAAACACATCTCATCCGGAACACGAAATGAACTGGATCCGAGTAGTACCCAGCTTAAGTTCAATTATTTTAGTATTCAGGCTCAGGTCATAATAATGAGATCTTACTCTGAAATTCATTGAAATTCATTGAAAGTTCTTCAAAGCATTTAACATTGATTGAACTAAGAACGATCTCTCAACTATTTTTTAACTTTATGTAAATATTTCATTGTATACTATATTAGGTAAGCCATCAATGAATGGGGTTTCCTTTGGATTGTAAACCGAATCAAAGAAATTGTATATTTCGGGCTTTGCAGCGCTTGTTATAAATGTTTATAATACCCATATATATTGGAACTATATTTCTTACACACGCTTTGTTCTCGGCAGTCCAATCAGAATCGTTCATATGTGCCAGTGCGTCTGGGGCTTATCTTATCTCGAATAATTTGTATTTGGTATTTTTTTATCGCTCCGCTCAAAAGGCAAATGCGAATAATAAAATTGCAAAAACAAATCGGCCACAGCCAAAGAGTCTGAACATGACTGATGATGGCATTTCTTCATGCCTCTGTCTGTGTGTGTGTGTGTAATATTTATATAAAAATATATATACATACAGGCAACGCTCTCTCATACACATCTACATCTATGTGTGTATGGTTGAGTGCAAAGATAGCGCTAAAGAGCTGAGTACAATCATATACGTATAAGAAAATATGAAACATTCGCACGACATATTGCTCTTTAATTATTTCCATTTCTTAGAAATTTCTTATCTTCGAAATGTGTTTGATGGAAATACCATGGCTCTTCGAGTACATTGGAAATAACACAGTTTTTTTTTAGTGTGAATCCCAGTAAAAATCTATATGTATGTAGGGCTACTGTTTGAGCCAGTTGCATTATGATAAGATGTTAAGGCGTAGTTTCATGGAGTTGACACAGAATTTGCCTTTTGAAGCTTAAAATAGAATTTCACTTACCCAGCGAGGCTTCATGATCTGAAATATCCGATAAACTGCAAACTGGATGATCTTTGCAGCCATTGATCGGTTCCTCCTTAATATATTTTGTGGACTGTAAAACAAATGAGATAAGATTAATATGGCAAAAAGAAATATTCCTAAGAGATGGAGAGAAGTTTAATAGTGAAAGAGAAACTTTATAGATCTATGAATGAACTTCTCATTCTAAGACCATTGTTTCTATATCTCGTATTTGAGTTCGCTTATCCATATTAAGACTATTTTTACAGCTTAACTAGCTCGATCATATAATTAATATTGCCGTAGCAAATTGGATACATAATGAACGATGAACGATGTTAAACGAACTAGCATTGGGTTGTGCTGAGATCGAGCTTAGGAAAGTTAGGCCCCCTCAAATAAAATAGAACGTAGAACAATCAGAGCAGTACGAAACAGATTGCCAGCCAGCTGAAGGGGCAGCAGGAGGGGGTGGCGAGCACTGTGACTGCCCCAATTGCTGAAGCTGTCCCCAGGCTTTGATCATGTTAAACGCGTTCTAATAAATTGAATTGTACATTTGACTTCCACACAGTCAGTTCTAGGCGGCAATCAGTGAAGAGGAGTGTGTGGTGTGGGAGACGAATGCTTGTGATGTGTCTGTGGCTGTGGCTGTGGCTCTGGCTGCTGTTTCGGTCGTTTATTGTCGTTTATGATAATGGAGGTCAGAGTAGTCAAACGAAATGTTTCATAAATATCGTAATCAATTGACGCCAAACAGACAATTCAATTTGAATTTCGAATTGGAATTTGATTCGCTGCTCCAGCGGACGACAGTCTCTCAAAAAAGTTCAGCTTCTGTTACGTGGTTAGCTTCGAGTGTCAGAAGACAAAAAAAAAAAAAAAGAACAAGGAGAAGGAGAGGCGACAAAAGAAAGAGCTACATATATACTCTCTCTCTATATAAAGGCGAAACTTAAGACACGACTTTCAGCCAGACTATAGATTGAATTACTTGACTGCATTTTCCACGCGACTGCGCATGCGGCCAGGTTCACTGCAGGTCCTTTGACTCCGCCAGGCTCGGCCAGGCCAGGCTGTTGACCGACATGACCGGATGAAAGTGGTCAGCCAACGGATATGCTGACCGCAGCGACAAATGCCAAAAATACCAATACATAAGCTACAAAAAAATAGAAGATATACCCAAAACCAAATGCCAAAGGTTTTCCTATATAATATACTGGATATATAATGTATCGGATCTGTGTACACTCCCAGCTGATCCACTTGAAAGGGCTCCAGCATACATATGTGTATTTAGATCCGCAAAGATCACTTGCATATGGTAATATATGTGGACTTATGGAGCTGCCGATCGCGCTATTGTCCATGGGGATGACGCAGTTGGGCGAAGCCTTATAATTGCCTTACATTGTCCGCATTGTATCCTCGCTCATTGTCGGCCGTTTTTGGAAGAGTTCTGTAGACTCTTGATTATTTACATTACGGGCAGGTCCGCTGGCTGACTATTTGTGTCATAAATTAAGTGGCACGCTCATTACTTTTATAGCGCATAAACAAAAGATTCTAGCCAGAAGAGCTAAGCGAAACTCACATACTCTACGCCTCATAAATTGAAGAAAAATATGTACATATATACAATCAATCAATCTGATCAGCGGCAATTGATATGTCAACCGGCTATTTATAGAATCTTTCCGATATGCCTGATGTCATATGTGTAGGGTATAATAAAAAGTGCATAAGCCGCAAAATCATAATACATTATAATTGCGTTCTGTTTGGGCAGCCAAATTTAGAATCAGTTGACGTGTTCTGCATAACGAAACAGCTTCAAGATCGTCTAAGCCGATTGGACATTGGAGCGAGCAGCGCCGGGAGCTGATAAACTGATAGACAGGCATGCGAAGCTACGAGGACGACCAGGACTATAAATACTTTAGCAAGTGTCGGACCGATTGACAGCTGATCGTCGATCAAAGATACAAGGCTTAACTATGCTAGTGCTATGGGAGAGTATAGACAATACGTAGTTGATAGATAAATCTGATCAATATGTATCTGAGCAGGTGATATGAAAGAGGGAAACTTGCCTGACAACATATGTAAATAGAATCGATCACATACATATATGATATATGAAAGCTGCATGTAGTTATAAGGATTGTTATAGGGAATACACGGAGATCGCCCAGGCTACTGATCAGACTATTAGACACGATCAATAGCTAATAATCAGTTATGATCGAGGAGTACGACACTCTCACATACCAATTTCTAGAGTTTTGAAGTTTAATCTTAACTCAACTTAAGATCACTTCACTTACCTCAACTATGCTGGACAGAAATGTAACTTTTCTGTTCTTTTTGAGTCGCATGTTGCTGCTGCTGCTGCTGTTGTTGTTGTTGCTGTTCAGGAAGGAGTTGTTGGCTTTGAACAAATGTGGTCCTGGATTGAAGTTGAATAGCTCGTGCGCCGCCCGGTCGAGAAACGAGTGTGTTGCAGTTGCCGTTGCCGTTGTTGTTGCAATTGCCGCTGCGGCTGGCAGCGCGGGTGGCAGCATAAATTTTGTTGCAGACAAATCTGTCTTACAAATCGCCAGTTCCATATTGTGCACTCATCTGCAAAGAGAGAAAAGAGAGAGAGAGAGAGAGAGAGCGGGAGTGAGTAAACAAATTAAACAACAATTAGTAAAAGCGCAAAGTGCTCGATAAACAAACAACCGAGCGGGCCTAGCCCGGCCTGGCCTGACCTGGCCTATAAGCTATTGCAGTGGCGCTATATACTCAATTTCCCACATTATTATTGGCCCATTACTTAGCGGGCTGTGGGCTTGAATGGACCTCGTTCACACCTTCAACTATGGCCGCTGTTCGCACCTTTGTGCTCAATTTGAGCCGCGGACATGCTGTTGACTCAAGAAATTATGACGTTCTGGTGTGAGACAGCGTCGGGCAGAGTGTGTGTACATAGTATGAGAGATCGGTACGCTTTAAGAACTGCTCTCCGCCGACACGAGGCAGGCAGAACATCAAAGTGTCCGCCCCTCAACTGGCGACAAGGCCACAACAAAAGGAGCCGCCACGGTTTGCATATAAAACATGATTTGTTTATACAGCATCCATCACACTATAGATAGGGGCCTGATTTTATAAATATACGTATATAGACGCTTATATCTAATGGATATATATATATATATGTCTATGCTGTAGTTCTTCAATATTTGCCAAGACCACAAAGAGTTTTCTTTTCCAGAAACGGCTTGTAAAAGTCTCTTTGATCTTACATAATCTTCAGAGGAAAACTTAGTTGGTGTCTTCGGGGAATCTCTGGCATCATAAAATATATTTTGAATCTAATTTATAGATAACCCTTCAATTTCCGTTAGCTACACCAAAGTTCGGGAAGTTCTGAGCTTTGTACGGGAATTGCACTTGCTCAAGCAGCCGATTTATCGAGCACTGAATCTTCGACGGCTTTTTCACAATAACAACAAATAAATAAATAAATAAATAAATATAAATTGTCGCAGCAGCTTCCGGTGGGGTTGTGTTATCAATCTGACAAAGGCCGTCTACGACGCCCTGATAAGCTACCCGAGATCGCTAAGCTCCGTATGCTATTCCAATGAGCTACCAAAAAAATATATATTTTTATTTATGCATGTTACAAAGGAGAAAAGATTATATCAAACGGAAGCGACGTTTGGGCTTTTAATAAAGCAAAACAAGAGCTGAGTAAAGTATTTATAAAAGACTAAAGTCAGACCCGCACTATATGCTATACTATATCTACTATGTATAGATATATGTATATATTTATTTGTTTATATATATTTAGTCGCCTCTATAAATAATACAACTTGAAGATAAGTTCTGGCGCGCAATTACGCATTTTGAATTGTGATATTCATTGTAAGATCTTACATATATACATATATGTATATATATTTATATGTATATTCGATGCGCAGGCTAAGTTATGCATTGGGCAGAGGTAACTGAATCTGATTGGGATTGCTTGTGTGGCAGTGTCTCTGCCTAATAAGATACGTTATGCAAATCAACAGTGTGACGTGGACGCCTGAAGGTGTCCCTGTGTGTATGACAAGAGCCGTTATCTACGCACGTTATCTGCCATCTGCATATAGCCCTATATATAGAGAGAGAGAGAGCTATATACAGACATTTGCATTCGAGTATATGTTAAACTGTTTTTTCGACTCGGATTCGCATTGATCTAACTGTATAAATTGCTTTGATTCGCTCGCTTGTGTAATCAATTTTCATTTGCTTTGCTGATTCGCTTGGCCGTTAGTTTCACTCCGATCTGGCCAACTGGCTACCCCAGTTACACCCACACTCACACACACACACACGCACACAGCCAGACGGACGGGCCGAGTGCCTGTCACAGAGCAAGTGTGATTGAGTGCGGTAAACACGAATTTAAGTTAATCAACATTTAAATGGATAATAAAATCTCTGAGTGCAGCCAGCAAATGGCATTAAATTCGCACTGCAATCAAATCAATGCAGAAACAACAACAATACGAGTAACAACAACAAGAGTAACAAGAACAAGCAACAATAACAAAAGTGTTATGACATTTACAGAGTACATATGCTATTTACATATGCATCTAATTGATTTTGACAGCGCAATAAAGCGCATACAAACATATATGCATATAAGCATATGAATACACATATGTACATATATATATATATATAGTTGATTCATGTACAAGTACTTCCAACACATCTACACACATTACACTTCTTAGCCGAAAATAATTTATTAACGCATCAAATTGGCAAAAATAATAAGCAAATGAATTTTCGGATTGATTTTATGTGTTTGCCGCACACTTTTACGATTGGGCCCCGCCGAACAGACTTGCGCTATATGAAACTATATAGAAATCACAATGAAAATACGAACATACAGCCTGAAAGATATCATATAAAGGAAGACGATTTGTTGAGGAGCCTAATCAGAATTGGCTTCAAAAGCAAAGAGAAATCTCCACAAAACTATGTTTAAAGTCGATTAAGGTTGAACAGATTCAATATATATATTTTTTATATTTATTAATAATATATATTTTATTATAATTTTCTTTTATTTAAACTTTAGGTGCAAGATAAAGAGTTGCTTCTGCAAAGCATAAAGTGCTTTAATAGATCAATTCGTTGTATTTGGTCAATAAGATCCATTCCGACATATGTAAAGACTATGCAAGATCTTATATCAGCATAGAGTAACACCTCCTTATCAAGCCCATCTATGTTTATAGGCAAGGAATTCCCAGTAAAATTTTAATATGCTTTGCGGGCGCATTAACAGCATACAAATATTTGTGTTCGTTAGCTTCTGATGCCGTCAAGTTGGTCAAGTGGCAGCAGCAAACGATAACGATTATCGATAACCCTTTACTTGTTGGCACAAGAGCGCGCTATCAGCCAATTAACGGGAATTACACGCACTTAAATGTGTATTTACAATAATTGGCTTAAATTGTTTGCTTATTATATATTTGCAGAGAAGAAGATGGGAAGATCATCTGCTCAAGTTGGCAAATAAATAATCGAAAAGATACAGATACAGAATTTAGGCCAATTATATATATATTATTATATAATGTATATATCCCATTGAAAGTGGGAAATCGGGGTACATATATTGGTTTCATGTATGCGAAATTCCCGGGAGTTCTTAAACGATCTGTGATCGATTATATAACTAAGATCAGCTTTCCTTTTCTTTCCACCCAAAAGACTTTTCTTGGTTTTGCAACTATTCAAATAGCAGTTAGATCTCAGAAGATATCTGTAAGACCTGCAGCAGACACGAGCGTTCATTACCAAACCAAAAACTACGTCATTTCGGTGCCCACAATCTGATATCTTGAAAACGCGATCTTATCTGAGGGCACCGTAGATAACGTAGCAGCCACCGAGAGAAACTTTCTACGAAGTCCAAATTGAAAATCTGAGCATATGTTTTCCCTAGAAAAGTACAAAGTAATATGCATGGAGCATTTCGGACACACAGACACTGAGAAAAGAAGAGAGAGAGAGAGAGAGAGAACGAACAAGATGAACTGAAGAGAAGAAAAAATGGCCCAGCCAACTGTGCGGCGGGACAACGGACAGCAGATGCTAAAGAAACAGATTGTAAACGAATATGATATTTGGATATGGTGCGCACTCCTTGCGCAGACTCCGAATCAGAGGACCAGACATGCCACAACGTGGCATGCAACAATAGGGGTGCAATTTTTTGTGTGCACGTAACGGTAGAATACACTTTCTGTTCTTTTTTTGGAAAGGGATCTTCACAGATCATCATCTGCCTGTGCGCCTGCGCACATGTGTTGCCTGGCTGGCTGGCTGTCTGGCTGGCTGGCCGTCTGTACCGTTGTCTCCTCCTCCTCCTTCTCCTTCACTTGATCCCTAACAGAGGCTGTGCCCATGCGCATGCGCATGTGTGTGTGTGTGTTTAATGGTATCGATCTTGAGCTCTTGAGTCTGTCTCAGTGGCAGGTTGATATCCAGCACAAGCAGCAAGGACCAAGATCATTAAACGTGGCATGGGGCAACGAACCAGCCTCAAAACGCAGTGAACTGTAAGTGCGGAACATTTACTCTTTGGAATCGGTCAAAAGTCAGACGATCGCAGCAATTAGAAGATATCAGCGAGGATCTTGGTTGATCTTTCATAATTCAGTAATTCTAACTGAAAGGAATCCTGATTTGTCTCTCTATAGCTGAGCTGTCTCTGGGATGATCTTTCATACTTCTGCTCTAGCTGAAAGGAGTCTTGATTTGTCTCTCTTTCTCTCTATTTCTCTCTCTCTCTCTCTCTCTCTCTCTCTCTCTCTTTGGCTCTCTCATGTCCCACGATCATTTAGCTCGATATTGAATAATTCAATCGTTTTTTATTGGCTCAATTGAATAGAACATTGATGCCACGATCTCTTTCGTGCTGATTAACGTTTATCCTTTGTTTCACTTGATGAATACTGTAAAATCCTCTATGTTCGATTCATTAGCGATATTTGAGCATAGCCCGGGGCGGAGATGGCCAATGCTCAGGCGAGTTAAGTACATGCCGAGTGCTTTTATGGCCCATATTATCAATGATCGTAAATGATCTTGAGCGTTCGTTGATCCACATTCTGGCCACATTAGGGAGACTCAACAGTAGCGGTTTAAAAAGCGATCAACTGGCCCCAAAAAGAAACCACCAACATTCACACATTCCCATTAACGAAATGGGAATCGATGGCCGTAAAAAAGTCGAGTGAGAGAGGGAAAACAAAGAAATGCAATCAAAGGTAGCACCGGAAACTGTAACAGTTGTAATTTCAATTATTCTCAAGGTTCAGGCCCCCGCCCCAACCCCAAACAGTCTGAGAGAGAGAGAGAGAGAGAGAGATCGCCAGCAATCCTGGTAGCTAGCTGGCTGGCTGGCTGAATGGTTGTACGAGTTAGGGCCGCGATGGCAGCTTGATTCAAACTGGTTTTTCCTAGATTCATTCAAGAAAACAGGCAACACGAACGCACACACACACACATCTAAAGGGTTTCTAGCTGGTAGCCAAAGCTGAATAAAAATACTTCAACTACTGTTTTCAACACTTCACTCACCGATGGGGCAATAAAATAGAGGCGCGTAACGCCCCTCAAATGCTGGAAGAGGTAGCCGCTGGTATCTCGTTCATTCGCTTTATATCTGTATCTATGTATGTGTGTGTGTGTTTTCTTTTGGCTTTTGGCTTTGCCTTTTGTTTTCTTCTTACGCGTTTTTATTCTCTTTTTTATTAGGGTATCCAAATTAATTACAACTTCAAATTAGGCGCATAATCTTGATCGGAAACATAGTCAGTCGCACGGCAAGAAAGCAGGAGCTGCCGACAGCTTAACTTCTCTCTCACTTACGCTCTCTCTTGCTCTTTCTCTTGCTCAGAATATTTGTATCTTTCAGTCTGTATCTGTGCAACTCGGGTTATATCGCGCGGATCAGCAGGCAGGTTGATTATGGCCGGCGAGAGAGAGATTACGTACGTGCCTGAAACAAAGCGCACGAAAGGAAACGCTGAGAATTGGGATCGTCAATCGGGGATCGGATCGGATCGGATCGGGTCTTGGCTTTAGTTCGGCTTATAAGACGCTGCAGCTGACGACGACGGCGACGGCGACGCGGCAGAGATCGAACGACAACGGATCAGAGCGACCCACACACACAGATCCGACTACACACACACACACGGGCGCACGCACGCACAGACGATCTTTAAAGCGATTTTGTGGTTTTGTAGACAGATTTTGGAATCGAATCTTGGCCGTTGCTGCTGCTGGCTGTTTATTTGTGTGTGTTTGGGTTGGTTTGTTTTTTATTCACTACAAAAAGGTTTAACGTTTTAGCGGCTTCGATCTGCTCTTCTGCTATATTTGGCTCAATCAATATTTGCACGGCCACTTTTCTATCCTAAATATGCTTAAAATTTGTGTAAACAGAAAAAGGCAACAGTTATTGTGTCTGTTTTATTGATTCTCTATTGCTTTTCGGTTGCTTTCGGTTTTCAAATTTGAATTGCACTCGTTTCGATGACACAACAATAACAAGATTTGGCTATCGATTGGCGTTTCTGTGTGCCGCTTTTTCTTTGGCAACGGGCGACGACGACGACGACGCACTCACGAGTCGCGCGATCACAGCGAGCAGAATTCTTGCTAATTAAATTGTGTACGTTTGTTGGGGTAGCTTATGTTGTTGTTGTTGTAGTAGTTTCTGCTTTTGTTATTTGTTTTGTATTGCGTATAGTTAAGAAGCATTGAAATATTCAAAACACATAACCGTTAAGCAGTGCGGGCAAGAGACACAACACACACGTCGTCGCGTCCAAACGCAAAGAGAGTCGACAACAAACTGAAGCAGGCAGCGCAGCAGCAGACACAACAACACACCAAAACGCCGACGCGCTCATGCACACATGTGCGAAGAGAGAGAGAGAGAGGGAATTGAGCGAGCGGAGCAAGTGCCGAAGCAGAACAAGAAGAAGGAGCGGCAAACAGCGAACGGCAAACGGCGAACTGCGAACAGCGAACGTGGAGCCCAGAGTGTGGCAACTGATAACGCCAAAAAAGCGAGAGTAATTTTTTAAGCTTTTTTTTTTGCGCTATTCTTTTATGGGTGTGCAAAAACAGAAACACAATACATAAAGAATGAATATAGAATGTATACATATATGTGCATACATATGTATGTCTGTATGTATATAAATACACACACAGATTTCAAGGCATGAGTATATGCTAAATAAGTTTGTCAAATGTACTCAGCAAAGATTCTGAAGAAGAGAGCGCTGCGAGTGGGAGCAGCAAGAGATACAATTTTCCGCAAACAGAAGAGCAAGAACCCGAACCCACACAAGCACACACACACACACGCGCTAGCGATATGCAGTCTGAGCGAAAAGAAAATCAGAATAACCCAAGCAGCAACAAAAACAAAGTGTTTCTACGCGAAGAACAAAACAGAAAAAAGAACTCTGCGTGGTCAGAACGCTACAAGTGTACATGTGTGTGTGTGTGAGAGAGAGAGAGAGAGTGAGTGAGTGTGGCTGTGCTTGTGTGCGGCAATCATTTTTAGCAAGCGATGCACAGTGACACAGAACAGCAAATGAATTGCTGGATATGCCCACTGTTCCAAGCGAAACGCTCCCAGAAAGGCTGCAAACAGGTTTACAAACATACATACGCTTATGATCAGACTGACATATACATACATACAGACATACATACATATGCATGTGTGTTTATATTCTGGCAACGCTTTTCGCATAAATTTAGTTAGCCGTGCGTGTGTGTGTAGCACTGGCGCTACAGGAAGGGGCAATAAGATTGAGCGGCTCCTGTGCCCTCCACTAGGGGCAGCCTTGCATAACGAACACGTGTAACCAATATGGTTGACTGGCAGCGACAGCGTTGCCCATAACAAAGAGATTGTCAACTTGTGGCAGGGGCAGCAATTAAATAGTGACACAGCGACAAGTGCACTGCGCAGCAGGACGAACTCAACGAAAGAGCGCTGCCCAGCGACAAAGAGCGCAAGAGCGAATGAGCGAGAGCAGCAACAGCGAAAAGAGAGCATGCGCGCAACGCTGCACTGCTGCCATCTTGTATGTGTATGAGTGAGTATGCATGTGTACTTACGTATGTATGTATGCGTTGCTCGCCGACTGCATTTTTACTACGCGTGTAGGTGAGCCGGATTTTATGAATGAATTTTGATGTGTGCGTGTGTAATTTGATTTGAGGCTACAAAAACATGCACAATGCAGCTGACTGCGAACCAAACTGGCTTGAATTAACATACCTACAGACATATACATACATTAAAATATATAATGGTTTGTTTTTAGTCAAATATTTAGGTATACCAGCCGACTTATGTGGCATAAAACTCGACGCTCGTCAATGGGCCAGTCGGAAGTGTTATATGGGAACACAACTTAATATATTTTTAAGTGTCTGGCCAAAACTAAAACAAAGCAGCAGCATGTGGTCATTAACGTTTTTATTTGTCAACATACCACACACAGAGCTGCCTAAATGAACTTACTTATTTTTGAGAAGGCAAAATACATGAAAGTATGAATAATAATTATTATTTTAAATATGAACTATATAAGTACTCTGAATATTACTTAATTCATATATTAGTTCATTCTGTTTTAGTATAAAAATTGTTTTATTTGTAAATAAGTTTCGTTAAGCTTCCCTAAAGAACTTCAAATGCCTGGCGCGCAAACAGCCTCAATTTTGCGTTATGCCTTGCGCAGCCAACTTCACTGTGCGCATTTCTTTTGCTCAGTTGAGTTAGTTTAGTGCGTTAAGTATCGATGTATCGATATTTATCAGCCGTTTGCACATCATCAGCTGCAGCAAAAGGCGCCAAATCAAGGCGTAGTTTATTAAGAAATATAAATGTGAAATAAACATATTTAAGAATATAGAAATACTATAAATATGGCAGAGAGTGGCAAAGCAAAGGTTTTGAAAAACACCGGCAAGTTTGTGAGCGAAACTCGCGCCGAGGGGTAGGTGTTTGGGCCATTCTACGGTGTGGAGCTCCCAAGCTAATGTGATTTGTTTTCATTTTCGCTTTCGTCAGCGACGACTTTTTCAACGAGGCGGGCTACCGGCAGTCGCGGGAGAACGATAAAATTGACTCCAAATATGGCTTCGACAGGGTTAAGGACAGCCAGGAGCGCACGGGCTACCTCATCAACATGCACACGGTGAGTGGGCGAATTTTAGAGATAAATATATAAGTTTCCCTCCTCTTTCTCTCGCAGAACGAGGTGCTCGACGATGATCGTCGGCTGGTGGCCGCGCTGGACTTGTTCTTCATACAAATGGATGGGTCGCGCTTCAAGTGCACCGTGGCCTATCAGCCGTATCTGCTGATCCGGCCGGAGAGCAACATGCAGCTGGAGGTGGCGCGCTTCCTGGGCCGCAAGTACTCGGGGCAGATTGCTAGCCTGGAGCACATAACGAAGGAGGACCTGGACTTGGCCAATCATCTGTCGGGGCTGCAGCAGCACTACCTCAAGCTCACGTTCCTCAACCAGACGGCGATGACCAAGGTGCGGCGCGAGCTAATGGCTGCGGTGCGTCGCAACACGGAGCGGGAGAAGTCCAACACCTACTACATGCAAATGCTGGCCAACTCGCTGGCCCAGTCCTCCAGTGGGGCGGACGACGGCAGCGGCAAGCGGCAGCAGGACTACATGGACTGCATCATGGACATACGGGAGCACGACGTGCCCTACCACGTGCGCGTCTCCATTGACCTGCGCATCTTCTGCGGCCAGTGGTACAATATACGCTGTCGCAGCGGCGTCGAGCTGCCGATCATCACGTGCCGGCCGGACATCCTCGACCGCCCGGAGCCCGTGGTGCTGGCCTTCGATATAGAGACGACAAAGCTGCCGCTCAAGTTTCCCGATGCCCAAACCGACCAGATCATGATGATCTCCTACATGATTGATGGCCAGGGCTATCTGATCACCAACCGGGAGATCATCTCCTCGGACATCGAGGACTTCGAGTACACGCCGAAGCCCGAGTTCGAGGGCAACTTCATCATATTCAACGAGGAGAACGAAATGCAGCTGCTGCAGAAGTTCTTCGACCACATCATGGAGGTGCGTCCCCACATAGTGGTCACCTACAACGGCGACTTCTTCGACTGGCCGTTCGTGGAGACGCGTGCGGCTGTCTACGATCTGGATATGAAGCAGGAGATCGGCTTCTCCAAGATGCGGGATGGCAACTACCTGAGTCGTCCCTCCATACACATGGACTGCCTCTGCTGGGTGAAGCGTGACTCCTACTTGCCAGTTGGCTCGCAGGGCCTGAAGGCGGTGGCCAAGGCCAAGCTGCGCTACGATCCGGTCGAGCTCGATCCCGAGGACATGTGCCGCATGGCCGTCGAGCAGCCCCAAGTCCTCTCCAACTACTCCGTCTCCGACGCGGTGGCCACCTACTACCTCTACATGAAGTACGTGCATCCGTTCATCTTCGCCCTGAACACCATCATTCCCATGGAGCCGGACGAGATACTGCGCAAGGGCTCCGGCACGCTCTGCGAAACGCTGCTCATGGTGCAGGCCTATCACGCCAACATCGTGTTCCCCAACAAGCATCAGAGCGAGCTCAACAAGCTCTCCAACGAGGGCCACGTGCTCGACTCGGAGACCTATGTGGGCGGCCACGTGGAGGCGTTGGAGTCGGGCGTCTTTCGTGCCGACATACCGTGTCGCTTCAGGC
The DNA here is from genome assembly GCA_018903745.1 of Drosophila repleta. Taxonomy (NCBI): domain Eukaryota; kingdom Metazoa; phylum Arthropoda; class Insecta; order Diptera; family Drosophilidae; genus Drosophila; species Drosophila repleta. The sequence goes on along the minus strand of JAEIGN010000233.1, from coordinate 15,903,394 downwards.
TGGATCCCGGCATGGTCAAGCAGCTGATGGATCAAGTGGACGCCGTGCTCAAGCACGCCATTGAGGTGGAGGAGGGCATTCCCTTGGAGCAGGTCAGCAACTTGGGCGACGTGAAGCAGGAGATTGTCCAGGCGCTTCAGGGGCTGCACGACATACCCAATCGGCTGGAGCAGCCGGTCATCTACCATCTGGATGTGGGCGCCATGTACCCGAACATCATCTTGACCAATCGCCTGCAGCCCTCGGCCATGGTCAGCGACATGGACTGCGCCGCGTGCGACTTCAACAAGCCCGGAGTGCGCTGCAAGCGCTCCATGGACTGGCTCTGGCGCGGCGAGATGCTGCCCGCCTCCCGCAACGAGTTCCAGCGCATCCAGCAGCAGCTGGAGACGGAGAAGTTCCCACCCCTCTTCCCCGGCGGCCCCACGCGCGCCTTCCACGAGCTCTCCAAGGAGGACCAGGCGGCGTATGAGAAGAAGCGTCTCTCGGACTACTGCCGCAAGGCGTACAAGAAGACCAAGATCACCAAGCTGGAGACGCGCAACTCGACCATCTGCCAGAAGGAGAACAGCTTCTACGTGGACACCGTGCGCGCCTTCCGCGATCGCCGCTACGAGTACAAGGGCCTGACCAAGACGGCGAAGGCGTCGGTCAACGCTGCCGTCGCCTCGGGCGATGCGGCCGAGATCAAGGCGGCCAAGGGTCGCGAGGTGCTGTACGACTCCCTGCAGCTGGCCCACAAGTGCATCCTGAACTCCTTCTACGGGTACGTGATGCGACGCGGGGCACGCTGGCACTCCATGCCCATGGCGGGCATCGTCTGCCTCACTGGGTCCAACATCATCACCAAGGCGCGCGAGATCATTGAGCGCGTGGGTCGTCCGCTGGAGCTGGACACGGACGGCATTTGGTGCATACTGCCGGGCTCCTTCCCCCAGGAGTTCACGGTGCAGACGACGCACGCCAAGAAGAAGAAGATCAACATTTCCTATCCCAATGCCGTGCTCAACACCATGGTCAAGGACCACTTCACCAACGACCAGTACCACGAGCTGCGCAAGTCCGCGGACGGAGAGCCGCCCAGCTACGATGTCCGGGATGAGAACTCGATTTTCTTTGAGGTCGACGGCCCGTACCTGGCCATGGTGCTGCCCGCCGCCAAGGAGGAGGGCAAGAAGCTTAAGAAGCGCTACGCCGTATTCAACTTCGACGGCTCCTTGGCTGAGCTGAAGGGCTTCGAGGTGAAGCGACGCGGCGAGCTGCAGCTGATCAAGAACTTCCAGAGCTCCGTGTTCGAGGCTTTCCTGGCGGGCAGCACACTGGAGGAGTGCTATGCCTCAGTGGCCAAGGTGGCGGACTACTGGCTGGATGTGCTCTACAGTCGCGGCTCCAATCTGCCGGACTCGGAGCTGTTCGAGCTGATCGCCGAGAACAAGTCCATGTCCAAGAAGCTGGAGGAGTACGGCGCTCAGAAGAGCACCTCCATCTCGACGGCCAAGCGCCTGGCCGAGTTCCTCGGCGAGCAGATGGTCAAGGACGCGGGCCTGGCCTGCAAGTACATCATATCCAAGAAGCCCGAGGGTGCGCCCGTCACTGAGCGCGCCGTTCCGCTGGCCATCTTCCAGTCGGAGCCGAGCGTGCGGCGGCATCACTTGCGTCGCTGGCTCAAGGACAACACCATGGGCGACGCGGACATCCGAGATGTGCTCGACTGGAACTACTACATCGAGCGCTTGGGCGGCACCATCCAGAAGATCATTACCATACCCGCCGCTCTGCAGGGACTGGCCAATCCCGTGCCGCGCGTGCAGCACCCCGACTGGCTGCACAAGAAAATGCTGGAGAAGAATGATGTCCTGAAGCAGCGGCGCATCAACGAGATGTTCACCAGCCGGCCTCGGCCCAAGCCAGCGCTGACCACAGAGAACAAGCAGCTGGAGCTGGCCGATATGGAGGACCTCGCGGGCAAGGAAGACGCAGACGCCTCCGGTCGACCGATGGTCACCAAGCGCAAGCGCGTGCAGCTCGACGACGAGGACGGGGATGGCAGTACGGCCGAGGCCACGCCGCAGCCGAAGACGTGGCGCCAGGCCGTAGGCGCACCGCCCGCCATGGGCGAGACGCGCAAGACAATTGTGGAGTGGGTGCGTTTCCAGAAGCGCAAGTGGGCGTGGCAGCAGGAGCAGCGCCAGCGCTGCCGCCAGCAGAGCAAGCGGCATCGCGGTGGCAACGAGAGCGCCGCAGGGGCTGCGTCCGCCCAGGCTGCGAGCAGAGCAACAACGTCCGCCGCCACGCTGGGCGGCTTCCTGCGGCGGGCACAGCGCACGCTGCTGGACCAGCCCTGGCAGATCCTGCAGCTGGTGCCGGTCAACGACCTGGGCCAGTTCAATGTGTGGGCGCTCATCGGGGAGGAGCTGCACCGCATCAGGCTGACGGTGCCGCGCATCTTCTACGTGAACCAGCGCAGTGCGGCGCCGCCCGAGGAGGGCCAGCTGTGGCGCAAGGTGAACCGGGTGCTGCCCCGCTCCCGGCCCGTCTACAACCTGTATCGGTACAGCGTGCCGGAGCAGCTGTTCCGCGATAACTGCCTGGGCATGCTGGCCGACCTGGCCACGCCCGACATCGAGGGCATCTACGAGACGCACATGACCCTCGAGTTCCGAGCGCTCATGGACATGGGCTGCATTTGCGGCGTGCAGCGCGAGGAGGCGCGTCGCCTGGCGCTGCTGTCCACGCGCGAGCTGGACAGCTTCAGCATCGAGCAGCTGGAGCAGCGGCCGCAGTCGCACATCAGATACCTGCAGCAGGCCAGCTCCAAGCTGCGCAAGATCTACCTCTATCAGCACAACATACCCACGGCCAAGAAGGAGATCTGGGCGCTCTTCCTGCTGCCCAGCAAGAAGGCCTTTGTCTTCGCCCTCGACTCGGTGCGGGCCAACCAGATGCCCAACATGAAGCAGCTGTACACGGCGGAGCGACTGGCGCTGGTCAAGAACCTGCAGCAGGCCGCTCAGGTTGAAAAGCTGCCGCCGGAGGACTTCAGCTTCGAGCTGCTCATCGAGGTGGACGTCAAGCAGATCTACAGGCACATCCAGCGCGCCCTCTCCGCCTACAAGCAGGAGCAGCCGGGTCCCACCATGCTCTGCCTGCAGACGGCCACCGAGGCCAGAAAACTGAGCGCAGCCATGCCGGTGCTCCTAGAGTTCCCGCAGGCCCAGATCCACATCTCCGACGACGCCAGCCTGCTCTCCGGCCTAGACTGGCAGCGGCAGGGCGCGCGTGCGGTGGTGCGCCATTTCCTCAATCTGAACAACGTGCTGGAGCTAATGCTGGACCAGTGCCGCTACTTCCATGTGCCCATTGGGAACATGCCGCCGGACACGGTACTCTTTGGCGCGGATCTGTTCTTTGCCCGCCTGCTGCAGAAGCACAACTTCGTGCTCTGGTGGTCGGCCAGCACGCGGCCCGACTTGGGCGGCCGCGAGGCGGATGACAGCCGCCTGCTGGCCGAGTTCGAGGAGAACATCACGGTGGTGCAGAATCGTGCCGGCTTCTATCCGGATGTCTGCGTCGAACTGGCCCTGGACAGCTTGGCCGTCAGCGCGTTGCTGCAGTCGAACAGGATCCAGGAAATGGAGGGCGCCTCCTCGGCCATTACGTTCGACGTGATGCCGCAGGCATCCCTCGAGGAAATGATTGGCACTGTGCCGGCAGCCACGTTGCCCAGCTACGACGAGACCGCCCTCTGCTCCGCCGCCTTTCGCGTAATGCGCTCCATGGTCAACGGCTGGCTGCGCGAGGTGTCCATCAACCAGAACATCTTCTCCGACTTTCAAATCGTCCACTTCTATCGCTGGGTGCGCTCCAGCAGTGCCCTGCTCTATGACCCTGCGCTGCGCAGATCCCTCAACAATCTGATGCGGAAGATGTTCCTGCGCATCATAGCGGAGTTCAAGCGCCTGGGTGCCACCATAGTCTATGCGGACTTCAACCGGATCATACTCAGCTCGGGCAAGCGGAACGTCTCGGATGCCCTGGGCTACGTGGACTACATCGTGCAGAGCTTGCGCAATAAGGAGATGTTCCACTCGATACAGTTGAGCTTTGAGCAGTGCTGGAACTTTATGCTCTGGCTGGACCAGTCCAACTTCTCGGGCATACGAGGCGCCCTGCCCAAGGGCATCGATGAGACCGTCTCGGCCATAGCTGCGGGCAGCACAACACTGCGCCAGAGCCAGGCCCGGAAAAAGCGGAGCGGCGAAGATGATGATGACGATGATGATGATGATGACGTGGAAGAGGTCGAAGCTGAAGAGCCGCAGCTGGAGCCAGAGGAAGAGGAGGAGGAGGAGCTGTCTCTAGAGCTAAACTGGACCATTGGAGAGCAGCTGCCGGAGGAGAATGAATGCCGCGAGAAGTTCGAGTCTCTGCTTACGCTCTTCATGCAAGCCCTGGCGGAGCGCAAAACAACGGAACAGGCCATCAAGGATATTTCGCATTGTGCCTTCGACTTTGTTCTGAAGCTGCACAAGAACTATGGCAAGGGCAAGCCCAGTCCTGGCCTGGAACTCATACGCACCATTGTCAAGGTGCTCAGCGTGGACAAAACTCTGGCGGACCAAATCAACGAGCTGCGGCGCAACATGCTCCGCCTCGTTGGGGTTGGCGAGTTCTCCGACCTGGCCGAGTGGACCGATCCCTGTGATACGTACATCATAAACGAGGTCATCTGCAAGGCGTGCAATCACTGTCGCGACCTGGACCTGTGCAAGGACAAACACCGCGCCATGAAGGATGGCATGTAAGTGCACCGAATCCTTGTACTTGTAATTGTCCTCAATTTGTTTTCTCTTACGCTGTTGCAGTCCTGTCTGGCTGTGCGCGCAGTGCTACGTGGCCTACGACAACGAGGAGATCGAGATGCGCATGATTGACGTGCTCCAGCGCAAACTGATGTCCTTCGTGCTGCAGGACTTGCGCTGCGCGCGCTGCAACGAGATCAAGCGCGAGAACCTGGCCGAGTTCTGCACCTGCGCCGGCAACTTTCTGCCACTCATCGGCGGCAACGAAATCGAGAAGCTGCTCCATACGTTCAGCAACGTGGCCAGCTACCACAAGATGCAGCTGCTCCAGCAGACGGTGCAGCAGGCGCTGAAAACGCCGCGCTAAACTTAACTCTAAGATATATTTAAGAATCTTTTGAATATAGTTTTTAATTTGTATCCATTTAAATCAGTTTTTGGTTATGGATATATTTGATCTGTTTATAAGAGCATCGTAGCTTCGGAGTACCGAACTTACTTAAGATCTGTATTAATTGCTTTGTTCTGCTGGCAAGATATATTCGAACATCTTAAATTGTCAAACTGGATTTGGCTGACGAATGAAGTCGTTCGAGTGCGTGATCGAAGATCAGTTCAGAGCGTTCACTTGAGGGGGTTCATCAGCATTTAGAGGTTCAGCAATTAGGCCAAATTAGCAAATCGCAAATGCGCAACGCCATAAATAAGTTGAGAAAACATGTTTTATTAGGATTACAGTAATAAGATGTGATATGCAAGCTTGACAGCGTTGGAGTGAGAATAACTAAAAGATAATAAAAGATATATGGAAATAAATGTGGAATGCTTAGACCACGTTCACTGGCTTGACGTCGCGGATGTACTCCTCGAAGTTCTTGTCATCCAGTAGAGCGGGATCGAAGCCGTTGATGATCTGCGGCAGCACTGGATTGTCCAACATGGTCGTGTGGTTACCCTCGATCACCTTGAGTGTGACCTTGCCCGACGTCAGCTGGGACAGGCAGTAGTCTTCCTCGATGTCCTGCAGCGAGACCTCTGCGGGCCGCACCAATGTGATCGGCGACTTCAAGTCCTTTATGCTGTCCACGTCGAACTTGGCGGCCATCCTGACCCTGTAGAACATGGCCTCCACTATGACTCGGCAGTATTCTTTGCTGTAGATCTTCTGCTTGTCCGCGAACTCCATCAGCAGCTCCATCTTCTCCTTGAGAGTGTCGAGCTTGTGGAACATAACGGCAGCGGACTCCTTGGTTTCGTCTGGGAATATTTGACTGACAATTTTGGAGAAGAGCAAGTCGTACAGGTCGTTGTCCGTGTAGTCTGCGCCCAAGTGGAGGTTCGTGAGTCTCGTCAGGAAGTGGGGGGCGCCATCAATCAGCAGGACGTGGCCACGGAAGCCCGAGTTCTCCAGCAAAGCGGCCAGCTGCAGCGCCACAAAGGAGCCATACGAGTAGCCAATGAGGTAAAACGGATCTGCGGGCTTCAGAAGCGCTTTCACGTGCTACAAAGGAATTACGATTAGATCCACAATGGAATAGATGTCCTGCAGTTTACTTACCTCCAATGCCAGGTTGCCTATATCACTGACAGTCTCCGATTGGGCAAACTGATGGAGCTGCAGCACGTTGGCTCTGCTGTTCAGGCTGGCGCCTATGTTGTACCAGGCCTGGCCTGCTGTGCCCTCCAAGCCGGGAATTATGATGTTGGGTGGAACACTCTGCTTTGAGGGCGCCGCACGGGTCTTCAGAGCGTACATTATTTGGTCGCAGTGGGACTCGTCGCCCAGATTGCGCAGCATCAGGTCCATGCCCATGGGCTGGCCCTCGGAGGCGAAAATCATTTTGACCGCATCCGTGTTATCCTTCTCCCTGGCCTCCATAAACTCCTGCAGCTTTTGGAAGGTGAGTGAGCGGAGATCCTGCGGCGTTAAAATCAGCTCGAAGTCACGCTCAAGGGTTTGCTTGATTTCAACAGCCATCAGCGAGTCCATGCCCATCTCGGAGAGGGTTGTGCCCAGGGAGACGGACTTTAGGTCACGTATGCCCATAATGTTCATTACCGTATCGATAATACTTTCGTTTCCGGAACGTCCTGAGCGCTTCTCGGCGACCACCATGCTGGCCACAATTGGCGACTTGGCATAGAACAATGTGTCCAGCTCCTGCAGGCACGACGAGATTCTCTGCTGCAGCGTTCCGCCAATTTCCATATCAATTTTGTCCTCAGCCATGTCAGCCACGAGGCCGACCTCGCCCACAGCGCCCCACTGAATGGCCTTCGCAGGAAGGCCATCCCTGTGGCGGCACTCGATGATGCGCTCCATGATCGAGTTGGCCATACCATAATTGGTCTGCCCAGCGTTTCCTCTGCCACACGACACGCTCGAGAATACTACGAAGTGCTCCAGCTCTGGGCAGAGGATGCGAGACAGTAGATCCAAGTGTTTGGTGGCAATCGCCTTTGGCGAGAAGCTTTGCTCGAACTGCTCAACACTCTGGTTGGCAAAGATGCCGTCACGCAGTGCCACGGCCAGATTGAAGATGCCTCCCACTGGACCCAGCTTCACAGCCTCCAGCAATAGATTGCGACAGCCCTCAATCGTCGATATGTCGGCCGTGTTGACGACAGTTTCGCAGCCGTAAGTCTTCCACAGTCTGTTTTGGAATAGAATTAAATGATTTAGATGTTTCGGGCTCATCTTCAGTTACATACGCAATGCGATAGGATTGGTAGTCTTTGGAGATGCCACGGCTGGAGCTGAGCACTAGCTTGCGGGCGCCTCGCAGGGCCATCCAGTCGGCTAGTTCCATGCCGAATCCGCCCAAGCCGCCGGGTATGACGTAGCTCATATGCGGCTTAAAGTACACTTGGCTGAGGACGCGCACGGGCAGCGTTTCGGCTGCCTCTGGGTTGTCACGTACTTTAATTATGACTTTACCAATATGCTTGCCGCCAATCAGATGCCTGAAGGCCTGCTCTAGCTCGTGCGCCGGGAAGACAGTCAATGGCAAGGGCTGCACGATGCCGCTGGCAATATCCGTATCAATTAGTTTCTTCAGATGCTGCAGATAACAATTGAATTAGTGGGATTACGTATATAGATTTATATGCTGGCAATGATTACCCAGATATCCTCATCGGGAGCCACCAACAGGTTATCAGCCAGCACGGCATGGAATGTGAGTTCCTTTAGGAAACAGCTTAGGCCCAGCTTCGTGTCGTTGGCCATGTCGAACTTTCCAATCTCCAGGAAGTGTCCCGACATTCCGAGGCAGCGCACAGATGCCAGCAGCTTATCCTCCGACAAGGAATTGAGGACAAAGTCAACACCCTTGCCATCGGTTTCACGCTGCACCATTAGCTCGAAGGACGTATCTCGGGAGTTTCCAATTTGAGATTCTAATTTAAAGAAAATTGTAAATTACAAAAAAGTAAAGTATGAGCATGAGCTGTGTATACCCTTCAGTTGCGGGAATGTGTCCAATAGGAACTTCTTCTTTTGGGGTGTGCTGCAAGTGGTGAACACGTTCAAGTTATAGGCCAAAGCCACTCGGATGGCCGCCAAGCCAATGCCGCCCGTGCCGGCGTGTATGAGTATGCTCTTGCCCTTGCGGATGTCGGTGGCCATGAAGAAGGCGTAGTAGACAGTGATGTAGACAACTGGCACCGTAGCGGCCTCCTGGAGGCTCCAGTGATCGGGAATGTCCCAGATGAGCTTGGAGGGCTTCTCCACATAGGAGGCGACACCTCCCTTCACTACCATGCTCATGATGCGACGACCGGTCTTCATATTGATGCCGGAGTACTCGAAGCCCAGCACACAACTCTGATCGATGCGGCTCGTGCCATACAGCTCAATGGCCAGGCGACCCGTGGCGAGCATTACGTCCCTGAAGTTCAGCGAAGAATACGCAATTTTGATTTCGCAATCCTTTGGCTCGAGGGGTCCTTCAAACCAGCGCAACGAAGACAAGTCTCCGCGCTGCATCACATTTCCGTAAATGTGGTCCACTCTAGGCTTCACTTCATCATTCACAGGCAGATGCAGATGTCGCAGACTGCCCCAAGCACCCTATATAATTAAATATGTATCTGCTATAATTATCTTTTATCGATTTAACTAAGATTTTACTTACATTGCGGTAGATGTTGAAGGCGAGGCCCAGTGCAAACTGATTAGCATAAAATGGATTTGTTAAGTCGAACTCGGGTGCATTGGGGTCATCAATGAAGAAGCAGGTGACCAGGTTGCCATCGGGCTCCTTTCGCAAGCAGTTGACTAAGCCAATCAGGCCATTCAGTTCCTCCTTGAATGCGTACATAACGACCGAACTCTTGATGCTTATAGCGGCCTGCACCTGGCCTATCCAATCGAAGGTCGAGTCGTTCTCCGAGACCTTAACGACCGTCGGCTCCATATGCAGTTTCTTGGAGACCTTTTGCAGCAGGAGGAAAACTTCCTCGTGGTTGTCAATCGGAATGACCGTAACCAAATGGAATTGTTCTGGCAGCTTTAGGTTGTTTATGTTCGTGGTGGGTCGCTCTCTGATCAAGAGATAGCCATTGTCCACGAGCGCCTTCTGTGCATTCGTAATCACATCTTCGTTGAGAGCTCCGCAAATACCACCGCCCACCACGAAGTGATAGTTGGTGAGGGACGAAAGTTTTCCATTTTCTACATGCAGGCCAGGTATTTCCTCGATCTTTCTGCTTGTCAGGTACATGTACTCCCCAGTGACCACGGGCAGATCCTCGATGGCATCGGTGAACTTGTCCAAAACGGTTTCTCTGCCATCAGTGTCGACCTCGACCAGTTTCATCTTCAGCGTGGGCACGTTCTCCAGGGCGAGCTGTACGCAAATGCGGGCAGCATTCGACAGACTCACCTCTGGAGCTGGCAAATAGGGCACGAACTCGTATTTCTCCAGTACTGGAATGCCTGGAGGCCTGCGCCTCTGCACTGGACTGGCATGGAGTCCAATCAGCTCAATGCCTCCCGCTATGACGCGATCATACTTGTGGTCCACATACACATCGAATACACGATTCTCGGGATCCATTTTGGTCATCAAGTCGAAGTGGTGCACGCCATTGATGCGCAGCTTACGGATTTTCGTTGGCAGAAGGAGAGAGCGTGAGTCGGTGCCCAAAATATGGATTTGCAGCATTGCATCCATGAATGTCACCCAGTTGTAGTTCCATTCGACTTGACCGTACTGTCCATCAGAGCGAGCGCTCCTCACTGCCCGGAACGCTCCATTGTAGTGGTATCCGCGCAGCTTAAGCTCCTTGTAAAAGTCCTTTTTGGCTACCATGGGAAACTTGGATTCCTTTTCGAAGTGATAGACTTCGGGTATGGGTGGGTTCTCAATCTCTTTGATTTTGCCAGTGACCACTAAGGCGCCACCTTCAGTTATCTGATAAGTACGAAAATGAAATCAGAATTTTATAGTTTTTGTTGTGGCTTTGGCTTACCTCAAAGTGGCCCGTGCCATAGTGAATCATAACATTTAGCTCGACTTCGCCGTTGAGTGACATATTCGTGGCCCTGAGGAATTGAACTTCCTCGAATTCGACTGGCACATCCATATAGCTGGGTCCGTGGTACATTAGCGAGAAGGTCTCCCACACATACTGCAAATAGCACGTTGCCGGCACAAGAATTTTGCCATCGATGACATGTCCGCTCATGAATTCCTCATTATCGCTAGCCAGGTTGATGGGGAACACGCGCTCGCCACTCGATTTGGTCTTCATATTTTCATATTTGGTCACAAACCAATCTTCGCTGTGATCCCAACGGATCAGTGAGCTGATGCTCGGCGTGGAGCGAGAGACGGGGAACTCAATTTTCGGATATAGATTGGCAACGGGCACCATAACTCCGTTTTGATACAGTCTGAAAAGAAACATGTGATAAATATGATATTTCCAAAAGAAAAGAGACTAGAGTTCTTACTTGCCAAGCGCAGTCATGAAGAAGAGCGCATTGTTCTTGTTTCCTCGATTGGTCAGCGGAATATGAATACCGTTGGGCATCGAGCGCTTGAGTATGGCGCCTAGTAAGCCGTGCGGAGCTATTTCGATAGTCAGCGCATTATTCGGCAACTGCGAGAAGGTCTCTTCGAAGAGGACACTGTTCAGCAGGTTGTTTGTGTGGTATTCGGCTGAGCATTGCTGGTTTTGGGGCTGCTCCCAGTCGCTCTTCGGCACACTGGTACTCAGCCACTTCTCGGTTCTAGCCTTCGGGTGAGGTATTGTCTCCTTCATGTACTTGAGCAAGGGCGGACCCATGAGCTTGATATACCTCGAGTGATATGCAATGTTCGAGCAGGGCACTTCCTTGGCGAAGATGTCTTTCGATTTCAGTTGATCTACAAACTTAGCAACATCATCGATCGGCCCTGAGATGGTGCAGGAGTCGGCGCTGTTGTGGCACGCCACTTCGATGGTTTCGGGCAGCATTTTCTTGATTGACTTGTAGCCGATGCCCACAGCGGCCATAGATCCTCTGATTTTGTCAGTGTCGACGCTGACTCGTCCGCGGTAATAGGCAGCGAGAATCATTTGCTCAGCCGTCAAGCCACCATCAGCATAGGCACATCCCAGTTCTCCAACGGAGTGGCCAATGATGTAGTCCGGCTCCAAGTTGAGGGAACGCAAAACATCGGTAAGGCCAATTTGCACGGCAGCAATGCCGACAAAGGAGTGTAGGATATTCTTGTACACGGCGGGATCATTCGATGTGAGTATATCAATGAGATCGAGTCCTTTCGGCACCAACGTCTTGTGGCAGACCTCAATGGACTGTCGGAAACGTGGAATTATCATCAGCGACGAGCCCATCTCGTTCCACTGAGAGCCCATGCCGCTGAACACCCAGACAATGGGTCGCTTCAGGCCAGTGTAATGTTGCACATCCTTGGCCAGGGCCTTGGCGGGCTCCAAACCGTTATTCGCGAATATGCCATAGCCTCGGAACACCATTCCGGACACCTCTTCCTCCTGTATATTTTGCAAAAGTCCAATAAACTCAGCATCCAAAGGTTTCTTTTCGATTGCATTGAAAATCTCGTTGACAGCTTCTTCCGTTCGGCCGGCCCATGTCAAAACTCGAGGCACCTCATCGTTCGGCAAGCCGAAGTTAACCTTTGGCTTCGGATATGCTTTCAAGATGGCGTGCGCATTGGCACCACCGAACCCGAATGAATTAATGCCGATATATGGCTTTGGCAGTGGCGTAGAGTCCTTAACCACGATTAAACGTCCTTCCGCCAGTGCCGTAATTGAAGGCTTCACTTCCGTAAAGTTGATGTTGGGCGCAATCAAACCGGTTTCGAAAGCGAAACAGGCCTTAACCAGAGAACAGATGCCAGAGGCAGGCTCCGAGTGTCCAACGTTTGATTTCACGGAACCCACTAGAAGTGGTTCGTTGCGTTGGCTACAGAGCACACTATCGATTGCCTTGCACTCCTCCGGATCACCCACCACAGTTCCAGTGCTGTGCGCTTCCAAATAGCCCAAGTCATTGGGCGTCAGATCTATTTCCTTGTAGAACTCCTCCAACAGCTTCTGTTGGACTTTGCCCGAAGGGTAGGTAATGCCCTCTGGCTTGTAGCCATCACAGTTAGTTTTCGAGTAAATGACGCTTGCGTAGACGCGCTTCGCATCTCGCTTCCTCTGAAGAAACATGCAGTTAATGGTCTCAGAGCGGGTATAGCCGCTTGCGTCTTTGTCGAAAGGACGACAGAAGCCATCAGGAGACAAAACACCAAGACTGCAAAGAGGATAAAAATATGTTTCTTTCTGGATATCTTGAGACACCAATAGATGCTTACCGAGCAAACTGGATTGTTACAAAGGGATGCAGCAACAGGTTCGAGCCACCAATAATTGCGGCATCGATTTCGCCATTACGAAGCGCACTGAATGCGTTATCCAAAGCGTACATGGAACTGGAGCACGCTGTGTCCAGCAAAAACGATGGCCCCTCCAGTCCCAGACAGTAGGAGATACGATTCGCCATCATGGCGCGACTGCAGCCAGTGATGCCGAAGCCACCCGATGAGACCTTCTCATAGAACCAGGTCTTCTCCGACTCGGATATACAGGAGCCTATATAGACGCCCGTCTTGGTACCGCGCAGAGTTTTCGGATTGATACCCGCATCAATGACCGCCTCGTATGCCGTCTCAATCAAGATGCGAGTTTGCGGATCCATGGTGTGCGCCTGCTTGAAGTGCACTCCAAAGAACGTCGCATCGAACTTTTCGATTTCGCTTATTTTGCCGGAACGCTTAGGAATCTCTGGGTTAAAGTGACGCCAACGGCGCTCATCGTCATCTACCATATCAATCTGACAACAGCAAAAATATCAATTATAATATCAATTTAACCAAAGACTTACATTTATGAAATCAAAAAGCTTGAAATATATAATTGGACAAAAAGTCTTTTTTAAATACTTTCTAAAATAAAACGTTTTTTTTTGGTATTGTAAATAATCATAATTCGAAAATTGAAGTATTTCTTTAGTTTTATCAATGTTAAAAAATTAAATGGATTTTTTTTTACTATAAAAGGCACTTAATTGCAATTTTATTTATTTATTTAAAGGATATAAAAAAATATTTTTTAAGGGATTTTTTTTTGTTTTACTTTGATTTCATTTTTAATTGCCAGAGGCTCAAAATTTTCCAAAATGCACTGTTATACAGATATATTACATATATATATATGTATATATATTTTTTCAAATTTGTATTTTTTGTTTCAGGAATTCATTTGAGTCGGAAGCGCACATTAAAATTTTAACAAAGTTGGATCGATTTAATTTGAACATTTTTACACTTAATTGATTGATTTATTTTGATACATTTTGTTCACAGTTTCATTGTTCGTTGTATTTACAAACCTTGTTATAAAGATTGTATTCGTATTCCGATATATTTTTCGAGTTGGGAAATTTGCCGGCCATGCCAGAAATCACAATATCATCGCCATCCGTCTCAGGATAAGCTCTGGAGAACTTTTTGTTCTTTTTCAACACCATTTCGGACGCCATTGCACTGAGTTTTTATTATGCACTTGATTTGATAAAGGGAATAAAATGTTCAGTTGTTCGATTGTCCTTTATGGGAATTATTTTCACTGTAACACTATTATAAATCACAATACGTCGAAGGCTTGCGTAATCCAGCGAGAGCGTGTGTCTGAATTGCCAGACAAATAGCAATTGAACCCACAACTTACCACTGGCTGTTTATATACCTTTGCTAGGGCATATTACAAATTCCAAGAAGGAATGAACAAAATGGCGAATACTTTGACCACAAACACTCGTAAGTAATTTAAGTCAACGAATTCCATAAATAAACAATTCATTTAACAATGCATCGATATTTCAACTGCTACTAGACTTAAGGTTCGCACATTTAGGGAAATAAATTATATACTATGTAACACGTACTTAAGAAAACTTTCCCTTATCAGTATATAATATATGTATGAAGTACTAATTTCGAAATATATTTGAGATATTTACAAATACATAAGCCTAGCAGCTCTTTGACATTTACTAAATCTGCTAAAAATACAAAATAGAAAAGATTTGCATATGATTCTGGCTCTTTCTTCTCTCTCTCTCTCTCTCTTTCTCTCTCTCTCTCTCTCTCTCTCTATATATATATATATATATATATATATATATATATACATCTATATATATATATATATATACTATATATATTTCTTTGAATTTTTATTGCCATCAAGAGAATGGAAAAAAGTCTATTACGTAAGTCATTTATAGCTTTCATAACACATATATAGCCTAAGGCATTTCCTTTCAGTTTCTTTATTTACATACATTGTCTACTTCATTGCTTAACTAAATTTTTAAGTTACTTTTTATTGGAGTTGGAAAACTTTTTAGCAAATGAGAAATATAATGTGGCTAACAATTTCAAAACGATTTTCATATATTTGCCAAAAGAGTAGAAAAGCTTTGTGCAGCGTGTGTGGAGGATAAAGTTTGTTTTACAAAAATTAAGTATACGTATAAATACCCCAAAAATGTTGGGGAATATTTGATACTTTATTAAATACTAATCTGTGTTTTGCAAAGCATACATATTAACTATACAAACGTCTAGCGAGTATAGATGGGCATAAGAGTCAGATGAAAAAAGATGAAAAGGCAGAAGTTGATTATATTATTTCCAACTGTAAATCAAGTATACGTATATCCCACATGCCTTACATATTGAGTAATAATTGACAGACTGTGTAAGCGACAAGTTCTCAGGTATAATTTCCTATATCCGACAGGTGTAGGGTATTTTTGGAAAGCTCTGTATGGTCTGATTCAATTATTCTTTTTTTAACGCAAGGCAATCAACTATACGTGCAGATGTGTTGTATATATACGTATATATATATATATATATATATATATATATATATATATATATATATATATATATATATATATATATATATATATATATATATATATATATATATATATATATATATATATATATAAGTTGGCTAGGCTTAAATTTGTGTAATGGTTTTAAAGTTAATGAACTTGAACAATCCGCTTCCACCGGCGAAATGCAAATCAATGAATCGTTCGTTGAACTTATCGAATTGAATGCGTTTGCATATGTAATTATTGCCTATATACAATGTATGTTCATAAGGTACAAACACAAGCTGCACATTAAAACTATATACTTGAATATTACAACTACTTTGCTACATAGTTGCGCTCTGCACATATATGTAACCAGGAAAAGGAGGCATGTCCGACTCGAATCTGAGTCGATCTAGCCAAGTAGTTTTTATACTTTATATATATCAATATTTTTATTGAGACTTTATTTGTATAAAAAGTAAAATCAAACGACACGAACTACTTCGTCCATTATCCCAGTCATTGGGTTTTAAGCACATTGAAGTTAGTTTTTGTTTGTTTTCACCTTTTTATAAAATGAAACTTCGCAAACAGTTGTCTAGATATAATTTGTCAGCTGTCTAGATATAATTTTCAGTACCTTGTATAATATAAAAATTAATTTCTTTGATTAAATATGGGGATTTGCATTCTTTTAAAACAAATTAAAAATATGAAATCATCTACTTCCGGCACTTTTGCAGTAAATCCAGATGACAATCAAAGAGGAGTAGACAATCTTTTATTCAGAGCTTATGAAACCACTGATTTCTGCTTCCAACTTTCTGCCGCGCATAATTGCGAAAGTTTGTTTCTTTTATCCCTGTTTCTTCTCCAGGACCTTGAATGTAATTTGCGTAGGCGCCTTTTAATTATTATTCAGACGTCTTTCACGATGCAGCAAATGGGCTCGAAGTTTGCGATATTTGCATATGCTCATTCTTCTCTCAAATATAGACGCATGCACACCAACAATTGTACTTAGCTTAAGAACAAGCCAAATGTACATATTTGTATATATGTATATATGGTTTCATTTTACAAAGAAAAAGAATTTTTCAATGATTGTTGCTAATAAACTGCAAAAGTGGCTTGATTGCGGCCAGGAAATGCCCCAAGGGTTTCCACAATCAATGCCAATCAAACGCATTGGATCTTTCATACCTTTTCGCACATGCATGGAGTACGGTGCCGTGTGTACACAGTCGACTATTTGCCCACGGGCTACACATTCTGGCCGTCGGTGTCAATTCAAATATTTTGCGCAAGAGCATTGTTAGGTATGCAAATAGCAGGGTTCACCTTAAGCATAGTTAGTTTTCATTGTAGTTAAACCTGGAAATCGAGATGAGTGATATTTTGATATATTTTCTCAGAAATTTAAAGCAAAATATGACCAATATTGATAAATGTATATCATTATTATAAATATGGTATATAGTGCAAAGCTATCAACTTGGGAGTTGAGTCCGAATCGTCAGTCAACGTTATCTAAATGATTGGCAGCTCAACGAATGTGTTTTGCATACTAGTTTTCTCTATAAAGTTTTCTTACTATTTTATAAGATTTGTAATGAAAAATAAAATTTATAATTATAATATTGTTTATTATATTTATTAGAATACTTGAAAATGTCTATCAATTAATGATAACATTTGCATCTTTGTCTTAATTATTTATATATTTATACTATATTTATAGTATTTTATTAATAGTGTAATTTAGTCACCCATGATAATAATTTGATATAATAAATTTATAATTGATTTATAGTGAAATTGGCTTAATTTCTTATAATTGAATTGTTATCATGTAATGTAAACAATTCAATCAGCTGTTTCGGCAACAATCAATACGAAATGCATTGATATATTGGCCGACATATGCACAATTGAAGATTCAACGACTGGAAGAGCTGCGCGTGTGTGCGTGCGGGCGTGCGTGTGCCATACAAACCCCCAAAACCGGTTTCTGTTAATGGGCCGATCACAAGCTGGATGTGTGAGTGAGCGCAGTGAAGAGAGCTTGTAAGTTCCAGATTATCTCTTTGTCTTATCAGACTCAAGCATTGAGCGCCAGTGTGTGTGTGTGTGTGTGATTGTGTGTGATTGTGTGTGAGAGAGAGAGAGTGCTAAGACGCTTAAAAGCTTTTACCTTAAAGCTCATCGCTGTGCATTTCTACGAGTGCGTCGCATGTATTTGGCTGGCTCAAAGCTTTTCGCGATAGTCTTAAATTAAATTCGTTCGCGTTCAGAGCTCTTGGAACTGGTTGGTACGGGCTTAAAAGTTAGTCTGGCTTCCCATAAGAGAGATTAAAAAGAAATAACGCATTAATCAGCCGTTGTGGTTGGGCTTTTCGACCAAGAGTCAAGGTTACCGAGACTGCACAAGTGAAGGTTGGTAAGAGTTTATAAAGGTTTTTGGCAAAAGTTTCCGCTATTAGGAAATGCCCCTAAGTTACTGTGACATAACTTGACGTCATTATTTAGTTGGAATTTCCCCTCTAGATTCAGTCGTTAGTGCTAATCAAGGTATTTATTTTTTCTGCCGACTTTGTGTATATAATAGAACGTGCAAGGAATGAAAGCTTGCTATCAAAAACTGAAATGTTTTGTTTTCTATTTCAAATTAGATTCTAAACGAGTCAAACATGCTACACAGGTTTACATTACAAGCGCTTAGCATCTAATCAGTGTGTAAATATATATTTTAGAGACCTATTTACTTTTTCGTGCATTGAAATTTGATAAGAATTCGTTTATGATGACATATTTCATTGGACCTTATCAGGTCTTCTTCTCTGTATATTTTGAAATGTTGACCTTCTCAAGCCAAACCCGATTAACAAGTTTTTCTTATTCAAAACAGGATGGGTCTACGTCAGAATCTCGCATGGGCTACCTTAGCCGTCATAGGCTTCTCCTGTGTGTTCGCCGCTCCACAGCAATCTTCAAATGTGGAGAAAAACATTCAGGATATATTCAATACGAATCCAAATGTACCAACTCAGCCGTCACGCGGTGGGATCGGCGAGGTGGTCACTCCAGTGCCCGTCGACCCCTCTAGTCCACTGATTGACTTCACGTCGATCAGTGGCAAGACGGCCAACTGCAATTGCGTGCCCTACTACATGTGCGATCCGTCGACGAACAGCATCACTGAGGACGGGGCATTCGATGGCTTTGGTGTCATTGACATTCGCTTTGGCGACGACGATCCCGTCTGTCCCTCTTCCGTGGACGTTTGCTGTGCCGGCAACCGCACGCGCGAAGAGGTTCTGAACCCAACGCCTTTGGATAAGCGGCCAAACCAGCCGCGCGGCTGTGGCATTCGCAATGTCGGTGGATTGGACTTCACACTGACTGGCGCCACGCAGAACGAAGCAGGTTTTGGCGAGTTCCCCTGGACGGTTGCCCTCCTGCACGCCAACAATTTCAGCTACTTCTGCGGTGGCTCACTCATCCATCCCCAGGTGGTGCTGACTGCCGTCCACTGCTTGCTCTCTCACGCCCCAGGCTCGTTCCTGGTCCGCGCAGGGGAGTGGGATGCGCAGACAACGAGGGAGCGCCTGCCGTATCAGGAGCAGACGGCAAAGCAGCTCATTTTGCACCCTCAATTCAAGATCAGGAATGTTGCCAATGACTTTGCGCTGGTCATTCTCTCCCAGCCCTTCACAATGGACGATCACATCAATGTGGTGTGCCTGCCCTCCCAGGGCGCGAGCAGCACGGCTGGCACCACCTGCTTCTCCACCGGCTGGGGCAAGGATGTCTTCGGTGCCGCAGGAAAGTACAGCGTCATAATGAAACGCGTCCCTCTGCCCGTTGTCGACTTCAACAGCTGTCAATCACGACTGCGCAACACGCGGCTGGGTCCCAAATTTGCCTTGGATCGCTCCTTCATGTGCGCTGGCGGCCAGCGAGGCATCGACACCTGTCAAGGCGATGGCGGTGCACCCCTCGCCTGCCCAATTGGAATATCATCGGAGAACCGTTACCAGCAGAGTGGCATTGTGGCCTGGGGCATCGGGTGCAATGATGAGGTGCCCGCTGCCTACGCCAATGTCGCCTTAGCTCGGGATTGGATTGATCAGCAAATGCTGGGCAATGGCTTCGGCACAGCCACATACACAGCCTAACTGTCTGAGACTCAGAAATCTCTTTGAAATTAAACAAACAATATATATATAAACTAATGTACGAAACAATTGGAAGTTTAGCAATTGAAGGAATTCGAGTGAATTTTCCTCTTGACCTGAATAGACTGTAAGAAGACTCAGCCCAACAATAACCAGACCAGAACAGAACAGAACAGAACGGAACAAGTGAAAGCAAGGAAACCCGAAGCGAAGTCTAGTTTCTAAAGCTGAACCTCAAAGAAGGCAGTGGTTGGTTTGAGTTGTAAGCTGAAGCGAACGGCGAGTTTCTTGGGTCCTTTGTTCGATGTAACCGCAAACTTTGAGAGGCAAAGCATTTGGCTTTAATTAAAAACTCCGACGGCAGCAAATTAAGTTAAAGATGCAAAGAAATGCGTCCTTAGAACGGAATGGTGTCAAAATTCTTCTCACTTCAAACAGGTCCACAAAGTGTTGCAATTATATTTGTCATGCATGCACAGCATCTGCGGGTAGCCAGCAAAGCACACACACACACACACACACACACACACACACACACACACACACACATTCGTATCTAAAGCAAAAAGCAGCAAAGAGCCGGAGATGGTTGAAATGGTGACACTGGCAACGCCTGCACCTGCGTTTGAATTGCTGCATCCATCCAGATGCCGGGTGCAGTTGGCGTTCAAGCTGCAGCTGGTGGCACGAAGCCAAAGTCAAGCCAACACCAAGCCCGGCCAGGCCAGGCCATGCCGAGTCTCATTTCAGTTGTGACCACCCCCGCCCCGCCCCGCCCCGACCCCGCTGCTCGTTAAGCGCGCACTGTGCGAAGTATAAGGTGACTGAGTCACTGTAACTGTAACATAACATGTGCTTAACCCAAAAGCAGACGCACCCTATCACCCTAAACATGCCAGCCACCAGCCAGCAGCCAGCAGCCACTAGCCACCCGAAATTCCCCTTCAACCCCACCGACGACATGTTACAGCCTAATTGCAGTTTTTCAAATGTTGCAGTTGCTTCCGAAAAAATTAGGGTCATGGAATTTTAAAGGCGCCTCTGCCATCGGAGTAGCAAGGGCTTAAAGGGCCATAAACGCGCATCGGCCGTGGTTAGCTTGGCAGCGGAAGCGAACTGCCAGCCAGGCAGCATATTTGATGCAATGGGAATGTCCGCTCCAGGGAAGTGCTTGAGCGTAAGTTTAAATAAAATGCCCATTATCACAGCAGAGCGAGCAGCGTGCAGCGTGCAGCGAGCAGAGTACAGCATTAAAATGCAAACGCTTATTCACGTCTTAAGAAAATTAAATCAGCTGCAAGCTTAATCGCCAGCAATTCGAAATGTATCTATCGTAGCTTTTAATATCGGCGCTTGACTCGATTGGAGTTTGTCGACAAGTGTCAGTTGGCATTGGCTTTGATGGCTTGCGGGCTTAAGCAGTAAACGGTTTAGCTCCGACGGCAGCGAACGTACTCGACGCTGGAATAGAAATGATTGGCATAACGAAGCTCAAGCAGCTGCGTCTGTAATAAGTTAAAGAGCATTTACCAACAGACACGCCAGGCTATGGCCAAACACACGCACACACACACACATAACAGCATTACCGCGCCAATTCTCTGGCGAGGCTGCTGCTGCTGGTGGGGCATGACTCAGGCAATAGCGAAAGTTTCAGCATAAGGCCATCACGGGCTGCATAAATTCCATAAGGACACCGTCAACCGTTTCACGCGCCCACCTCGTCCAACTCATCCACCTCGCCCCTTCGTCCCTTTGGTCCCCTCACGGCCTATGGGTCGATGCCGGTGCTTAGGCGTCGTAAAATAGTTGAAATATTTGAGAAACTTTTTCTGACTTAATGAGGGCTTAAATAGCTTGCATATATGCAATTGTTGGTGCTCAGTTCCTGAAAGCCGCCGCTAATGCCCATTAATATAAATTGCTCTCTCCTAATGCAAAAGAGTTAAAGGCTGAAATCAAAATTCTGCGGTTTCCTCGCAAAGTTGAGGCCAGCTTAAAGCCAGCAAATGTCGCTGAGCCTTTAACGTACTCCCATATGTATGAACCACTTTATGGTACTTAGGAATAATAGATTTTTTTTTGGGTATAGCTGCTAACGGGTTGATGTTCCTGTTCTCGCTTAGAGCTCCGACTTGCAAATGAAATAAATGAAACTTTTCAGGCGAACTAACACAAATTGGTTGCAAAAAGTGATTGGCGAACAGGAGCTGTACAGAAAATGCGGACAAGCTGCCGTGTACAAATACGTGAAAAGAAAAGATGAAATTCTCGTTGCTGGAAAATGTTCCATTAATTTTTACATACAATGACCTGAATCAGCGTTTTTGGTGGCTCGCCTCCTGGTCGTCGCTCTGGCACTGGCACTGGCACTGGCACTGGCACTGGCTTTAGCTCTGGCACTGCCAACGTCGTGGGCGTGAACAGGAATAGCAGCGGTAGTGACTTCGCCAATTACTGTGAGATGAGGCGGGCTGCAGACGTGAGTGCGGGCAGCTCTGGGCTCCCAATGAATTGGGACTCAGGTGGGAGTTTGCGCATTCGGATTCGCTACTGCAGCACAGCATGCAATGTGCTGGTGCTGAAGCTGAAAAGCGTCGTTGGGAACGTGCAGAGAATCTAAAACAATTTGTAAAAAAGTACGTATATATGTAAGGGAACTGTGGGCAGCAACAGGAACGTGCAGGATGCTTCAAATTAAATAAATTATAACACACCGATGATGATATACCCTTGGCGGTGCTTAGCCCATAAAACAGTTCATATCGATGCGTTTTCATTGACCGACCAAATGAATTATTCATACGCATCAATGGAAGCCCTTTCGCTTTGCTGGCTGATTTCTAAATTATCCAAGTCTCATTTCGTTTGGCAACAAACATAATGACATAGTTGAGAGGCAATATGCTGCCCTATACATGAATAAGCCGACCTGTCAGTCGCTTACAATTTTGCTAGCCTTTCATTTGCAGCAGCAGCAGCAGACTAAAACAAGGCGAAACCAACTAAATTACGTATATACTGTGTATGTATATATATATATGTATATATATTTTGTGGGGGTATATTTTGGTGGCGTTTGACCAAGCAGCATAGGTCAAGGGTCGAACAACATGATGAAGCCTTCATTTCCACACATTATGGTATCTAAACTAATTTAATTATATAACTCTTTGTGCATAAATTTTAAAACTGTCTGTCTCTCGTGCTCCAAGCTGTTGTTGTCAGCTGAGAGTCGATAACAAAAAAGTTAGTTACGTAAATAAAATAATTATAAAATAATATATGTTGCTGGCAAGCTATAAAATTAGTTTTCGCTTTTTTTTTTTTAGTTGCATGCAGTTTCACATTATGCTACATAATGTAGAAACAGGATTTGGCATTGAATGCTTATAGATATAGTTTTAATTGAAGTGGAGCTTTCTGCTATTTCGCTGATTGGTTATAAATTGTGAAACAAGCCTTTGACTTCTCATTTTTAATCGAGCTGCTCGTCTGTTGCTGTTTGCATTGCATCTGCTTTCCTATTCATTGATTTGCTTTGCTCGAATTAGTGAGGCCCGTAAGAACTTTCACAATTCACCCGTCCAATGAACAGCAAACGTTGCTATGAAAACACATATGTAGCGTATGTATATGTGTGAGTGGTCCATTGAGAGAGCAAGTTGGAAGCCGAAAGCTTTAACACATTTTTGGTTTTTTATTAAACGGAACGCGAAATATTTCGGGAAATCATTGTAAATGACCAATGGACGGTCGGCACCCGCTGCGCCGGCTGCTTGTTTCGCAAATATACTTACTTTTGCATGCATATTTGCAGGAGCGTAGCGTAGCTATGCAACTTCACGTTTAAAAAATTGAACTGAAAATCGTATTCATATCCCTCCCGACAAAGCACACAGAGAAAAACTTTGTAGTTTAATTTATCTTTCGACGTAGCCGTTAAAAAACTTGAAAAACTTTCATTAGTCTACTGACGATAAAGTAGAGCAGGATCTCTTTTTTTTTTTATAGAGTTGTCTGTTTTTGGAAAAAGGAAAATATCTGTAAAGCAGCATAAAGCTGAATTTTATTTGGCATTTAATATTTGGCGAACAAAGCCCTATCCACATGAAATCAATACGGTTTGAAAGCAATAATAAATTCAATTTTGCTCCCCATTACCCCTGGAGCATGTCCCTGATACGCCTCTGAATGTAGCTCCTATATATCTGTATCTCTGTACATGTGTATAAAAACTTGTACAGCTATATCAGTTGTTGTTGTTGTTTTGTTATGGATGCTGTTATTGCTGGCCATTCAAATTTTGTTTTATGGTTTTGTCAGCATTTAAACAGCGAATTCATTAAATTGTTGCATAAAACCAGCATACGCCCCGTTGTCCGTTCAATAAAGCCCCGAACATCTATATGCGAAATAGACAATACACATATATTTGCGCAGAGCTCCAGTTTCAGAGAGAGAGAGAGAGAGAGAGAGAGAGAGAGAGAGATAGAAAGAGTGCGAACAGTAAAAATAAGAAATTGTCTGCAGCAAACATAGATTGCATGTAATTTAAGAGTCTTGTTTATAAGTACTGCTGTGTTTTTCAATTTTGGCTTATAATTATTGTTGTTTTTAGGCAATGGCGTTTCATTAGGTGTTTTATTGTGTCCTCCACTCCATTCGCAGCAGGAATTTATTGCTAAGTGCTTGTGGCTATTTAGCGTTTTTAATTGAAAAACTTTTGTTTTTGTTGGTTGCGACTGGTGCCAGCCAGCCAGCCAGCCTCAAAGGGAATTTCGCTCGAGCGTCTGTTCGTGATTCACAGTTCGTGCAAAGATAGCTTGGTCACTGCTGGCCACGGTAGTCCAAATTGCTGCGGCTGTCAGCGACAACTATTTGCAGCCACTTATCATAATTAGCCCTGTGCTAGTGCTGCAAATGGTGAAGTTTCGCCTCAATATACTTACAAGCGTCGTCCACTTGCGCCACAGAGCCATTAACAACTTATTGCCAATAGGTTGGGTGGGTGGGTTGGCGTCATTACCCTTAACTTTGGCCCTGCCGCTGCCAACAAAGAAAGCGCTCGTGAATACATTTTCATAACGAGAGCAGTCACTCACTCAGCATACTTATTGTTTGGTCGAGCTGCTTCATCATTATAGACAGACATAATCAATTGCAGTCCATTAGACATCGGACTTGGCTCCACACGAGCCAGACACAAAGCGAACTCTTCGCTCGTATCATTATTCGTCAAGCCGAATATCTGCCGGTGTCCTACTCGGAGTGTCCACAAGAGAAATGCTGCATCAGATGAAATCATGAGTGGAGTGAGAGCAAACATGCCCGAGCGTAACGAAATAGTTAAATTAATTGGAAAATCAAATGTTGAGCTGTAGATGATAAAATTTTAACGACTTTGTCACTTTCTAAAGAGGCGACGATATATATTTTATATCTTTGCAGTCGGGGAGGTTCTCCACAAGCTCACATCTCCAGCTTCGATTGCGCTTTACATAGTATGCCAAAAGATATTTTGTTTTCTGCTCTGCTTTGCTCCATAAACAAAAATACTTTATAAATTCATAGCAGCATCAATCAAAGCTGTTTCGTATTTCAATTTTCTACCTTCGAGTGTGGCCAAACACAGACAGACGGAGAGCCAGACGGACATTGCACAAATCGAAAAATACTCACATTTTCCACTCATATTTCTATGATTCGATTATCGCATTGAATTCGATTGACTCTGCTCGGTCCAACACATACTCACCATATCGAGAACACAGTTCATTTATTTAATAATAATACGTATATTCGTTTATTACCCTGTTTCACATCTTAACCCCAAAAATTATAAACGATCGATAACAGAATTGTTCACAATTGCTCTCAATTTGTTGTCTTTAAGAACTGAATAATCCCATTTGGTTTATTAAACAATATTCGATCTGGTCTTCCGCTGAGCGTATCTACGATAGTGTTTCGCTCTTGCGTTTGTGTATATATGAACAATAAATTAAATTGGTTTTGGACTGAATGGGAAACATTTCCATCTCCAATGCAAAGAGACGCAGTAATGTGGCGCTCTGGCTGCTCCGCTTGGGCGTGTGTGAGTGTGTGTGTTTAACAATCTCTAAAGTTTTTCTCAACTATTTATTCTGGTATGTGTTACGATTCACTATGAACGATTATATTTAACATTGATAGCACATTCAATATGTGAACGGATATTTTTGTTAGTAATTGATGTATTTATTGTGCACTTGTATTGAAGCACATAATTATCTAGAAAATCAGCTCTGGGTCTTTGAAACCTGACGCTCGATTAAACTTGCCAAACAGATGTGTTGCGGCTCTCACGGATCTCAAAGATTCCTCGTAGCCTTCTATTATCATGGATGAAAAGTAACTGAACTATGTTTCCTCTTCGGCGGATTAATGAAACGAGTTACAAGTTCATACATATATCAAGTATTATTTCTTCTGCTTACTCTTGTAATTCTATTGCACTGACATGGCAGAGTTCGACTATTCAGATTGTAGAATTCGTATATTGAATTACGGTTTTAATGTTTCCTAATTCGTAACTTTGATTACTTTAGATATACAAATTTTCAGTATTTTTGTTTCTTTTTCTCTTTATAATTTACCATTATTGGTTTTAAGGCAAATAAAATTAATCTCATGCTTGATGTAAACCTCATACGCTTAAGACTAGAAATTCATGAAAGATGAGTATCATATATATATTTATATATTTATAAACTGTATTATTCTAAGTATACCAATGTATTGAGAGACTTCAATATACGCTTTGTTCAATGGCATTAAAATTTATACTAAATATGTTGATTTTTCTAGATGCATTAAAACAATTGGAAATGCCCGATCGCACGAGTACGTGCCGAGTATATCCTATCCTATCCTAGCCCGTTGAAGGTAATTTGATTTGGTTATGGTTACAGGATAGCCTCTGAACGTCTTCATTAATGATGATTAATCGCAGAAATATGCTTATGCTTAAGTTGTAATTTCAAATTTTACTAACTTGAAGTGGAAAACAGAGCGACCTTTGGGTCTTTATGCTATTTACAAGTAGAACAGATCTTCGTCCGCTGGTCCTTGGCTCCGATCAGTTTCAGAGAGACAATTGAAAACGATTGCTGAACTGTTAAGCTGATCCTAGAAGCATTGGCTGCGGCCAGACGAGGACATTGGCATGCCGCTGTTACCGGTGGGCGTGGTCGCGCGAGTGTCAGCTCCAGAAGTCGGCGGTTTCATGTTGGCCAATAGAATGGAGGCCGGTCCCGGTGAGGCCGTCACTGTGATTGCTGGTATATCCGTTTTGTTGGCATTACCATTTGTAGGCGTGCCCGCACGGCTGCCGCTGGAGTCTGTCACCAAGGGCGAGCCCAAGCCCATGGTCGCCGACATTGGCAGCATGTTGAAGTTCAAGTGCGGCTGCGGCCGTACCGCAATGGCAATGGGCAGTGAAGCCTTGCGGTTAAGCGAATGTCATCCCAGGAAATACTGTCCGCCGCTCTCCGTAGACATGCCGCGCGCCAGACTGCGTGGCACCGTGCTATCGTAGTAGACGCCGCTGCCGCTGGTGGAGGCCATCGAGTGCGGCGGCAGCGCCATGCCGCCTCCAGTGCCCAGCATCGCTGGCGGTGGTGAAGGCGCACTCATCAGGCCCATGCTGGTTGGTATTAAAGTGCGACGCAGGGTGCCGCCGTGCGTGTGTTGATGCCCGGGCACCATGATGGTGCCACTTAGATAAGCTGGCGATACGCCACCCAAGCTCGAGGGGCCCAGCATGTGAGGACCTGTAAAGCAACAACGAGGTATACATACATATATCTATATACATCAAATAATATCACGATGTCGTGACAAATCTCTGCATAATAAACGAGCTTTAATATCGCTTTAATTAAGTACATAATTTTACATTACAGTAAAAGGTTTTTATTTTAATATAAATATTCTTTACGCACTGCGCTACTTACCTATGGTCATTGCTCCGCTCACTGCTGGATGGCCCATGCTGGTGTAAATGTTGGGCTGCGAAGGCGCCATCAGCACACTGGTTGCCGTGGACGATGGATGTGGATGTGGATGTGGAAGTGGATGTGGAAGTGGATGCGAATGTGGTTGAGCGCCTGTTAAGCCACCGTAGTTACAGTTGGGCGTTGGTGCGTATGTCATGTAGGAGGTCTTTTGTTTGTTTGGCCCATGCCCGACGGTTGCGAGTGCCATTTTATGCCGCATGCAGATGAGATGCCGAGATGTTGACGGTGACGACAAAGGATATGAAAGGGCAGAGCACGGTAAAGTAAAGTTAAGCTGATGCTCATTTATTCCTGCAATTGAAAATGACGCAGGCCCAGACACGAGATACCCTTCTCAGCTGCCCCCATTTCGTGGCCCTCACAAAAATATATATACATATATAGGATTCGTACAAATATGTAACTACAGCAACGTTCTCTGCTCTCTGCTTTCAGCATTTTAAATCTTTATATTAAATTAATCAGAGTGCACCGTTCAGGTTGAGATAAAGTTCGGCAATAAGCATAATTCCTTCTGTTTCTCTTGCTGCATAAATACCCTAGCTACGTCCTTGGCCCAGGACTTCTTCGTCGTTCGCCTTGAAATTTGTTTATTGTCCAATGATTTAAGTTGTTGTACTTATAGTTGAGCCTGTGCAAAGTTCTTTCAATCAAAGCGACTTAAAAATAATCTACAGGCGCTACACGAATCGACGGGTCGGTATTGTTGTAAACATCTTTGCATTTGGTATTTTCATCTTTTCTGTGGAAAGTCCCTCAGGCGGCTGTCCAAGCTGTACAGGTGCAGTAATTTTCATTTTCAACCCTTCAACACAGTCGGACAGACCATCAGAATGCTTTCACATTCATGCATATATACGTATGTATGTATATAAACTATAGATGTGTGTATATGTATAGTACTTATGCTTGTGTAAGGCGGCAATGGTTTTGTTGCTGCGCAGATCCCATGAAATAAACAACAAAAAGTACAAAAATTGTTGCAACGAGCATTCGGAGCAAGGCTACTAGCATTTTTCCCAGCGGAGGTGGGAGTTGAAAGACAAGGGGGGCCAGAGGCGGGGGGCTTGGGCAGAAGGCGATTTAAGGACTCCTCGCTTTTGTTTGCCCAAAATGGGTTAAATGGCAAGGGAGCTTCCCTGGCGCCCGTTTCCTCTCATTTCCTTTCAACAGAACCACAACAAGCCCGTTGCTTTTGATGCGCCCTCGTTGTCTATTGTTGGCTTAAGCAAGAACAATGAAATTTCCATATTTAGAGATGTTTATTTACCTAAGGTAATGACTACAGGTAATGACCAGGCCACTAGCCCGAGGCTGGAGCAGAGTAGAGCCGAGTTGAGTAGAGTTTAGTAGCGCCCATTGCAGCTATTGCAAGGTGATTTAGCTAATTACCGTATGCTGGGCTAACTGTAATTGTCCTTATAAGCACTAGATACGCGGAAGACACTACAAAGCTAAGCCCGAGCTGAGTCCCTTTTCACACTATTTGTGCCCGAATCTGCATAAGCATTCTCGAAAATCATGGCCATGCCATGCTTTGTTAAGCAATTCCAATTGAAACTCACCTCGTTCCGTGATGATAGACTAGGCAGGGCCATCGGAGCTGTTAAGTCAACGTCGACATCGATGTCGGAGATGTCGTCACCGAAAGTATCGCCCAGATGGGTTTCACCTGTTGCCATCTGCTGGAAATTGCTGCCGCCCCCTCCACCTCCTCCACCAGCACCGCCGCTGCCACCTGTGCTGTCGATTGGAGTTTCAGCAAAGTTTTTCGCCACGCCGCTGACACTGGAGCTCCTCTTCAAACGGCTGCCCCGACGCTGAAGGGTGAGTCGGCCGATGACAAGCGTTAGGCATAGCAGAACGCCCGCTGTCACCGATATGATTAGATAGAGGTAAAACTGTTCCTGATGCTCTGATGCATGTCAAAGTGAGTGGTAAAGGCAAAGAGAAAAAGCGAAAAAAGTAATGTAAATAAGTTATATTGAGGCTGGGCGGCGGTATGGATTCCTAATTTCCGTACAGCAGCAACAACTAGTTAGTGTAAGCCTGGCGGAGCAGCATGATGAGTTTTACACATGGCTGATCTTCAGTGACTTTGTGTGCTCGTCAACGCGTTGTCTGCATTTGCGTGGGCGGAAAGTAGTGAGCTAAAGTTTTAATCGGGCGACTTTGTTTATGACTAAAACGAAATCAAAAACTTTACCATGTGGCAAGCAACGAGCCGGGTGCAACGTGCAGCACATGCAACTTTGTGTTGGCTGCCACAGCCGTAGCCGTAGCCGCAGCCGCAGCCTCAGCAACAGCCATGGCCCAAACGCTTTTGCCCGTTCCTTTGGCTCTGCTGATGACAGCCGTTGAGCTGACAGCCGAGTCGCTTTTTGAGACATGGAAATGGTAAAGCAGGAAGATGTGTTTCTGTTTTTTGTTTTTTTTTCTGTTTTTGTCGAACATCGTCTGCAGGGTTTCGAGACGTGACATAGCTGTTGTTGTTCTTTTAGTCAGCGAAGTTGTGTGCCGATGTATGGGCGTGTGTGTGTGTGTGCGAACAAAAACTTCGATTAGTTACACATGAAAGCCTTAACTATACGAACGACATGCCAGGGATAGCATAAGAGGATGGGATCTCGAACTCACTTCGAATGTGCAGATAGGTGTGCAGCCAATTTGCCAAGAAACCAACCACTTCGACACGTTCAGTGACGATGTCCTCTTCGGTGCAGTTCAAACCTATTGTACCCCAATCATCCACCATCTGGCACTTGCGGCGATAGAAGAAGTTGCCCTTCTCAAAGTTCGATTCAGTGTTGGGGGTCTCAGCATCGATGTCCGAGCCTTCGGGCGCCAACTCAATGGTGCTATCCTCATTATCTTTAATTGGAGCCCCATCGGTGGTTGTGCTAATGTGCTCATTGGCCAATGTTGTGGTTGTGGCCGACTCAGTTGCCAATTGGTTGTTGAATGACATTTTTATGCGGTTCAGCAGCCGCACAGATGCCTGCAGTCGCTCTGCGAAGTATGCCAATGGGCGAGCACATATTTTGTGAACTTTTTTGTGAAGGCACTGAATGGTCTGTCGCTCTCATCCATCAAGGGCGCACGCGAATATCCCAGGCGCAACGGCGTCAGCAAACATGATTTGACGTTACTTAACGTTACTATAGATAATGCACGGCTTGAATGGATGCGAGCCGTGCTAGTATATGGCTCAAACGCCAGTAACTCAGCTGGCTAATGAAGACGGATGGGCTTGCTCTTAAAATATGTATGCGCCATGCGCTGGGGAGGCACTTTGCAGCAACTGAGCGACATGGCACATGCCGATGCGACAGACTCCATTAAAAAGTGATACGAGTACGCAAAGTGAAATCAAATTATGGACCTATAGTTCACCCTAGGCACCAATCCCTGCAATCCTTACCAGTCTCTATGTAACCTTCTCTTCCCCAAACACTTACCCTCTAACGAGCTATCGTTGCGCGATAGTAATGGGGGCAGAAGCGTGCTCGTTGCTTCTTCGCCGACGTTGTTGGTGTCAAAGTCAAAGGAGCGACCCACGTTGGCACCTTGCAGCTTGGGTGCCGGTGGAATTGCCTCAGACTCCTTATAGAATTGATCCTCGTCGTAAAGTTCATCTTGGTCCAGATCAAGATCGGTTTGCTGCGGCTCGTCCGCCTCCGCAGCTGTCTCATAGCGATCTTTGAGCACCTTGCGCGGGACTGAGAAAGAGTTAGTTTGCTGAGAGTTCAATAGGAAGTTTAACTTAATTGACTTACTGCAAGTGTAAACGACTTTCAGATACATGCGGACGTCAGCCTTGCAAGGACGACCAAAGGTGCCGGCATCTGCGGCCACCGAGCAGCGTCGACGTCCATGGCAGATTTGCATGACAGTCTCGGTGGCATAGGACACAAGGCAGGCTGGTAAAAAAGTATGAATGGATCATTGAGCACATTTATGGCTATTACTGCCGCTGCTGCTGCTGCTTACTGGGCTGGCTGTTCTCTTCTCGATTGATCCGCACGGTACCGGGCGGAGTGCCTGGGCCTCCGCACTGCACATTCTCTCGCTCCGTGTGGCCGAAGGAAGCGCTGTAGATGGCGATTCGTGAGTATGGATTGCACATCAGCGGCATGTTGTCATTCTCGCAGGCCAACTTGCTCCGGAATTCGTCTTTATCGATGAGCAAAAATGCAAAAATGAAAAAATGAACAGCAAAAGGCATTAAAAATATTCTGAAAAAATGTCCATCCGTAAAAAACACGTTTGTGACACGGTCAATGGAATTTGCAGACGCGAGACGGCGACTGAAGCAGTGATGCGAATAACGCTTTCATAAATACAGAGTACGAATAATTAATGTATCTGAATAAGTAAGAAACTTTATATACAACCATTTGACCAGACATAAAAACTCAACAATAAAGAGTCGGATTCATTTGAACTCCGTGTTTTTTTTTAGATTCGAGTGACATGTTAACTGATTTGTTGATGCATATGCGACTAATTGCTAACGTTTTCGTGCTCGAGTATCTATGTATGTTGTTTAATTAATACCAATTTCGCGTAACTGGCAGCTCAAATTGTCATTTTCAATTTACAATAATTTCAACAATGAAAAATAAACAACGAAAATAAAAAATTAAAATAAAAAGGCAAACATTTGCTTTATAAACACAAACGTTTATATTTCACTTATATTAATTACGCATACGCCACGTTGCACCGAACTTAAGTTGTCAATTTAAATTCACAACAATTCGAATAATAAAATCTGGTATGCAAATGCGGTTATTTGGATAATTTAAAACTAAAGTATTCATTGGCTTGGAAATGTTGCACGAATGTGACAGGAATCGAATTCACGAAACATTTGAAATTGCAAATA
Source organism: Drosophila repleta (assembly GCA_018903745.1). Taxonomy (NCBI): domain Eukaryota; kingdom Metazoa; phylum Arthropoda; class Insecta; order Diptera; family Drosophilidae; genus Drosophila; species Drosophila repleta. The sequence goes on along the minus strand of JAEIGN010000233.1, from coordinate 15,871,046 downwards.
TCTGGAATTAATACGAAAAAAGTTAATTCACTTTTTATGCAAAGGAAAGAGCTATTTTTTGATGGTCAATTTCATTTGGATATGCATCAACAAATAGATTACATTTTTATTTGCACTTGACAATCGATAAGTAAAGTTCAACTTTTTTAAATACAGCTTCAAGTATTATTTTGAAAACGCATTTTAAGTATTTTCGCACTTAATCACGTTTCCAACTTATTGAAGAGATTTAATTCCACAAATTAATGCAAAGTCTGATTTCTATTATGATCTCATTGAATTAGTTAATCAACAATTTCTCTAATATATTCTATTTAGTTTTCAATTTACAAATTGTAGTTATGCTAAAGACTTCTGTATCGATTGCATTCTTATTTTACTGCAAAGTTGTGCAAAAGTAATTACTCGTATGTCATGACGAAATTTATCAAATAAAAGTCTAATATCCAATTACTTTGTTTGACTATGTATCCTCAATATCTAACGGCATTTGCCGAGCATGGACAGTCGGCGAACATGTGGATGTATATGTGTGTGTGTATGTGCTCTCAATTGTACATATGCTCAGTAATTTACCACTGCAAACACACACACTAACTTCTCACAAAGCAAACTGTTGGAAGTCAGCCAAGTTGAGATTTGCAATTGTCGAGGTACAGTCGACTAAGATTTCCAAGATATTTGCTTCCTTTTGCTCGTTTCGCCCAAAGCAAGCAGAAAAGGACGAAACTGAAGCAATTATGAATTGGGCTGGCGGCGCTCTTTTTCTTCTGCTGTGCACTTTGACAGCCACCTTAAAATGTTTCGCATAACAAATATATGTGAGATGTACATACATACATTCATAAATACATACATACATACATACATTTGATGCATACGAAGAGAAATGTCTGTGGCGAAAGCACGGTCCGAGATGAACTTTAATAAATTTGGTAAATATTTGCATAGCATGTTTACAGGCCTGGGCCTCTGGCATTGGCTGCATAGCCCCGGCCTTTTGGATCTGACTCCCACACGATACGTGCACGGCTCTCGTATTGGGTACTGTGATTCCTTGCTCCTCTTAAGAGTGCGAGTGCACGTTTTATTATGGAGAGACGTGAGAAAAGTTGAAAATTGCCATATTTTTATGACCACAATGTGCCGTCTGGCACGCGCCTCTCCCGCTCCCTCCCTGCCCAGTCCACGCGCCAGCTGGCTCTGCTGTACTGTGCATTGCTTGCCTCGAGCTTCGCTTTGGCTTGGGCATAGGCATGGGCATGGACAGTGGCATGGGCTTGGGCTTGGGCTTGAAGCTTGGGGCTGGATGTAGCTTTTGCTCCCACTCACATAACCAGGCCGTAATTTTTCAACGTTTTCCACTCGTACTTTGCAGTTTTATTACTTGTCGCTGGTGTCCATAATGAGCAAAAGATAACAGACAATTTAGAAAAAAAAAACTCGGCTCTCCTTAATTATATTACCTCGGCAGAGCCCCCGCTCGAGGTCCCCATGTGCCAGCTAGCTTCAGTGTACTCAGCTATGCGGACCAAGTACAAGTTGCCCTTTTTCAACCCGCTGTGCATTTCCTTTTTCTAATTTGAATGCGGCGCTCCTCTTTTGTCTCTCTCCTGTTTGTTTCACTTCTTTGGTGTGTTTGTGTGCTTTTTAACAAGATAACATCTGCGTCACTTGTCAAAAAAAAGTAAAAAACAAAACCAAAAGAGCCTGTAAAAAATGGAAATGAACAGTTCGCTCCTCTAATACGAAGCGTAAATGCCCTTAGATGTCAGAACAAATATATTCCTTTTAATTTATATGATGTGGTCTGATGTTGATCTTGTCTCTGTTCAAATAAACATTTTATAAAATTGCTGGTTGAAAAGAAAGCCAAAATTATAATAAAATTGGTTTCTACATGAACTATAAGTCCATCTCCAAACTACAAAGTTATCCAGATGGAACTTGAATCTTTTCAGGAATACAAACACTTACTAAGATGGCTTTTTATGTTTCTTTCGCTATGTTACGCAATGCGCAGCAAAGCGATAATACCTTTCTCAAGTGTGTAGCAGAAAGTATTCTAGCAAAGCTGCAAAAATGCTGGAAATGGATAAAAGGCTGACGCAAATTACCAAAGAATTACATGGAATGCATAGGGCTGCCTGTGCACTGGCAGCTTGAATCTGAATACAGTCGAATTGAACTGTCGGAGGGGGGCATTAAGAACTCGTTTAACGACTTTCATCCAATGGCTGCAGCCATTGGCAACAACGCCATTTCGACGGCGCTTTGTTCCAGGTAAATCTGAATTCGAATCAGTGGAAAGTCAAGTGCCCGGAGTGAGAAGCGGCACTTAGTTGGTTCATCTGCTCGCTTATCGGCTTATGTTTGCCGAGTGATTGCGATTAAACATGAATTGCTTAGTGGATCGTAAATAATCGAGTGTCATTAGCCCAATCGCCAGCGGCGCTCGCCCATCGCGAAGCCACTGCTAAAAAATGCACAGTGCAAAACTATGCAAATAACTCAACAAAAAGTTTATTCAACTATTTTTAATGTTCGCTATAGCAAAAGGAAAAGCAACAGCAACAGCAACAGCAACGCAAAAGCGCAGCTGCATTTTTCATTATGCTTCTAGCTGAATTTGCAGCCAGTTCCCAGTTCCCAGCTCCCAGATCGCATTTTCCATTTCCCAGTTCTCATTGCCGCCCACTCTTATCGCCTCGAACTTCTATTTGAGTTGAAGTGCTCATTAATTTTGTTGTTTTTTTTTCTGTTTTTGCTTTTGTTTCGCCACCATTGCGAAAGTGTGAGATGAGAGATTTTAGTACATTATGATTGTGCCTTCGGTAGTAGAGTCCGTTCAACTTGGATCATTATTAATATAAATGCAGGTGCTTGTTATGTGTGACCTGCGTTTTCCCGTCTGACCCTGCTGTATTTGCTTACAATACAGTCAGAGCTCTGACTTCTCCTTAAGACTTGCTTGAATGCATGTTTAAGTGTCTCTTTATTTAAAAATCTGAATTATTAAATGGCCTTGCGGGCCATTTGCTTACTTTTCTCTGAATAATATCCTATGCTATAAACATTTTCTACCAGATCGTGGGCACTTGTAATACGAGTTTTGCATAATAGAGCCTGAAGAGTACAAACTCCTAGCTTAACATCTCTTACAGAAGTTAAATCATTCAGAATAAACTGTTTAAAAGTATCTTAATTCACCTCTTTAGGTAATGGGCATATATTTGAGAAAATAACTTTAACTTTCGACAAGATTTAAATAATATTTGTGTCTCTCCGTACAAGCCTTCAATAAACGATGGCTTATTTCTTTTGGTAAAAATAAATTTGTTTGTTTGCCTGAGAACTTAAATTGATGTTTGGCACTTTTGCATCTGGCAAATATTTACTTTAGCCGCTGCGCAAATAATATATATCATGGTATGGTTAACGCGGCAAGGACAAAAGCGCAAACCTGGTCGGCTCGGCAGCCCATAGATTATGTTCTCTTTTTTTGTTAAATTCCATGCAAGTGGATGGCGGGCTGGGACTGGAGTGGCGAGTTGGGGATGGACTGACCTGCTAAAAGAGCTGGCATACTTACATGGACGGCATTTGTAGGCAATCTCGACGAATTTTCGAATGCCCGAGCAGGGATCGGCGCTTGTGTGCGTTTTGGAATTCGCAGCGAACTTGCAGTGCCTCTTCTTTTGGCAGGCATCCACCACAGTCTGCAGCAGGGCGTACTGTAAGAAGTAAGAAAGCAGATACATGCACAGAAGTAAGATACGGTGTCTGAAAATATGTTGGAAGGTGGATATGTGTATGTGGGTGTCAGTGGGTGTGTGTGTGTGTGTCTCGGTGTCTGTGTCCTGGTAGTATATGGGGGTCGATGAGGGTGCTATTGATAGATTATTGGGCGCATATGGCAGCTGCAGCCGCAGCCGCATCCTTGGCACAGCGAACAGAACAGTCAAGACAACAACAGTGCGATGCGGCGATGGCACTAGCGCGGCGCCACCTCAGCTGCAGGTCGTAAATCTCTGTCCGCCTACAAGATTAAGCTATAAATGCATTTTGTATAAGCCTTGACAATTCCACAGGCGCATAAAACCAGGCACCAGCATTCAGATGTTGCATGCACGTTTATATGTATGTATGTAACGTTGCATATATTCGTGTTGCTGCGCAATTTGCAGACACTGTTTACATTGAATTAAGCAATTGCTCTGCCAGTGAAAACTCTACATAGGTGAGTAATTATAATCAGATTAAGGAATTTAAATTGCTTTGAGGTGGCTTTAAGTCAGCAATTACTTAATGGATGATACACGCAAAATCAACTATAGAAGTAAATGCCTCCAATGGGCTTACAATTAATTACCAAGAGCAAACGAGAGAAGCAGACGAATAAATGGGGAAAAAATGTTAAAGTCAAATGTAAGTGACAGGCAAATACTTGGTCACAAAGGCAGCTTTAAATGTCTTTAGGCTGTGGGCAGGCATCCTCTATCGATTTTTTAAGCTGCTTATTTGTAATTTATAAATAAAAATTGATCAACTTAGCTTGAAAGTAAATGCTGAATGGAAAATGTGTAAAGATGCTACAAGGATTTGCGTTAAGCAGGCAATATGTGTTCTTCCTAAGCTGCAAGCAACGAAGAGTTTTAACAAACTGAGTATGAGAATATGATATTTGATATTAAAAGATTTTAAATACGAATTTTCTGTAGTAAAGTAAAGCGAAGTTTAGCTTTAAAATGAATTTAAAGTTCAGATAAACAAGAAAAATCAGCAAAGATGCCATGAAGTTTTGAAGTCTGGCGAAAGCATCTCTTAGCAAAAAGTCTAAGAAGTTCGGTACGCGCTTAATTGGAACTAAATTATAAATGATATTTTCTACTACCATAATTCACTGCATTCTGACTTTGAATGTATATAAATGTAAGCTTGTCTCGATATGTGAATTTAAATTGTCAACTTCTACATCGAATTAACTCAGGTCTTTGCTCAGAAATCATTGAGCTTATTATGCGGATATTAAGTTGAAATCCAATTTGGCAGAGAATAACCGCATTTGGGCAATGCTTAGCTAAGTATGTGTCAAACATTTCAATTTGTGATTAATTAGTTAGATTTTCAATAAATCGAGCACCGCATTCAGAGACGTGCATGAGCCTTAATTGCGTTTTGAGGTTTTATCCTCTCAGGAATTCATTTGACTGTGCGTTGATGAGGGCAACTTACGCACGAGTGCTGGCTCCGTAGCGCTCTTCTCACTCAAACACAATAATAATTTGTTTATACTCGTTGCCATTTTCATTCGAGCGTATACGCAATGCTCGCTCGTCGCTCTTCGGGTAACCCGCAACCGCACTTGGCAACTGGCATAAGCTGGCCTAACTGCAATGAGTCAAAGGTCGAGATTGTGGCTGGGGCGCAATTGAGTTCCGCTTTGAGAGGCCACCGGAAATGAAGCGTGAGTATCATGTCCCTGGCCGTGTGTCCGTTGCGGTTGCTCTCGACCGCATGTCACACATCACACATCAGACATAAAGTCATCGTCTTACTTCCAATTGATGTGCGCAATGAAACGCAACGGGCGGCTAGCTACGTCGCACAAGCTATTTTTGAAGGATATGGTTCAATGAAAAATTAACCCCAGCAATGGTCCCCTAAAGCCACCAACTTTGCTCGATGCGAAGACCAAACGACCTCATAAATGTGACAAATTGCACTATAGAAGCAAACACATACTCGCACACACACACACTCCAGTGGAATACACACAAGTATGTTGTGGGAACTTTTGCTGAACTAAATTATGCTGAACAATGTATGGAATTTTTCTGGTTTCTGTGTTTGGTACAGTTTTGCCATGTTGCCCTAGCAAGCCATATGTTGATACATTTCAAAATTGGAAACTTCACTCGATCGATGAATCGTTATTTATGACTCGTTAGCCAAGAACTTTTGATTTCCTAATTGTGCACTACATAAAAGCTGAAATATTTTGGATAATTAATATCACTGCAAACAGTTTCTGAAAAATCAAATATATCGCCCTAATGATGGCCCAAAAAGATTGGCCTAAATGATTTTGTGAGTTCGACCATACATAGATTTGCACAAACATAAATATGTACATGTGTGAGTGAGTGTGTGTATATGTCCTTATAAATACTGTACTGGGTCGGTTTAAGCTTTGACTGGGTAAGTAACTAAAAATTTTATATGATTTATGCCTTCAGCTTGGCCAAAGTGAATCGAATCGATTTTCATTATGAATTATTGCTGTTTTTATGGCATCGTTCTACTTCACTGATTTATTTGAACTGCCTTCTTTCACATGTGCTGTGTAGGTGTGTGTGTGTGTGTGTTGACCAAAAGGGAGCTATTTTATCGCGCTTGTATATATGGATGGCAATGTCTTTGAATGCACACTGTGGAATCGTGCGGAAAATGGGAAAAATACATTTAGGAGAAAAAGGTAAGCCGAGGCAGAGCCTGAGCCTGAGCCTGAGCTGCAGTATGTAAGAGGTAGGTTTACACATACATATATGAATAAGTGGATATATATATGTATATGTATGTACATATGTGTGTGTGTGGCTGTGTGTGTCCAGCCGTGTGCTGAACATGGCTGAGCCTTCTTTCGATGATGAGTGCGACGATGATGGAATTGCAATTATACTGATTCAGCTTACCTGTAATCCGCTTACGGTACACGTTTCCGGCGGTTTGACTTCGATTTCTGTGCCGCTGTGGATGACAGCATCGCCGGCACTTCCGGTCGTGGTGAGGTCCTCCTGCGACACTGGCGGACACAAGCTGTGGTCGGATAAATCTGTTCAAGTGGACGAGAGGGCAAATTTGTTGTTGTTGAAAACGTGAGCGTGTCGGTGTTGTTGTCGTCGTCGATTTTTCGAAAGTACGCTCAAGTGCTGCGAAGCGGTGCGAAGTGGGTAGCACCAAAGTGGAGTGTAGTGGGTCAGAGTGGTCTTTGGAGGTCGAGTGGCATGTGGCATGTGGCCACTGGCAAGTGGAAATAGCATTCAATGCAAACGCAACTCAATCTGTGAGCATCTCCAAAAATCGCCACGAACGGCGGACGTCCATCCGTACGTATACTTGATATGGGCGTATGCGGAGCACGGCTCGCTTCTCATTTGCTTTCATTGTGATTGTCTGCTTGTCGGCGTGCATACTACTACCACTACTGCCACAACTAGTGCCACTCGAGGGGGCGTCGACAAGTACACAGAGAGCCAAAACATGGCCACGTGCGCACACAAATAAGTAAAACACAATGCGTACAATCGACGCGTGTAACGGACAAACTTTAGGCAACAATCAATCAATTGCGATATTGGCAGTCGCCGTAGTCAGTCGAAGGGCCCGACCATTCGTTGTTCTGTTCACTTGACGCTGGATGGACCCACCTCCACCTCCGTCCCCGCCACAGCCAGCGCCTCCACTTCGGTCGCCACTTACAATCCTACATTCACTTCGCTGATTCGTACGTGACAATCGAACTTACCGCCCGCTCGTCCGTACTGGGCCAGCTCTATGGAAATGCTAGTGCCACGTGGACAGCTGAGTGACAGCTGTTCTGAATCGCATCCGGCGCGCTGGTATGTCCGCAAGGTGGCCGCCAGCAGGGCTGAAAGCAAACATTGCCAAAGTGAGGCTGCATTAATACATGAATGAAGCAGAAAGCAAAAGTCAAAAAGAGAGAAATAAAGAATCAACCAAAATCTTTCACAAAACGCATATCAACTGCAAACATTGATTCAACTACATGTAGAATTTCGCATTGCTGGCTAAATTGAAGATTGTCAGACGCAGATCCCATGCAGCTCAAAGTGCAATCATTGCCTTTGGCACTCGAATTCCCATGGATTAAAAATCAAATTTAACAAAACACAATTTTATTCTTTTATAAAATCACAATTTGGGCGGATAAAAACATATTGATTCGATTGCCTGCCTTGAACGAGGTTAGTCCAACTTGGTGAGACGTTTGTTGACGTTATTTGGGGAGCTAACAATTTACTCTTCAAATATATATCTGTCATAAAAAAGACGTAAAGTTAAGAATAAGCTTTGCTAATCCTCCCTTTTATAGCTAAGCATACATGCTATCACGTTTTAAAGGCTCTGCATATGCTTCTTGAGAATTTTATTTTATATCTAGAAGAGTTCCTCCATTTGGATCAGATTGCAGAAGTAGATTGTAGAAGTAGATATTAGTTCGCTTAGATAATCTTAGTCTAAAGCTCAAAAACTCGTCCATCGAAGGACATCCGGTCTTCGGTGTCTCAAAGTTTGGCTCTCCCAACATACCCAACTAATTTTGTCGTTTCGCATTTTGAAGGCAATACAAAAAGCATTTAATTAAATTTGGCACATATAGAGAAATTGTGTTATTTTTCGAGGAATTGCATTTGACGTTAATAAACTCTATCAAGCAAAATTAAATTATAATACCATAGCTGTAGCTGTGCCAACAAAAGGCATTGACATGTCAAAGATGAATTTTCGTTTTCGTTCTCGCTCTCGTGTTTTTTTTTTCAATATGTTTTCATTTTCTTCCTCTCTTGTTGCAAGTCTTACAGAATGGCAGAGTATTATTCGATTTAACTGTCATCTGGAGAAATGGTTTTGAATTCTCTGCTTTGTCAGTGGTTAAGTAACAGAAAAATACAAAGAAATTAATTGTATTTGTTATGAACGTTAAACGAAATCGAATTGATGCGCACTGAAGTGTGGCAGGTAATGCCGCAGTCTCTAATGGAAAAATAGTCTTGAAGTAAATTGAATTTCCATTATGCAATCGCTCAGTCTTCTAACTTAACTGACACTTGACACCTAAGCAAACTCAGACATTCAATTTCATGTGAAATTATTTTTCAAGTGTTTTCCTTTTTTTTCACTTTTTTTTTTTTTTTTTTTTGCTTTTCCAGCGGAAAAAATGGTGTGCCATTTGTTTCTGTTTATTGTACATTTCTCTTATCCACTTTAGAGGCGACAACGTTGATGGGGCATCCTCTGAGCCACTGACTTCATTACCCAAATTGTTTGGCCGTGTGTGTGTGTGTGTGTGTGTGTGGGTATGTGTGCGAAAATGTGTGCATGCATGAGTAAGTGTTTACACTACAAAACAAATGCCTTACAGCGGCTGCCAAAAAAGGGGGTAATGCGGGTATTAGGGGGACAGAAGGTGGCTTGACAATGTGTGCTACGAGTGCGACTAGCAGTTCGAGTATAACCAGATATATGTGCATATATATGTATGTATATATATGTATGTGTGTATGTGTTAGAAATAGAAATGAATAATACACAAGACATATATACATACATGTATATTTGTATACATTTGTATTCATTTGTATGTGCTCATCTAGTATTTCCATTATTGAAAACCAATTTTCCACACGAAACATGTTCTGGCATAGGGTTCGATGCTGTGTGTTGAATAGTGAATGGTCGTGTAACAAAAGCCATATCATATTCTTATCATAAAGTTGTCAAAACTGCACTTGTAATATGATTTGAATGGAGTTCTCTTGCATGGTGGATTAAAATTTGGATTTTACGTAACCTGAACTAGTTAGCTCGAATAACAATCCTTCTCGAGCATCTTAATAATTGTAATTGCACACAGGTTGCTGCCATTAGGGACGCAGAGATGCTTCTGCCAAGGAGTAGCAGTTACAGCCTCACGGCGGCAGCTTCTGTAACTGGGTAAAAAGTACGCATTACACGTATGCACGTTTATGGTGCCCCTAAATCAGCAGCCATGCGACGTTTGCCCAGCAGTTTACGACCGCTAAGGACTCCCCTCCTTGGGCCCAGTCCCAGCAGGCACTCCACGTGGACGGCTCATGCAAATTTATGCGACATAAAATGATAATAACTCTTTCACTTTTCATAATTTTGGTAAGCATTTACCTGGTTGTTTAGTTGAACAAACCTCGACAGCCACCGCAACCAGCCAAACACAAGTGTTTTAATATTGCGACCAAGCAAAACAAGGAGACTACTGAGATACCCTGTCTTGTAGCTAAAGAAGTATTATTATGCAACTGAATATATACATATTTCTAATGAATTATAGTGTTTTGCCACTCTAAATATATTTCTGAATAAATAATTTATTAGATCTAGTTTATTTTTAGATTCTCATTTGGCATATCCACTGTGTGTTGTCATTGTTCCCAGGGTATGCGGAGCGGAGAAGGCGGAAAACAAGAGTATTAACAACCCTGCGGCTTCTCTTGCGCGTGGTGAGGCCATAGAGTTGAACCGGCTGAGAGTTGAAGATGGTGCCGCCTACTCAGGCATTGTTAAGGACCGTCGAGTCACTCGTGTGCGAGTGTTCAGCATTCTGTCGCCCCCAGTTAAATTTTACAGCTCAAGCAAGACACTAAAAGGCAACGCATATGACAAAGGCACAAGGACAACAACATGCCACCGACACCTCCACCCCCAGGTCTACTGTTGCCGCCCATCCTAGCCACAGATGAAAGATTAAAGCACATCTTAATGCGAACCGACGCTGGGAAATGTGAAACAAGCGCGTAGGCCGTGAAAGTTTCCGTTATCAACGCGACCCAAGGCGCCAGTCTCACTCGCTCGTCCTAGCTCTCTCTCTCTCTCTCTTTCGACTCTATGATTAGGTGAGCGAGTCCGCCTGGCATATGTATATAATACCACACCAATGTGTACGTGTGCCTTATCTATCTACAAATATTAAAAAAAAAAAAAAAAAAATAAAGAAAAACAGCGTCACACACGCACGCACGCACCCAAACACACACACACGCACATACATACGCATCCGTGGAGCAATTGAATATTTATAGCAAGTGCGAGACGCTAAAGTTGGCTATTAACGACGAGCCATTTAATGGCTGCTGCGACAACACATAAATCGGAAGTTTCGACCGAGTTGGTATAGCTGACATGTTTATCTACCTCGGCCTTGAAATTAATGATCCAGACCGTTAAGCACTTGAAAAGAAAGTTGGTAAAAATATTTATTAATTACACGCGTAGCCAAGTTCATGGCTCTGCCCATGTGAGCGTGAAATTTGTCGATTCCAGCGATTTTTTCTTAAGTGCACTTGAAAGTTGTTGCCACCACTCGCACTCGCACTCGCACTCTTATACAAACATTTATACGAGTCCTTCAGTATAAGAGAGCCGTGTTGACACAACACACAGCGTGCAACTATTTCGGAAATAAATGTTTGGCTGCGAGTGCTAAATGAATTGGCACCATCAAAGACATGCACTGAATATTTTAATTTCAATTTCATTTCAGTCTCTATCCACACTATGCGAATAATTAATTTTGAAAAACTTTTCCAATCTGACGATGTCTTTAATCGATAAATTCAGCGCATATTGAAAGCTGCTGACAGAGAAGCCAGCGATGCCGAAGTGCGTCATCTTTTGCAACGACAGCGAAAAGCGAATCTTATAGCGAAGCATATCCTATATATAAGTATACATATATATATATAAAGAAAGAAAAACTAATGGAAAATTAAACATGAATTTTATGATGCTGCCCAATCAAAATTTGTGTTGGGATAAGGAAAAGAAAGGAAATCTAGCTTTTACAAACACTGAAGATTTGATACCCTGCGTTGGACATGGAGCTTTAAGTCAGGTCGATTGTACTGAGGAGCATAGTATGATAGTCTAAGTTGTAATTACTTTAGTCACTTGTCAATGATGCCTATGGATCTATCTTAAAATCTATAGTATATGTAGTGATTAAGCTGATCAATTGATAATGATGGAGAGTACATCTAGTTGTTGTAACAAGTTTAATTATCAAATTAAAATACCCTTAAGACGAGCATTCAAATTAGTAGATATACGTGCTAGCTATGTCTATATATGTATATGTATGTGTGGAGATAAGTAATCGCAAAGTAGTTCATGGTCATGATTCAACATTCATGACAATGGAACGAAGATTGGCAGGCATCTCTATTCAAGTATCTACTCTTGACGGGCAGTTAATTAATGTGGTTTAATTTATGAATGTTTGCTTCGGCTACCCTATTAATCATTAATGACGAACATAAATATTTGGTCGCTCTCGCTTTTCAGATCATTTGTGAAACTTTGTCCGTGGAAAATATTTGGTTTTGGCCGCTCCGAACAGAAACTGGACAGCGGAAAATACACAAAGGCCATAAACAGCCACTTTCAGTGTGTATTTGTGCTTAATTATGATTTATATACAAATACATAAGCATTTATATTTATATATATATATATAGATATATATACATATATTTGACTATATATATATATTTGGGAGCGGGAAAAGCGCCAGATGAGTTCAGTTGGCAAGGAGAGCGGAGCGTGGGAGGGGAAACTTGGCGCCTGCATTTGCCGGGCATTAGCTAAAAAGCGTCACAGCTTGCCTGTCAGGGGGGTGCGGCGTGGCGATAGGGGACGGTTATTGCTGCAGATAAAACGCAAAACCGACGCGAATTTCTACATGTAGATGTGGCTGAAATGTGAACAAAATAAAAAGGAAACGCAAAAAAGAGAATAAAACAAAACATTTACCCAAAGGATCAACTCGATAAATAACTTCCGGCATGACGGGCCGCGTCAGCAGGCACACAGCAGCCAGCAGCCAGGCGACTCTGCTCCAGCCATGGCCCCAGGAGCACTCGTTGTGCACGTGCCGACATTTGCTAGGTTGCTGCTGAAGCTGTGGTCGATCCAGAGCAGGATGCTGGCAGCGCTGCCATTGCAGATGCTGTGCGGGATTTGGCTCCGGCTCGGCCATTGCCACCGGCCAGAGTTGATTTGCCTGTTTTTGTTGTTGTTGTTGTTGTTGCTGCTGCTACTGTTGCTATTTGTTGTTGTTGTTGTTGGTGTCGACTGTGTATGTTATCGTTGTTTAGCGTCCGCTGTTGATTTGATGTTCTTTATGGTCGATTTTATTGTGCACCCTCAGATTTTGACAATTTGCATTTTTTGAATTTTCATATTTTATTGTTATCATCATCGGCGATGGCGTCGTATACATTGGCTCCTACGGCTGGTCAATATATGTGCTCGCATTCATGTTCATATTCATGTCCATATTGCCATTCAAGCGCGCTGTCATCGCCGGATCGATCAAATACCATCTGCTTTCGGTGGGAAGTTGCAATGAATAACACTTTGTTTTACGCACTTTTCAAATTTGTTTTTCGAGCCATTAAATATTTATTTTATAGCGTAATTGTATGATGCTTCATTGTGTGATTTCGGCATTATACTTGCAGTGCTTTAAATTGTGGCCCGATTGTTGTTAGCAGTTATTTGTTGTGCTAGCAAAACAATTAATTGCATTTTATCAGCCTTTCGGCCGTTGTTCGGTTTCTACTCTTATATATTTGTTGAAAGTGTATGTATTTTTTTTATTTTCATTAATTTATTACTGCACAATGTAAATTGTTGGCTCAAATGAGAACAAAAAAGTAAACCGAATTTCATTACTCGTTACTGATAACTCGATTATTGAACATGCAAAAAAGGCAGCCGCAATGTTCGCTTTGAACATTTTTTATTTGCTTAACGATGAAATAAATTATTAAATTATTTCGGTTTTTTCAATTGCGCGCCGCGTCTTAATTGGGTTTGAGGGTATTTATTGAATTCGATATTAATTTGAAATTAAAACAAATTTCGCCACTGAAATCACAATTAATTAGTTCGGTTTCAGTTCCTTTTTTTTTTTTTGTTTTTTTTGCACACCCAAAAGCGATTCGAGAGCAATTATGATAGCAAATAAGTAGAGCAGGATTATTGGGCTGACACTTTCGCTTAAATCCCCTGCGGGCTTATGGCTTGTTCCACCATACAAATTTGAGCGTCAGCTGAGATGGGGTCTAATTAATTTGGCTAATAGCGAGAAGACTTTTCTTGGCTAATAAGTTACATCTCGGCTGCATATTAAGATAAAAACTCAATTTCGTCTTAAATTATCTCTGTGTGACAAGCAACCTTCAAGCTTGTCACCTCCCCGAACTCAGATGCGTAACTTTTTAAGCGATTTTTTGGCTTGGGGCTTGGCCCCAACGCACGCAATTTAAATGTAATAACAAAGACAGCCTTCTAATTCCAACTCCAAACAAGAATGCAAATATTCTCTTTGTGCTTTTCCCTTGTTTTCTTACACTCAAGACTAGAACAGATTTTCTGTTTTTACTTTGAGCATCAAAAAAAATATTCATTCTTCTTCCGCACGTTGCAATTCTGTATTTTGTATTTTGTCAGCTGGCAACATTGTCAGAGAGTTTATAAAACTGTTCTTTCTCCTGATTTCCCATTCAGTTGAGTATCCCAGGCGTCGGCTATTCAAAGCTCTTGCCCAGATGTGGGCTGTGGCCACACAGGCTAGATTAAAAGTACACAAAAGGTATCAATTGTGTTCATTTATCCATGAAATTCTAACAGTGATGTGCGGCTAGCCAGCAACAGCAACCCTACGAGATGAGTAATGGGCATCTATCTCCCAGCAAAAACAACACACACTCACTTACATACCCCAAAAATTTACAAAAACAACAAACACACACACGCACCACAAAATGCAAGGCTCAGTATTTGTTGTTTGGCTAGTTATTTTCTATTTTTTTTTTTGGTTTGTGGGAAGCTGTGCTGTGCTGTGCTGGTTACATCGAGTTAAGGGTTTTTGTTAAGTCTGTAAAAGATGCGAGCTGTTTGACAAAACATTCATTAACTGACACTTTTGGACGTCAGGCCCAAACATGGCCAAGCCGGAAAGCTGATGCCAGGCTTGAAGGAGTGACGCCTGAACACAAACTGAACTGATGAAAGCCGAACCCGAGAAAATGGGTTTGCTGACTTGAGGAACGGGTTGAGTATTAAGCGTGTAGAGACCAAACAAATCCCTTGTTATACTGAAAGCTATGACTGAGTATGTTGGCTGAAAGCACACACTAGCACACACTTAGACAAGCACTCACACTCACACTCACACTTGCACTCCCACTCACATTCTCACTAAACACACGCACACACGTGCATATGCTTAGCTCGCCCCGCTTGGCTGGCAAATGCTTCTTTATGTTGGCTTAATGTATTTCTCAACGTTTTCTTATTGTTCGCCAGCAAGAAGCCCAAAAACCGCAAACTTTCGAAAGCAAACTTCATGTTTTGCAAACTGAGCGGAAAGTGCTTGTGGCCCGCACCCGCCGCACCCGTCGCACACGCCGCACTTGGCCAACGCCATAGGACCCTCTGCTGCCACTAGTGACACCATTATAGATCCTTCTAGGAGCTGCAGCTGCAAACGCCCCGGCATCAGCATCGGCTTGGGCAGCGCAGTCGGGGCTTGTCTTTGGCTCGCCTTTGTATCTGTATCTGAATCTGTCGGATTTTGACGTGCCGTCGCAGGCGTTTTTAGTTGATTTTGCTTTTGGCCATTGGTGCTTGCTGAAGGTTTTGTAGTGGTTGTTGCAGCCACCACTCATGATGATGAACTTTCCGCCGAACTTTGGTTTATGGCTTTTCCATGTTTTTCTTTTGCAGCTTCAGAAATTAATATATACGAATATTTTAACTTTCATCTTGGTCGGCATCCGCTGCCGCAAGCTGCAAGCAAGTCCACTTGAGGGCTGAGCATGTTGTTTTTTTTCTCTCTTTTCTCCTCATCGGACGCTGGGGCTTGTGGTTGGGGGCCCTGGGGGGTTTGAACTAGACGGATGTTAGCTGTTGCCACTAACAAGGCGAGTGGCGTACAGTTTATTTATTTGAATTTATTTAAGCGTAAACTTGCGCTCGTAATTTGCTCATCTTTTGTGCTCAGTTCAATTTAGCGGAAAATTGAATTCATATTGAAATTTGTCGGTCAGCGAACTTAAACGCCGCCGCAGAAATGCCATGGAAAGCGGCTGTCGTTTTTTGTTTGTGCGATTTGTATGCAGAACCGATTGAAATCAATCGCGCTTTCAACACACTCGCTCACACTAAACTAACTAGCCACAAAACGCAAAAATTCAGAGCCATGAAACTCATCAGCGGTTTTCGGCCGCAATCAGTTGAAAATACATCGAAAAATGTGCAGAATTCAGCGTTGGCTCGACGTGTTGTGACTGTAAATTTAAATTAGAGTCGGCGCACAGTTCGCTGATCCAGTTCATTGCTGCAGCCGACACGAATGCAGCAGCGTCAAATTAGGCTTGAGGCCAAGCTGGTTGCCATCCATAGTAATTAACCTTTGCCATACAGCTAGTTTCGTTCAAAATATGGCTGGCAATCGGAAGGTGAATCGAAATATTTGTTTCATCTCCAGTGCGCTCATAAATCTCATGCAAGTGGGCAAATTGGTCCAAAGTACAAAATTCATATTCGCCAGCAGTGATTGATGGCCTTGGCAGATAGGATTCCGAATATGGTAATTTTCGTTGTTTCAGATAGATAGACGGATGGAAGAGGCGAGGAGGCAGAACCCTTTTGCTATGCTGGCTGTCGACAACAGTGTTCGAAAGAGATAAATGCACGCTTAAGGAATCTCAAACGGCTTTCGGAGGTCTAAATCAAAATTATGGCTTAACGTCAGCAGACCCAACGGGGATTGAAAACTTTTGGTAGCTGGTTAAAGAGAAAGTGAGTGTGTGCGTGAGAGAGAGAGAGGGAAGAGAGAGAAAGAGAGAGAGAGAGAGAAAGAGTGTGTGTGAGGGAGGTTGCGTGGGGCTTTTGGGCAGTGAGCAAGGTAAATATTTATTGGCTCAATAATTTGGCAACATTTCGCAGGATTAATGTGCAAATTCCAGAACCATAAATTATTTCCAGGCATATTCCTAAATTTTATTAAATAAATAACGAAAAAGCCCGTCGCAATCACGAAAAAGACGTGTGTGTGTGCCTGTGAGTGTGTGTGCGAATGAGTTGGGGGCGTTGCTTTTTTCTGTTTTTTTTTTTGTGGGCTTTTTTGTGCAAGGACACGCAGCCATAATAAAAACTTGTTGAAAAATTTACGAGCCGAGCAGCATCAAAGGACAAATCGGACAAAACAGGCCCCGGCAATTGGCCACGTGAGCAACCGCTGGCCGGCTTCTGGTCACGTTCCGGTCGCTCGTCGGATCCCCGTGCCTATACCACTCGCCCCATTCCCAGTCACGAGAAGTTGACGTGGACGGGGGTGGGGCTTCGGTGGGGGCGCTGGCAGGGGGCAACGACAAGGGCGTGTTTATTTATGTCCTGCCCACCGCTGAAAACTTTAGTCGTTGTACGTGTCAAAAACTTTTGACAGTGCAATGCCTTTCCGACTCAAGAAGCCGCCAGCTGCAACTTGGGCCCAGCTGCGGGCCTATTAAATGGCACAGAGCACAGCGAAAGCGCCAAAGTCGAATTCGCTGCGGGAGGGGGGGCAATGGAGGTGTCCAAAGTACGGACACTGACTAATTTGGTTAGCGGGTCTCGTACAGCCTTCATTGCTAACTAGAATGTGTTATTAAATAATGTTTGGTACATGCTCCACGTAGCCAAAAATCACAAGTCAGCCACGTGACAAGGCGAGGCGAGGCAGGCCAGAGCAGAGACATAGAGAAGGCGACTACTGCCTTCACTGCCCTCACACACTAAATAATTGATCAGGGTTCGTGCAAATCTCGGAGCATCTGCGCTGTGTGGAATATGTCCCATATTAAATGTGGCCTAGCGGCCTAGCGGCCGAGCGGGCTAACGGCCCGGGCTTAGCCTTGATGAGGGCATAGTTAGTCCAGTCATGCTGACCACAATTGCCTTTGTCCTTTATTACTTTTACAGCATTTCTTTTTATGCACGGGCTCAGGCATTAATCTCTCGCTCCGCCAAATGAAAGTGTGCCAGAGCTTTGCCATGATATTTCAATAAAGGTAGCGCCGAGCTTTACTTCATTTCCAAACAATTGTAATTAATTTTGTTGAAATTCTTTCGGCGGTATTTTCGGGCACATCTATTGAATTATTTGGTATCTACTGCTGCTGTTACCCAGACAAAAAAGGTAAACTCATCTTACCGAGTGCACCAAAATTGTATTC
Source organism: Drosophila repleta (assembly GCA_018903745.1). NCBI lineage: Eukaryota > Metazoa > Arthropoda > Insecta > Diptera > Drosophilidae > Drosophila > Drosophila repleta. The sequence continues at coordinate 15,852,984 of JAEIGN010000233.1, read as the reverse complement.
ATGCCAAAAATGTAGCCACCTCTACCTCTCTCCTTCACCTTTACCTGTTCCTGCCACATATTATATGAAAATATACGCGCTCATATAATAAAGTGCGTGAGCCACAAAATAAAATGAAATAAAATGAAATAAAATAAAATAAGAATAAGAAAAAAGAAGAGAACAAACGAGTGAAACTTAACAAAAAGTGGTTCGTGGCATCAAGGGCAAAAACATACATTTTCCGCTTTACGATGGCATTTGGCGAAAGTAAAATGAAAGGGGCCCGGAATGGCCATAAGATGGCGTGAGGCGATGGTCATGCGGACGCTGCGCAGCTGCGTCAAATGGCGAAAGAACAAAGCACCAGCACCAGCAGCAGCAGCGGCGCTGGTGGAGTCCAAAGCTGGAGCAGCCGAACTACTACATACTCGCCGGAGTCGGGGACAAACACCACGAACTGCCAGCTAACAGCTGAGGCAAGCAGCAAGCAGCAAGCGGGCTGCGGCGAGGCCAGACGTGGAAGCCGGCGGTGAAATGTTGGCTCTGTTGAAGGCAATAAAATGAAATTACAACTTAATTGTCATAAATAATTCAGGAGATTCCTTGGCAGCGTCGAAAACTCTGCGTTGCGAACGAAATCAGAGCGACCCGCAAATACACCCCATCTCTGCCGCCCCGCCCCGACCCCTTACTCCGTCCCGTTACTCCATCTAAAAGCAAAGCTCGTCCACCTTCTGCACTGGCGCTTAACGAACATTTTAAAGCCAGCTGCTGCTTAAAGTGAAGAGATTCGTTCACGGCAGCTGCAGCAGCCATATTATGTGTTTTATTATTAACAAAGTTAATCCCCTGACCTAGTTAAGTTGACTCAACACACACACACACACACCCACATATACACACATACAACTCGATGGGGAATCGTTGCTGAGTCTCGTATCAGATCAACTGGGTGAATATAAGATTAGCAGAGCTTCGCAGAATAAACAGCTGATTACAAGCTGATCAAATCGCAATCGTGGTCAGAAGTCAGAAGTGAAATGTGAAATGTGAAATGTCAGAAGTCAAATGGCAATTGGAATTAAATTTATTTAATTGCAATCAATTTACGGTAAACTCGATATTGCTTATCCAGCCACATGTCAGGGCATTTCATTATTTTCAATTGGGCTTATTGAGCACATTTTGGACAGAATTCGCATGTTGGCTGTGCTCTCGCTTGGCTGTTGCATATTTCTCCATGACAGACTCCCTCAATTATGCAGAGAATATTGTTTGGGCTGATGCCAAACAAAACAACAAGTAAATAATGGTAAATTAGCAAATGACAAAAGTTCTACAACAATCACACACACGCAGGACTCGCACACACGCTACGTAGGCCCGCAATTTGGAGGGGTTCGGTAAGCAGCTCCTGATTGCCAGTTAAGAATGTGCAAACAAGCAAACAAACCAACCGTCGCGACGGCAGGGTCTGATTGTGATTGTTAGAAGCTTCGACGAACATCAGCGGCAGAGCCAGGACCAAGACCGAAGCGAAGCGAAACGAAGGCATAGAATGGGTAAAGGACAAGAAACTGCTTACGAAAACAAAAACGAAATATAACATGTGTTCAATGCGATGCGAACACGCTGCGGGTCCTCTTTTCCACCAAAACGGGGAACATCATATTTCTATGCTCCCCTTGTGCCTGGTTGGGTCTGCTGACTGGTGGCCAGCACTGGAGGCCTTTAAAAAGTAACACTCTGTTGAGCAAACAATCGAACAATTTATTTTGGTTTAATAATAATAAAGAAGGCAAAAAAAAAATGAAGAGAAAGAGAAAAAATGAGAAACGCGAGCAAATGAGGAACGAGGAAAGTGCAAACCATGTGAAAACCCGGAAAATGTATATAAATGCCCATCAGGAGCTGGAAGGCGACTCCTTTACTTTGTCCTGAACGCATCCACATGCTGTGTGTATATTAAAAAAGTAAAATATAAAAATAAAAATAATGTAAATAAACCATTCGCAAATGTACAATGAAAGAAAAACAATGTAAAAGGAGAACAGCACAAAAAATGTCTGTGTGTATAAGTGAAGGAAGGCAAGTACCAATCAATGCTACGTTGTATTCGCCGTGAAGATACCCTAGATGGAAGAGCTTCAGATGACTCAAAGCTAGGGAATCAACCAAGTAAAAGAAAGTAAGGTAAAGCCTATGGTTGCCCTGAAGTACCTTCAGCCAACTAATAGCTTGAGAGTCAGCCTGATGGGGAAAAGTCTTTGAATATGTAAAGTAGATGATGAAATTGAAGATGGCCTAGATTGGGAAACTTCAGATAGTTAGCAATCCACAATATGCTATATATACGCAAGCAAAGGTAACCAAGTAGAAGTCTAAGAACCAATATTAAGAGTCACTCAATTTAAAGAGAAAGAATTTATATAGATCAAATCAACTTTTGCAGTTCTTTAGGATTTCGTATTTCCAATATACCTGCCTCTTGGGTGATTTTATATATTGCAGGGTATATGACTTGCGTATGTATCAATGCAAGCATTAAGCTCGGGTTAAAAACATATTTAAGCAAGACCAACAAAAAATATTTTAAAAATGGTATTTTACTTCTGCAGTTATTAAAATTGTAATATAAAATATGGATGTAACGCAAGAGTTCATTTTAAAGGGAAATGTATTAATAATTTCCAGTGAATATTGCTTTTAAATTTTACTATATTTATTTCATTGTGAATATGACTTGACTTGAGTCAGAGTTGAATGCGTGTGGTTGAATGAACATATCTTTTTTCTTAGTCTTAATATGTCTGCCTATTGTCTTGGCCGAGAGCCATCATTAGTAGTTGCAGCTTTATCTGATATATATGTATTATAATAATCATAATTTGCTTGTATCCTGGCAACTGGTCTTTTCAGTCAGACGTTCTCTAATTGGGTCTCATGCGAGCTTGAGCTCATTAATCCACTTGACTGATATTAGTTAGCCGCCATAAAATGTAGCATATACACAATATTATATATATATATATATATATATATATATATATATATATATATATATATATATATATATATATATATATATATATATATATATATATATGTATATAAACGTGAAAGTTGTTAGGTGGCCTGTGATCCCCTTTTGAGTTCAAACAGCATTTGTATGAGTAGCTAGCTGCCAGTTGCCAGTTGCCAGTTGCATGTTGCATGCTTGCAGCTTAGCTGCAGATTGGCTGTCCGTCCGTGAAAAGTTTGTTCGGGGAAGCATGATATGATTAAGTTGAAGCTGCTGAAAATCTAAGCACGTAATTAACTCAGTTCTGACTGAGATTTCAGTTTGGCGCCCAGACATTTTGGCTTTGGCGGCAAACCTCCCCATTTTCCGCTGAATACTTTCTCATCTTTCGCGATAAACTTGCGATAATTTAATTACACGCGCAGCTCGAAACTGATGCTGGCCGAGATAAATTCAGACGGGGGCGGGGCCTATGGGGCGGATGGGGCGGATGGCATAGACAGGAGGTAGAGGGTGGCCGTCGGGCTTTGTGACAGTGACAGAGACATGACTGGGAGTGGCTCGAGTGCCACTGCCACTGCCACTGGCAATGGCACAGCTATGGCTACAGCGACAGCGACATCGTTTCGGTACTGCGGTAAGTGGCAGCAATGTAAATTACGCGTATTAATATCAATTTATAATCTGAATCCAAAAACCGAACGTAAAGTACAAAAAAAAAGAAGCGAATTTTTGCACAGTCAGTCAGGATGCCGACGATGATGCTGCAAATCCGTGATAAATCCTTAAAAATTACTTTTAATTTCGCAACCGAGAATGCAAAGCCTCAAATTGATGCCGCAGCCAGACAGGGCTTCATCTTCTCCTGCGTGCTCCCCTCCCGCTGCACCGCGCAGAGCGAAACTGAGATTGAGACAACCAGAGAGGAGAAGCCCTCTGCGCCGCCAGTTAGCCAGCCACTCGGCCAGAGTGTGGAGGGCGGCATCTAGATTAAAATAAGTCGAGCGATGAAAATAGATTACGCGCGTATTTTGCGAATGATGCGGCCCTGCGAAGCAACGCAGACGCCGACGGCGCTGACGTCGCTGAAGTCGATGCCGAAGTCTATGCTGAGGTCCCATGCCGGCAACGTCAGCAGAGGCGTGAAAAATCCCCCCAATTTAATTTGAGTTTTCCGTTGTTGCCGTCCCTTTGTTTGATTAGTCGATTTTGTGGACTTTGGCGCTAATTGTGCACAACGCAATCACACACCAACTCATCTGTGTGTATGCGTGGGTGAGAGTGTATATCTGTGTATGTGCGAGTGTGTGTGTTGCATATACAATTTGTTAAAGTGCGTTGGGCAGGGGTAAAAAAACAGGCAGGACCGCATCCGTTTATGCTAATCAATTCGAGTTGGCTAGCGCATATAAGAGAGCTCACATTCACACTTACACACATACACATGCCTACACACACACCCACATACCCACACACACCCACACGCTCACACACACACACACACACTTTCACAATGAAACATTGTGTTGCCGTTATTTTTGCAATATTTGCATAATTGCTTTTGTTGCTTTCGTTTTGTCGGCTTTGGCTCGACGCTTGGCGCTCGTTGTGTGCCAAATATTTATACATCGCCCGCCGCCACCGCCGCCGTCGCCGTCGCAGCTGCTGCCACGGCCGCAGCAGCCACTGCCGCTGACTGAGCTGGCTGTGCCTCAGTCTAGGTGGCCGCCTCTGGGCTGCGGTCGCACAATTTTTGGCCAATTTCACAAGTTGCACTCTGCGGCGATGGCGCACACACATACAGTGACACACACACAGACACACACACACACACACACACACACACACACACACACATATTAGCATATTATAATTAGCACGTTTCCACTGGGCCGAGTGGCATATTTTATACGCATTGCACAAATAACACGGCAAGGCGAGCCGCACCGCACGGTGCGGAGGCAGTTGCCGCATTGCGTTTATTGGCAGGATTTAAGGCGACGCCGGAACGGAAAGGCACGGAGTGGAGGCAAGCGCGAATGTGGAGATGCTGATGGAGACGGGCAAAGATACGCGGCTCTCACGGCATTTTGGCGCTCTACTTTTCAAATTCGCGACCGCAAACGCTTTGCTTGCCAAAAACGCCGAACGCCGAGCATTCACGAGCTTTGGGCACCCCGCCGCGACAGCCATTGCCGATGGCCTTCGAACGTGTCAACAGCATCTGTGGCGATGCTGATGTCACGCCGACAGCGGCAGCGGCAGCGGCAGCGGCGGCACCACCAGCAGCAGAGCCAGCGATAGACACTCAACACTTACAGAACGAACGCTGGGAACGTCGGACACCCATTACGAACACATCGAATAGAAGAGCAGCAACCGCGCGTCGATGTCTACGTATCCACTGGTCGCGTTAGACTGGCGCGCTTCACTCACGAACATGCACAATGAGCCGTACGACACTGGCAACAAAGTTGCCAGAGTTCGCTCTCTCTCTTTCTCTCTCTCTCGTCCCAAAGGAGAGAGTCGAAAGGCGATTTCAACCCTCAGCAACATCAGCATATCAGCATGTTGCTAACGTTTGCAGTGATCGAAGAGTGAATTGAGATCAATTGAAAGGTGTTAAGTTATAGGAATTGAAATTAGTACAGTTTGTTATATTATCCAGAAATTTGTTGGCTTGCCAAGTAGAAATCGTAAAAGAAATAAATAAAGAATTAAGTTTACAATTAAATATAATTTGACTTGTAAAATCTGAGCTTTATATACATTATTCTATATATGTATAGTAATATATAAGGAAAAAATAAACAACAAAATAGAGCTCTATCATTGATTGGAGTAACCTTCTCCCAATAGCAATTTCTTTCACCTGTGCTCTATACAGCTAAAATTTTAAAAATATATATTTATTTATGTACAGAGGAAAAGAGCTCGGAGCAAATATGTTAAAGATCGCAAATACAAATTACAGCTAGATTGTTGACTATTTTAAACTCTTTTAGCCCAGTTTTATTGTGCAGGTCGGGACCGAAGTATTTTAATCTTACGCAAATGCTTGGCACTTGTTCGAATCTGTCTCTCTCTAGCGCAATTACTGAAAGTGTTGCCAGCAGCATGTTGCTAAGCGGCAACACTGAGCAACATGTTTACAAGCAAATGGCAGCAAGAGAGAGAGAGAGAGTGAGTTTATTTCGAAACTCTTATACAGGAATGCGCAACACATTTGCTAACGGTCACTCCGACTTGGCATATTAGACGCTTTGAAGACCTAATTTAATTCTAATTTATGTAACTATTGACAACAACAGAGTGTTAAGAGAAACTCTTAACAATGTGTGCATATATTGTAAACAACCAATTGGACCGAGGTGAACTAAATTAAGAGCTCCGAGTGCCTGGCAATGTCAGTTCAAGTCCCTGGAATGCCATTGTTCTTTTTCGTGAAATAATTCATTCCCGGCATTATTAGCTAAGGTTAAGGCCACACAGAGATGATGTGCCAAAATTTGATGCTGGAAAATGCTTCTTCTTCACTTACAATTTCCAAGTAATTGTCCTTCTTCTTCTTTAAAGCACTTGCATGCAGAGATAGAGATTTATATGGCAGCAAACATGAATCAATACAAACTTCGTTTTGGCTCTTAGGTATTGCTTTTCAATATAACTGTTAAATAGTAAGTACTACTTAGGCATACGTTGTTGTTGCCACGTGTAAACAGGACGATACGACAATGTCCTTATGTGCACTTGGGCACTAGTAAGTATGTGTGCGTAAGTGGAGGACTCGAGAAAATGAATTTGAATCATGTCTAAGCAGCCGATTCTCATGACTATCAGACGCTCCGGGCCATTTGCATAAGACCAAGATAAATATATTCCGATTGCCGCCGACCCACAGATAATGTCAGACGCTGATCGACCGGTTAAAGGTTAACATGCCGCCACGTACACATACCCATACACATACACACATATGTTTGTTGAACCTGAGGCCAAGCCTTTGGCCTGTTTATTTGTGTCGCTGGGTCGATTGAACATCGACGATTAAATCGATGCGGTGTTACGTCTGATTGAAATTTCGCCATCTGATATACGTTCAAGTGGTTGGTTTGGCAATTGTGATTGTGAGATGCGGACTTTAATTGCGATTCGACATTCATTTGACCATCCACAGACGCACATCTGTGTGCGCTCTGATTGAAGTAAATGCACTTATTCCGAATTTAATTCGACTGACATCTATTTGCATATAACATATGTATGCTCGCATGGACTTCATCTATATATATGTATAAATATATATGTAAATAGAGGATGTGAAACGAACTGCCTTTCCGAGAGAAGGTCGAGAGCCGTGGCCCATTTAAGCAGATGCGTGAATTTATACTCAGCCCTAAATGCGGGGGGATCAAATGAAAACTGTGAGCAAGTAAAACTCTCTGAGCGCTCAATCGCATCGAGTGATTTCATGTTTAAATGTACATATAATGAATATTCAACGACAGGCACCTATTTAAATGTTCATTTTGAATAAATTATTGTTTGGTAAACAATTGAATGTGGCGCCTACACGTTGAGCCCCCACCGTCACCGCCATCGCCACCCACACCCTCGACTATTGCTGTCCGGGGCCCTGGCTCGCTGACTCTGGATCTGGCGCCGGAGTTGCCGTTGACGACGCGTCGTTTATCTTGGTGAAGCGGAAATTGCGGTTGAGTTCACGCTTAAAACTTTTGTTGCCAACTGATTATCGCTGACACGCCGTGAGCTCCAGCTCTCGCAACAACAAGTTGCAAGTATAGCTTACCCAATTTACAACACTCACGCATACACACACACACACACACATACGAATGAATTTATATTGGCACAGGCATCTGTGCCAGTGTGAGTGAGTGTTCCTGTGCCTGTGTTGTGTTGTGTTTGCATGGATAACCCACATCGGGCACATTTGCCGTCTACTGTCGCAGAACGCCAAAATCAGGCAGCCAACTCTTTGCCAGCGGCCCGTCAGCTCGACAGTTTGGCGATAATTAATCAAGACCATCTGCATTCACAGGGCGTAAAAATGAAATGTCACAATAAAACCATTTGCGAGTCCTTTCCCATAGACATGGACAAAGCACCGACACACACACACACTCACACACACACACAGATTCGAATGGCCGACACTAGCGACAATTAGCTTTTGTCAGAGGGCATGACAAACGGATTATATAAACGCCTCAATCATTCTGGCAGAACACAGAGTCCGCGACAAGAAGTCAAGGCAATGCCCACCAAGCCAGCTGACGAACGGACGGACGGTAAAACTAATGATTTACACAGAGAGAAAGATCGTATACATAATATAGCTAAAGGCCACCCACACACATACATATATTTATACAAAACTCTGCTTATTGTCAACAGACAAACAAGTTTTCAGATTCCGATTTGGGAAACAATTACCAATGGGAATACGTCTGCCATCCAAGCAAATTGAGAGTATGCCAAATTGTTATATGTGATATTTATGTTCCGTATACCTAGCCAGCAAGCTTTAAGTGTACCACTCACATCCATACACACACACATACATATATACAGACGTATATGTATATGTATGCAGGATATTCAGACAACTGTTTGTGTAAATGATGAATCCCTTTACGAACTTTGGCCTCTCTTTCGCAGCGACTGCTCGGGGCGCGACACTTGTAAAGCTGTCACAACATTAATCAAATCGGGAACTGCAAAACAAATGCATGCCATAAATTTACAGTTCAGTCGCCATGCGGCAATTCTGCGGTCCGTGTGGCTGGCCAGTGAAAGTAACAGTGAAAGTATGTCCTGATGAGCTCAACAGTCCTCCAGCTCTGCTGCTCTACAGCACTACAGCTGTGCAGCTGTGCAGCTCTCAGCAGCTCATGCCATGAACTTGTGATAAATATACTCTCGTGCATACTGAATCGCTTAGGCAAGTGAAATCGCAGTTGAATTTACATGCCAGAGCTTTAGTGTTGCATGTGCCACATACGTACGTGGCACACATGCATATCTGTCTCTCTCTCTCTCTCTCTGTCTCTGTGTGTGTGTGTGTAAATGGTTGTGCCGACGGTAAACAGCAATTGGGACTGCGATCAGCTCGTTGATGCGCAAGGACATTTGACTTTCCGGCTGTTGAACATCTCGTTTAATGACGCAATGTCGTTGGCAATGATAATGATGCCGCTGCCGGCATCAGAGTCGACTGTGCCGCAAATTTGCACCTGCCTGCTGCTGGCTTGGCGGCGCGACAAGTTTGCCATGAAATTGAAGCTCACGCCGCTGGCTGTCTATACAAAGGCCCCTCCGCCACCTCCGCCCCCTCCTCGGCCAAGGACTTGATAAAAGATGAATCGACTGCAGCTCAATTTTCTAAAAATGGACGCACATTTGGCCAGGAGCTAAATAACACGGGCAAGAGCTATATAACGGCTTCCTAATTTAAACAGAAGTTCGACACGTACAGCAAAGAGTGGAGAGCTCTCCCCCTGCTCCTGCTCCTGCCGCTGCCACTGCCACTGCCGCTGCCGCTCACTGACATATTCGACAAATAATTCATGTTTACTTAACATTTCGCACAAATTTGCAGCCATAAAATAAACAAATTGGAAACTGTTCGTGTTCGAGCCAAATGCATTGTTAACGATAAGTCCCACCACACACACAAAATGGCCATGCGTAAATAATAAATACAAGTATTTATATATAAATATATAATGTAGATATATATGTATGTATATGAGTATACATTAAAGCATATTAAGCAGAGGATTATAATACATTATGCAACTGTGGCCAACGACCTAGTACTCATAGAATAATTGTTAATCAACTATTTGTTTGCCTGCTGCTCTCTTTTTATAAATTATTGTTATAATTTTTGATAGTCGATTCATTATCATTATGCAAAAGTTAATAATTTGCGTTTTATTCAGGCTCACATCTGTTCCTATTAGAGCGAATTATCTCTCAATGGAGCTTAAATTTGTTCGCGGGCTGATTTAATTTGATGGGATTTCGATATTGATTTTTATCTACGGAAAACATATCTAAAAAGCATCAGGCTGTTTAAATTATTATTTTGATTTATATTAGGGCAAGCTGAGCCCAAAGAAAACTTATCAAAGCCTTTAGCATAATATCAAATGAACCAATTTGAAGGAGATTCAACTATGAAACAAAATCTGAATTAGAAATTTACATAGCTTACGAGCTGCAAGAATTGATTATCGCACTCATTGAGAGCTCGTTAATAGAGCTCAGTGATCTCTTATAGAATCGTTGAATGAGTTCAGACATCTGTTAAAGTGAAATCCAGAAATTCACTAAGACAAAATACCACTGGGTATTGGAAGCGACTTGATAATGACATTAATGTTTCGTCATTGACGTTTTAAGCTCTCCTTTTGGTAGGTGCATTCTGGCAGGGGAAGGGGCAGGGGCAGGGGCAGGGGTAGGGTGGACTGTCAAGCTGAGTTTGGAGTTGGGACAGCAGACAGCCGCAAGTGATTTCTCTTTGAACCAAGTTAAACACCTAACACGCTGTGAATCGCGAATCTCGGAAAATCCACTCATGTGGAATACACTTAATGCCCTCACATGCTGCCATACAGAGAGCGAGTGCGCGAGCTACGAAGGTTGACTGCAGTCAGCGTCCTGGTCCCGGTCCTGGTCCTGGAACTGGAACTGGCGCTGGTACTGGTCCTGATGTGTTGAACACAAGAGCGGTGTGGCTGCCACTGCCTCTCTCTCTCTCTGCTCTTCTCTTCCACAATTGCGCCAAAAATAAATTACGTTGTGGAGGGCGACACCGACACCGACACCGTCAACCGCTCAACCGCTCACAAAGAAACAAACGAACACATTTTTTTTTATATATACACACACTCACATACACACACATGCGTGGGTATACGTATGTGTGTCTAAGGCGACATGCTCCGAATCCTGCCGATCGACGTGGAGGGTAATGGCACATGACACGGACACAGGAGACGCGAGGCGCGAGACGCGAGACGCGAGACGGTAGGCAACTAAAGGGTGACGTAGGGAAGGTGGAATCACGTCGGGTTATGGTGGCGCAACGCCTAATTCAGATTTCTGGGCCTGTCTGGGCTCTTCCTTTCGCTTATATCAGTCCCGCCCTGCCGCCTGTTGATAAGGCGGGATACGCTTGACGTTGAAGCATGCCATGTAGTTTTTCTTGCCCACCAAACGACACCCTCTCGTGAGTGTGGGTGCGGTGGTGCGTATGTGTGCGTCTGTGTGCGTGTGTGAGACACACTTTCACTACAATGCGACACCACATACAGTGGGGCTTGTCTGCTGACTTTTTTTCCCAACATGCTTCGGCTGCTATGCTTCTTCGTTGTAACTATGAGCGGGAGCGTCTTGTTGGCGTTTTTTCCTGCCCTTCCGCTTTTCCGCTGAAGCCACGTGCGGCAAACTTGCCACTTCCATCGTCTGGCCCACACGTGCAGCTGCGGTTAGTTTTCTGTTGCTCTATCCATGGCATGGAGCACTGCGTCCCTTTGAGCATAGTCGTCTGACTGCCTTGGTTTTCCTATGTAATTACGTCCATGTGATTGTGTGCTATGTGTGTGTTCGTGTGTGTGTGTGTGTGTGTGTGTGTGTGTGTGCATTTATGTGTGGTGAGTGTGTGGGGCATCGGTGCTGGTGAGCGCGGTTTCTTTGTCGCACCAACAAATGTGGTGGCGCTCATTGGGTGGAACAGATTGGTTTAGAGTTGATTTGATGGGTCGAGCCACGTCGCACTGAGCAAAATATAGAGTCTCATTTAACACAAAGTTGATGTTTCAATTTATGCGATTCGTTAAGTTTATCCAAGAATAAATGATTTATTTTTAAGTTCCAGCTGAACATATACGAAGTTTCCACAGCAAACAAAGACTTCAATTGTCACGCTAAATATTTTAGAGGACCGCTGAGAGATTACTGATATTAGTGTTAACTTTATTACATTTACATATATTAAAATTCATAGCTTTAATCGATTTTTTGTTGATATCATTTAAATTCATTAAATTTGTTTGTATCATTTATTATTTTAGTCCTATTCCATATTCATGCCATTTCACTAATATTTAATTTATTAATATTATTAGAATTATTGACTTTAATTTATTGAATTTAATTTTAATTTGTCTTACATACGATTATTATGATTATTATAAGCATTACTTATCATTGCTATTGAAGGACTAGAAATTCATTTATTTAATGATTCTAACTCGAACCACAAAAGCTCAAAAGTTTTTACTAATATTTTAATTGAACAATTTCAGTGATTTATGCAGGTGCTTAGTTTTGGCTTGCATTGATTTCAGTTAATTATTTTAGAGCTAATTATGTGTGTGTATTAAGCTCATAATTATGTTAATGGCGCTTTATACACATTTTGAAACTGTTTAATCAGCACGCTCTGACACCATGGCAGTCGATAAAGTCCACTTGTCAACCAGCCAGCAACTGTTGTGGCTAACAGTGTGTTTCACTATGTACTCTACACATACATGCACAAGCATAGCTTATACATATATAGAAATATATATATTAGTATACATATACATATATGCATTTACGCTTGCATACATTGTATTTCACCCTATCATACTATGCCCACTATGGGCTTGGCACTATGAACCGGCGCACACGCCTTTGTTTAAGCCGCCAACGTTGTCAGCGCCCTTTGTTTGGCCAAGAGAAGCAGGAGCAGTGGCAGGGGCAGAGCCTGGAGCAGGAGCACGTGCGGTAAGGGCAGGGGCTGGTGCGAATTCGATGACTGCGTCTGCGGCTTGTCGTAGGTCTGCGAGCGTTGTGCTACTTGCTACTTATGGGCCATGCCGCACCTCTGGTGTGATGGTGTTGCTGCTGCTGCTGGTGTTGGTGCTGGTGTTGCTGCTAGTAATAGTCGTTGTTTTTGGCTGAGTTGTCTCCCCCAGCTGTGCCCGGTAGGTAGGCAGAAACACCATGCATGGCACATTATGCCATTGTCGCATGGCGTACATCTTCTGTTTCGCGTTTGACTTGGTGCTTGCCGCCACAGTCGAACCCCAGCACGCCACGGCATGCTGAGAAATTGGCGGAACATTGTGTACAAGGTGGTCCTAATGGCTCATGCATACACACATGTGCACATATGTATATTAGCTAGCTCCGCTTACCCCCGCCTTTCGTGCGCTCACTCTATGCGTCATTAGACGCATAAAACGCATAATTTTCGCATAAAAGCCCAGAGCTGCAGCTGATACTAATCAGCAGCGTTTGATTACGAGTTTAAAAAGTTGGCTCATTCGAGAGTGATTCAAGTACTTCGTAAATTACTTTAGTGTCTCGCTATATGTGGAGCTCTGAGAAACTGCTTAAACAATTATAAAGTTTAGCCCGCAATACGGACACAAAATGATGATAATGTTAAGTTTCGAGTCTATCGAGTCTATTGAATACATGCTATAATAAAAACGGCCGCAGGATTGTTCAAGCATAAGTGGTTGCAACCCCTGGCAGTGTGGCACACGTGAAAGTGCCAACGTTTATGTTGCCTTGATTGTGGGTGGGATTTGCGGCAGTGGAGCGGGGTGTGGAGGGAGTTGGGGTAGCATGCGTGCGGGTGTGCATGCTTGTGGGTTGCCCTAGGGTGCGAACTGATTGCGAGCTATTTTTGTGTGTGTTTCAAACAAAATGGGTGTTAAATTGAATTTATCGCTTGACCAAAATGATTTTGCGCCTTTCCTGGTGGCGCAGGGCACCTTAATTAAATTTCACAGTTTTAGTTTATTTTTAAACGAAGTTGACAACGAAAACAGGTCATTAGGAGCATTATCGCATCATAATTCTGTCAGTGCGATAACAAAGCTCTCAATTCAATTTAACTACCGCACATGGCTGTCCGCCTCTGCCGTCCGCCGTAAGCGGCCTACAAATACTGCTTCTGTGGATTTTGAAGCCCGGTAAAGCTCTGTGCGTATACCGACTGCGATGGGCCCGAGGGATTCTCAATGGGTAATGGGTAATGGGTATGGGAAATGCATGTACTATATGTATACACACAATACACAATACGCGTGTGTGTGTGCGTGTGTATCTGGGCTCTGGGAACGGACCAGATTCGTTGTATTCATATGTAGTTGGCCAACTGAGACTGTTTTCAGATTGCCATCCCCCTGAGAGATAGCTGTACGGGGGCTGGGCTTCTACTGTCATAGTATATATGAATGCAGGCGACAAACGATATTGTATCATGTTCGATGTTGTTCTTGTTGTTGGTGCTGCTGGTGGTGTAGTAATATATAATTTGGGCAGCAGCACAATCAAACATCTGTCAAGTGCTTTACAAAATTGGGGCCTTGTTTACTTTTTATCAACGTAGCCATAAATGAACTTGTCCAAACGGCAAATGGCTCCTGTTCATGTGCATACGAATATGTTTGCGTGCATAAATGGCAACTTTTGAATATATTAGTTGGATCGTTTACAGCAATCAGTGTGCGGCTGCCACTCAAAAGTGTCTGTGAATACTGTACCCCCTGCGATTCCCGCCACCCGAATGTCGTCCTTGACAACTGTCTGTTGCCCAAAAGTCTGCGTCTGATTTCTGGTTCGTTTCGCTCTGCTCGGCGCTGGGGCGGCATTTCAAACGTAAAATGCCAAGTAGGCATTTCGGCCATAAGAATTTGCATAATTTACTTAGTTGAATATCCGACAACCCGCAAAGGGACACTCGCCGGCGAGCAGACAAGCAGGCAATAGGATCAACCATACAACTCACTAGCCAGCCGACCGGCATCAATGGAGAAGGGAGATGTATTTTCTTCTCTTGTCCGCCAGCAATGTCAGCAACAACATGTTATTCAAGTATTTTGGCTGCGGGAGCCGAAGGAGAAAACTCTGCAGATAAAGTTGAGCAACTTAAAGCGTCGCAATTCGAACTGTGAAGAGTGATGCCCACTAAGTGTGTCAGTTGATCCCAGTTCATCGACTGCTGTAATAATCCATTTACATGTCTACCTTTAAGTCGTTGTCCTTGTGGGTGCGTGTGCGTGTGCTTGTTTGTCTGGCATACAAAATGTAATTTGCATAACATTTGAAAACTGTCCCAAAAACTGACACATTTCAGTAGCCAACACGTTAAGGCGCCTTAAATGATTATGTGATTGTTATTTATTTAACCTAATTACAATTCACACTTTACACGCTCTCTCTCTCTCTCTCTCTTTCTGTGTGCATTAGAGCCCGCAGTATGAAAGTCATTGTGTTTGGGTATTTTGCGGAATTTCATGAAAATAATTAATAATAAATCATCAAACCTGCAAACTTGGGCCATGCATCAATATCTTTTGTAATTGAAGTAATCAGAATTAAGCTCTATTTAATGGTTAACTGAATGCACTAAATTCTTATTGAAACCGAACCCTGGCCGACTTCAGCTCAAGCTTCTCCTCCAACCGCTTGTGGGCGTCTCAAGTATTTGAAATTCCTTAGGTGTTCAATGTGTTGATTTTATGGTACTCAATAAGAGCATGTAAAATCCACTTGAATGTTTGTTTGTGCGACTTGCCGCATGCTCCTACTCCACAGCCAGTCGAGTGTCTGGAGCTTGATTTACGCCTGGCCATGAAACTAACATCTGTTTACTTATATCGAGCGTCACTAATTGCTCCAGGCATTCCCCATACTCTCTCTCTCTCTCGCTCTGTTTCTCTATAAGACGCTATCATATTGAATACATACATATTCATTTATATATGTATGTATGTGCATCCGCTGCGCTTCACAACTCTGATTGATTTTATGTGACTTGTAAGTAGATTGTCATAGCTGGTCGCTGCCCTCGTCTAGAGCTACCCGAAATATTTGTTTTTATGACACTTGGTCGCCCTTCCCGTGCGCCCCATGAGTTTGAATAATTTGAAAACGAAGCGCACACGGAATTTAAAACTGACTCGAATCTGGGGGAAATGGCAACTGCCGCCTTAAATGAGTCGGGACGCGTATACACATATGTGTTAAATATGTATACATAGCCATGCCTATATGTCTGTATACTTCCTATGAATGACTGTCAGAGTCGGCGACTGTGGACGATGTTTGATGTGGCTGCAATTTGGCAGGCGGGGCGAAGTCGTGTTTCGTATTGCTTCCATAATATGTTTTCGTGCATTCCAACTATGAAGGCGCCAGGAATTTATTACAAAATATGAATGCCAAACGAAGTTCATTATCAATTCGATTGCACGTCCGCTTACCGACTCTATTTATCAGACATAAAAGTATAGCTTTCGCATAACTTTCCTCGCAATAATTTTTGTAATACCCTAGCCTAAACGGAGTTATAGTAAAAGCTCGTATCTCCTTTTAAGACTTAATATAGACAGTATACCTTCTCGAGCTTAAAAGCTGTTTATAAGTTTTGCTGCTGTGGAAGCTTGCTAAACTTTAAGCACAGGGTGTATCAGGATGCAAGGACTTTCCATTAAGTGATGGTTGCAACCGATTTCGCAGATATATAATAATGAGAAGAGAAAGCTAACGCTTGGCGCTGTTTTCAAAGTTTTCAGGGTATAATAAGTGCAGTATCTTATTAAATAATTTCTAATTTATTCACAGAAGCACTCATATCTAGCCAGGCATCATCACAGAAAGTAATATATTTATAAATATCTTATATAGACCTTATACATACACATTTGGGGTAATATTGATGTATTCTTGACATTGTGACTACCAAAATGAAGCACAGAAGCAAAGAGAAATGTCGATCCTAATATATATATGCAAAGTGGCGATACATCATTAGCATTTAGTTAGACCAAATAGCACAAAATTATTATAATTAGCAGGAAATAGATCCCTACTCGACGTAGTCCGACTAGGAGGCGTGCTGATTTCTACGTGCTTTCGCCAATTGGCCAAACGTTTTGTTCACTGACTTCTGTGTTACTCAACGGATGTTAGTCTTCTTCAGATTGACACTTGGCTAATTATAGCCACTTCAGGTTACGATTAGCTTATACCAAACCCAATACATTTTAAATATAAATATTTATACAATTGTTTGTGTTTAAGTCTTGTCGCGGCTTGAACAACTCACCATGATTTTGTGGGCTTAAATTGCTTTGAATCGTTTGAGCCAGCATTGCCTCCGTCAACAGCCATAATAAGATAAAAGACATAATTGAATTCACTTCTTGATACACACGCACAAAAAAGCACTGGCCCCGTGTAAGGAGCTGTAAATGAAATCGCAGGAGTCGCTCCGCGCTGGTAGGTAGGTCTGCCACGGCTGACGTTGGCCGGAGAAATGAGCAACTGCGTCGGGCAAAGTGCAGCTCAAAGGATAACCAGCATATGTATTGTTTGCGTGCTGGCGCATGCATCGAAAAATTTCTGTGTCCGCATATGTGTGAAAGGACAGTTGCCCCCGTGATTCGGTCGTCTAGACAACTCCAAAAGAAACAACGACACCAAGAGCAGCCCAACCATCTATGGCAATGTGTGCACACACGAGCTTTTGCATATGCTATATGGGCTTGGCCAGTTACCAGCTACCAGCTAGCAGCTACCAGCTATGGGCCATGAGCTCCAGATGTAGATGGTTAAACCTTGCGCAGTAATGGGCGGGTCTGCTCTATCCAGCCGTTTACTTACGTATAAGCTCTGCTGCTCTGCCGCTTTGCTGGGCAGGAAAAGGTGCAGCACCGTGAATGTATTTTAAGAGCAGTTCCTAACCAACACCTCGCTTCTTAACCATTTGCCACTTTCATTAAAGCGTCAGATTTAAAGACTTGAAACACGGTGCCTAATTTGAGGGGATTTGCTTGATTTGAATAACATTCTTACCTAAATTCTCGAGCACAGCAGCAGCCTAGATCCATTTGATACGTACGCAAAGCTCCAATGGCATACATATTGAAAAAGCAATATGTATATATGTATTTCTATTTTTATTTGTATTTGCACAAAGGAATATCGCTTAATATATTTAGGCTTATGACTGTTTAACAGCAGTTTGTTTTATTAATTTGAACACAAAAGGACATTGTGGTACACGACATCGGCTTTCCGCCCGCTTGAGCTCCAAAAGAAGCTGGAACTTCGTTAAAATGACAAAGCGAAATAAACTGACAATTACTGGATGGGTGCCGTGGTTATCGCGTCCATCAGGCTTGTTGTTTTCGTTGTTGTTGTTGTTGTTGATTGCCAGAGACAATTGGAGGAGACTCATTTACATTTACCGAATGAATGCGAATGTGTCGGCATGTCGAGGGCGCTGCCTGGCATTCAGTGCCATCTTCCATCCATATGACGGCATTGTTCGTCCAAATGCCTATAAGCCGTGCAAATTGAATTGCCACGGTTACGAAAGGATCGCCAACCTTGCTGCCACGATGACTCTTCAATGAGCTTTCAAACTTGACAAGCTGCCCTTCGCAACAGCTGCTTCAATCGTTTTATGACAAATTCCATAATATCCTGCCAAATTAACTCACAATTACAGCCCCCACACGAGAATATGCAACTATGAAAACAACATGAAATCAATCATATAAATAGCTAGTTACTGGCCCAGTCTTAATATCCTCCACTCTTTGAGTTTATCAAGAAGAACTTAAGCTGATATGTAAATAAAAAAAATATATTTAAAAACTAAGCTCTGTCGCAGCTTGAAGTTGATTTAATATGCTTAAAGATGAAATGGCTTACATACAGCATATGCCATTACACATCTCTTATAACATATTCTGCAGGATATAGCTTAGACTGAGAGTCTTGCAGCTTAATCAATGTTCAATTTACTTACTTCTGTGCGTTCAGCATCCAATACTTTAAGTTAGTCAAAGGCGAGATTTGTTGTTGCCATTCTCTGTCTTATGATATGAATTGTAAGCCCACATACATATTTAGTTACTATATACATATATGTATATATACATATATATACATACATATGTAGACCTACATTTAAGTCCGTCGTATCCTGCTGTCAGTGTAGGGAAAAAATTCAATTTTGTAAATTGCGCCCATCACAATGAAAACGCAGGGCTGAAAGTATGCAAAGCGGCGAACATTTGGTTAAATGCCAACAAGGGATTAATAGACTGAACCAAAAGCGAAACGGCCACAGAAATATCGTCGACGGTATTTTTATTTAACGAGAAACAATCACAAAATATCACAAAGTTTCCGCCATCCTTTATTAGGTGTCAACACATGCAGCCCAGCCCAACGTGCTCGGAGAAGGTCTTCAACTTTCGGGTTGCGCCAGCTCAACTGTCCTTATTTTGTTAAGAAACTATTTAATGGGTTTTGTGTGCCGCCGCCGTTCGTCCATTGCAAAACCCCGACACTTTAGGGTTTAAGACCAGTCCCCAGAGTGCACCATGAATTTCATTATGCAACTTGGCGTTGTTCCTGCTGCTGACAAGGACACAATCAAACGAGCGATTTATGTGGAATTTCTGAATATTCTTCTTCTTCTTCTTCTCCTTTTTTTCGCTTTGGTGAATAGCTGAAAAATTCGTAAATACTTGAGCACTTGAGGCTGACCAATTGATTGGGCTTTTATTGTCGAGTAATGCCAACACGACTTCCCCAAGCCTGTTTGCCTATAAAAACTATGCGCAGTGAACTAATCAACTAGAAAAACTTTGTGTATCTGTCAGAGAGGCAATTTATCTAATGTATCTTAACTAATTTAACTCAACTCTTAACTAACTTTCATCTACGCATTAATGCCTATACTGCCTCAAGCCTAGCTCCTTCTGCGAGCAGTCTCTTCGATTCCCTAATTGTTTTTGAGTCTGCACGCAATTTACATATTTAAAGAGCCCAGCGAAGAGCCGCTCGCAGGTGGCTGGCTGCCAATGGGGAAAACCATAAGAGGAAGTCAGATCCTGCGTATGCTCCAAGGACGACTGCGCTAAATGAGATATTCTATCATAACGGCATTGCTGCTGATAAGGTTTATAGGACAGAAGAAGGCAATACGCAGACATGGACAAACTTCTGGGTAGTTAGCCTTGTTAGAGCCTTGCCAGCGCGTCAATGTCATTTATGCTGTTAAACGGGCATTAAGCAAATAGATACGTTTAGATAAACAAGGTACGGGGCAACGTAAACCTCAAAGTTTTTCCGCAAAGTTACGCTGCCTGCCTGGCGTGGCCGTGACCAATAAAACTTTAGACGCTTAATGACTTAAATCACTTTAAGACTCAATCAGAATTATAATGATATGAGTTGGACTCTGAGCTGCTGAGAGGGGCAGGAGAGGAGAGGAGAGGGGAGGAGAGCAGTGAAAGATGGATGCGTGTAATGTTCCTTCAACTAATCAGTTTATTGTTCACCAAATAATGATTTCATTAAACAAAGCCCAATAATAATCCCATTTAATCTAGCTGTTACATTTGCTTAAGCCTCATTGAAATTTCGAAAATGCTTAGTTTAGTCTAAATCTAAGAACATTTAATTGCATATTCAGCTTCTGCTGCAAGCGTTGTCAATCTGATGTTGTCATTGTTCATTGACGACTGCTGCGTGCGTCCGACTAGCCATGGAGCCAAGATGGAAAGCTTTTGCAGCCAGGTCGTGCTCTCACTGGGCAAAGCCTGTTGTACTGCTCGCACTCACTGGGGGCTGGACGAGTGCTGTTAGAGCAGTGCGACTAGTGCGCGAGCGCTGCACAGGCGAAAGCTTTGGGGGACTGTTTGGAATGCTCTTAAATTTGTTGAAGTGCTCAGCATCTCGCATCCTGAAGCATGAACGTTCGGAAAGCATCCTTATCTTGGCTCGTGTATCGTTCAAGTACTTGGCCCGCTTCTGTGCCAAGTGCTGCGTTTCAGTCCTGCCTCGCTTCGCACCACAGTCAGAGCAAATCTCAGCCTATCGGACGCTAGCGACCCAAAGACCCAGCCGAGTCTGGCGGTTCCCAAGTTTTACGTGTTTCCTACGCAGCCAGTGGGACGTTTCCGCTGCCGGAAAGTGAATTGAATCAGTGCAAGTACAATTTTCGAAAACATTTTCTGAATGGAAGCGGAATAAATCAATCATCATTTAAATATGAAGTGAAAAACAAATATTCAAATAAGAGAAGAAGTCGAAGGTCGCAAACAGAAAGTGAACGTTAGCCAAATGCTAAAGGGCAAAAAATAAAGAAACTCAAACTACGAAAATCTAGAAAATAGTACAAGTTTGAGAAAGTTAAAGCGTTCTGGTCGTGACTCAACTTATTTTGTTGGCAGCAGTGAAGCTTGTGTGCGAAATGGTTTTGTTTTTCTACCAATGCGCAAATATGTGGATGAAATTGTGAAAATTGTTTGGTCATAATTTTCCCCAAATTGCGATCGAAGGGGTCGACGACAAATCAGTGTGAACCAAATTTGAATCGCAGCGAACTCCCCTTGTCGGCGATTCAGCGAATTAATATCCTCCGGCGAGTGAAATGTGCTGTTAGCGGAACCTAGCATAAAAGGGTCCTTTGGGCTCTATTACAAATAGATTCAGCCGAGCAAGCAGCAGCCAAGGCTACTTAAGTGATAAATAAACCAAATACAAGTGTATAAATATTCATTTGTTTGCATCTGCGAACGATAGAAAACAGATTTCCAACAATTCTGACAAAGTTCTGTGAGCCGAATGACAAAACGGGAAATTGTGCGAAATCTTAATAGTGTTGTGTTACGGCCTGGCCAAGAATAAATGGTAAGCCAGATTGTCAAGGAATAGGACAGCGAAAGCGGGCTTAGCTCTGACTTTGATTGAATGCGCCCAGAGTTCGACTAGCTCGAGATATTAGCTCACATAGACGGGCGAATCACAGCTCATATTGGATTACATAAATAATGGTGAGAAAAAAAAAACATAAAATAATTATGATAAATTGATGAAAGATGTCCTAGAAGTTTTAGCTAATAATTATAACTAGAGAGCGAAAAGTTAAGCTTCATTAACAATTAGCTGTTCGATGCAAGATCGAGCCAAGGCAGTTTCTAAACAGATGTTATCTCTTTTGTTTCAGATTTAGATTGCAATGAGAGTCAGAACCAAGTCAAAGTCTATAATTGGCCCACAGAATATTGAATTAAAGATAAGACGAGCAAAGGACAACAACAAAAGGAATCTCTCCTATTTATGCAATATTTACCCAACAATTTGAAGGCGGCCAGCCAGAAGGCGGAATATAACAGCTTTGGCACATTCAGTCAATTGAGCTGTTGCTGTCGGTAGGGTCTATTCTATTGGCATATGCTCTGATGCAGCTGTTGGCTGAAAGCGTGAATCGAGGCGGAAAGAAGTCTATTTAAGCAGCGGACAGCGCAAAGGACCAACGAGGACCCGAAACGTCGCGGCACGACTCTAATTGCAGATGAGCGGCGGCGGCTGTTGTCAGTTGTCGAATTGCGCAAACGAATTGTGCGTGGGACTTGCAAAGAGCATCTAACTTAATAGGGAAATCCTTTGTCTAACTAAGGGCGTCGCACTCCTAACTGGCCCAAGCCACGCCCGCAAACGGCGAGGGCTTTCAGATGGCGAAGAAGGTGGAGATGACGAAGAAGGTGGAGCCACGACCCAGTCAGACCCGTGCTCGCTCTCGCTGCGGATGCCTGCGTCTAGGACTCGCACTACTATCCTTGATATTGACGCAGTCCTTTGACTATGCTCTGTGCGGCGAGAAATTGGGTAAGTGGCTTTATCGTTTTTCTTATTTACAGCTCGGCTCACATCAGTGCGTTCTCGAATCGAGGATGCCACAATGAAATCAACGACGACAACAACAACAGCAACAACAACAAAGGCTATGCAGCCTCCTTCAATGTGTCCTTTGTTTCTCAGTCGCGCTTATGTCTCTTATCTGTTATTTATTTGAGTTGTTATTTGACATTTTTCTGTGCCGTTGATTTGCTTGAGTCCTGCCTGGCGAGTTCATTAAGGCCCGCCCCGACTTTCTATTTACATTCACTCGCTTAAGTCGATGAAAAATGTGAAAACTTTACACTCTAAAATACCCATCACGGAACCCACGCTCCTTTCCAGTCAGTCATTCTGGGTCTGTGTCTGGGTTTGGCTCTGGGTCTCCACTTACATTGTTTACCACACAGATAGTACGCTCATCTGAACAATCTGCCAGCATCGGGATTTTATATTTTAATTGCATTCCAAGTGAACGCATTTAAGCGGTTTGTGTTCATTTTTATTACTCCTAACTGCGCTCATATTGCACTCTCTCATTTAGCTGGCTATTAGCTGCCTCTGCGATACCCTGCAAAGCGCTCTAAAGAGGGGCTGCAACTTACAACAATTAAGTTATGGCTATACTTGTCTTCAAGATAACCTAAATAATTTAAAAAAATTTAAAATATTTAAATACATTTATGTATATTTTTTAAATTTATTTTGAGTTTTTAAATATTTGTAGAGAAGCTTTCATTTCTTAGTCCCGTCTTGAGTTCTGATTTCTGTGCCTTTACCTTTGGTGTGCCATGCCTAGTTCTGCCTTCGTTCCTGCTCAGTGCAATTGTATATGCATATATTCACATGAACTTATTCATCCCAACATATTCATATAAATATTTATGTTTATGTTTCTGCCAAAATGTAGTTTTATGGCCAATGTACATTTAGAAATGAAGTCTAGAATGCTGCTTTATGCCAGCCGAATCCTGGATACAAAAGATCTGCTAGGCAAGCTGCTTGTTCTTCACTTTATTTGTTTTTTTCTTCTGTTTTCTTTTTTTTTTTTATATATAACAGAGCAGTTTTATGCGAAGAGACATAAAAGGGGGGCTCCCATGGGAATGGGAGAGGGAGTGGGAAAGGCGCTGCTCAAAGTTCGGACTTATGTAGCATCACATGTCATCGGGGAGCAGGTTCGGGGGCTCTTCCGCTAACATGCCAACAACTTGATGCGATAATCAATTGGAGAAGTTGCCTTGATGTTTTTCCGTTTGCCCGCTTCACCGCTTTCCCGTTTAGTCGCCGCATTTCACCTCACTGCTCGCTGATTGTCATCTGTCGTTGTTGTGCCTGCCCGGAGATTGATGGCATCCAAAGCGTTTTTTGACACGTACGTGCAGCGTGTGCGCCGGGCCCCCTTTGTTTCTGTTAATGGCAGGAGGCACTCACTGTACTTCCCTTAGCCACAAAGGAGCGGAAAGTCATATGCGCGCGAGGCTAGAGCAACAGGCGCAGGACCTCTTGCCAGATAATCGCAATATGCAAATGTCAGAAATTACTCGTGGTTACGCACGCTGCGGCATCTGTTTATAATTCTGTGAATTTGTTTCACGGAATTTGATTTTTTACTTCAACGAAGCTGTCAAGGAAACCTCCACTAATCCGGCCAGTGAGGCAGAGCCAGCAGCTACCCGAGTTCAATATGTATGCTAAGCACATTGAGAGCTATGGGAGCCGAATCAATCAAGGAAGCAGGAGGAAACGAAGAACTGCTGACAGCAGCAGCAAGCGACTCAGCCTGCTCAATATTTAGTATAATGAATTAATCATGCAAATCAAGGCTTAATTAGGAATCAAAATATTCATTTAGTTATCCTATAACTGTGTTGACATTAGCCATGAAATCTGATAAGGAAATTGGCTTATATATCTATAGTTATCGCACCTGTGCAAGACAGGGACTCTCCCCCCCCTCTCTCTCTCTCTCTCTCTTAATGATAACGATTTGATATTATTGCTAAGGCGCAGAGCATTAATGTAAATACAATTATGTGACTGTCCCACTCCCTCTCTCTCTCTAACTTTGAGTATGCAAATATGAATGTGTGTGTGTGTAATAAGTACTAACACTTAAGTTAATGCGTGTGTGTGTGCGTCGTAATGGCGGATTGCCTGGGTCAAATTTAATATAAAATAATGAACGTGACACTCGCAATTGCGGGAATAAATGCGATTTTGATTGCTGCTTGTGGTGGCATTTACGCAAGATAAGCCCAATGGCATCGACACGGCAGCAATTGCACGCACACACACATACATACACTCACACACACACACACACACACTGAGACAGTCTCTCGCATGCAAAACAAAGTGCGTACATTTGAAGAGAGTCGCATGAATCCTGTGAATATGCTTACGCATGGCACATGTATGTACATGTGTGAAACTACATATAAGTATGTATGCATGTGTGTGTGTGTTTGGGTATTTATGTGTGGTCGGGGATCCGTTTGGCAATGCCCAAAGAAGTTTTTTTGTCAAGCGTCAGTGCGGCACTTGTTTCTAAAGGGCAAACGTCCGTATTAAAAAGTTATGAGCGGCAATATTCGCGGCAATAAAAAAAGAGACAACAGAGAGAAAGAGAGACAGTCAGAGAGACAGAGAGACAGACAGAGAGATAGAGAGGCGGAGAGACAGAGTGAGTCAAATTATTAAGGATATGCTGCTGATGCCAAGCCTAAGAATCTGTCTCTGAAGTGCGACTGTGAATGTGTGTGTGTGTGTGTGTGTGTGTGTGTGTGTGTGTGTGTGTGTGTGTGTGTGTGTGTGTGTGTGTGTGTGTGTGTGTGTGTGTGTGAGTGTGTGGGGGAATTCACATGCAGCACGCACTATAAATGAAATTTGAGTTGGGTCTGGCGAGAGGCATTCAGGCATTTCGCATTTGCACTCTTCTTGCCCGATTCCCTGGAAGTTGTGGTTACCGTAAGCCAAGCTGTAGCCAAGCGACCATAGTTGTGGTTCTGAATGTGGTTTATTACCAAAAATAATTTTTACTTTGAGTTCGATTAGAAACTTCTTTCATGAGGACACGCCACAAGGCGGCTCAATTAAGTCGACGCTGCGTGTAGCAACAGCAATAATTAAGAAACCCTTGTGATGACACAAAGCAGACATAGTTTCGAATGCCTCAAATTAAGCTAAATTGAAGAATTTCCATTTTCGATTTGAAGCTATAAGCTGATGGCAAAGCATAGTTTATATACCATAGATCAAAGGCAGGATTCAGCTGCAGAGAAAAACTAAAATGCTTAAGTAAACCTTAGGTCTAGCGCAGGAAGTCATTAAAGTTTAGCCAGAGAGTCCGTAAGAGACCCAGAGCTGCCGCAGTCCAGCTCATTTCTAGGCAGTGAATAAAGCAAAGCTGAATAGCTAGAAAGTGTCAGCTGCAGGCTGCAGCTGTGCGCCTGCTGCGTCCGTGCCTATTCTTGAGCCAACCTCCAAGGTACGAGCAGAGCGTGCGTCAATGTCGAATCATTTTTGTTGTTTCTTTTGCTGGCTTAGAAGTCGCGTTAATTATCCAAGTTCAAAAGCAGGCGCAGCCTTAAGTTGATTTCTTTGTATACGAGGCTACTCTGCTGCTGCTGCTGTTGTCCCTACTCCTGTTGTTGCTGCTGTTGTCGTTGTTGATGTTTTTTACGCTGTTAATGAAAAATTTCCAAATTTATTTGGCACACCCAAACGTGCTCGGCATGTCGAGCTGCAGACGGCGCCTGCGGCAGGGTCACGTGTCCCCGCGTCTACCCAAGTTGCCTTTGTATACGAACGTACTTCATTAAGCATACATACATATACATATACATATACATATACATATACATATATATGTGTCGCTGTGATGTGATAATTAGGCAGCCATTAGACTTGTGCTTGGCACAAAGCACTTCGTATCGCTTCCCAGTGCAGCTGACATGCGAATCAATGGCAGCCAGTCGGAATGCTCCACAATATTGCGGATTGCTCCACGCAGTCAAAGCATTGCAGTTCCCCAGCTTAATATGCTGCAATGCCGTAATTAGGCTGGCATTCAATCTCTGGCAGAGGAGGGATAAATGCCATAACATCTGCATCGGGAATGGCTGGCAATCGATGGCCGATTTCACATGCCAAACCCAATCTGGTGTAAATATTTGACAGCGCATTATTGTTGTATATGCAAATGGTTTTATCTGTTACCTGCCTGGCGGAGCGCTTAAGCCCCACACCTGTTGCACTTCTGGAGCAGCGATTAGAGGCAGATTGGGTCTGACGTTAATGCGCCACTCGGAAATCTATTTCTGAACTCGATTCTCTGTGTTTCCCCTCTTGGGCCGGCGTCCTCGCTGTCAACGGCCTCTCCAAATATATATTTGGATATGTTTTGTATGAAGTTGTTGTTGCTGCTGTTGTTGTTGTGGTTTTTGTTGTGGTTGTTGTTGTTGTTGTTGTTGTTGCTTGTAGCCGCAACACGTTTCTGAATTTTATTGTCATTTCTATGCAACATTAAAATATTAGTTTCAAATGGAAGGCGACCTGCGCTGCGTTGCTGTAAAAATAAACAAATGCCGCTCCATCTAGCTGCAATTACAGCGCTGTTTGACAGTCGACGCGCCATGAATCATGCGAGGGCGACGCAGCTGATCCCAGGATTGGGGTCGGCTGGGCAAATGGTCTGTTAGTAGTTGGTTCCATGCCCAATCGTTTGCCAGCTGAACTCATATTCGATTCGCATGGGAATTCAGTTTTCAGTTGGTTTACCTTTAGCTGCCAGCGCAGCTCTGTCTAGGGCCTAGCGTCTGCCTCGCGGCGTGGGCAAACAAATTTGCAAAAAGTTTCTTGGCGCGCGCAGTGGCTGAGTTAGTGAGTCCTGTTTGACACATCCTGTGGCCGTCATTGAGGCTCGCAGAAACTTTCGCTGCATGCGTAAAAAACTGAAACTGAAACTGAGCCAGCCTTGGCTGCCGGCACTTACAGTCCGGTTGAATGGACAGTCGCCTCACGGAAGCCTCCAAGCAGGACACTGCACGGCGAAACTTGTCCTTCTTCTGCATCTATCAGTAGTCGCATTGATGGCTCCACACATGGTGCGGGAGTGCGGGTGGCTCCAGGCATCCGGCTTGCAGTAGCTCTTCACGCTGCCTGTCTCGCATTCTAATGGACGCACGGCACGAGGCTAAGCCAATGGCTGTCAGGGAGGGAGGGGAGGGGCGCGGCGGATCAAAATGAGCTGCAGGCAGAATTTTAAGCAGCCATTGGCAAGCAGCCGACTGGATTATGATGGCCCTTCGCCAAATTTTATTTACTGGCCTCCAGAGCAGCAACACTCGCTCGAGCACTCGCTCTCAGCGCACCTAAGGCCAGTAGTAGTCCCTGTGTGTGTGTGTGTGTGTGTGTGTGTGCGTTGGTGTGCAATCGATGATAGCTCTCGGAGCTCTCGACTCACTCGACACTCGGGAAACCGCGCCCAAAGCAGGAATTTCAATTTGACGCTCATTAGCGGCAATCAGGCACCGAAATTCCCGCTGAATGCGGGACTCGCCGACTCTTCCGTCAGGTGAGTTCAACTGGTGCAAGTACGCGTGGGTCCATGTGGCTGTGTGGCTGTGTGGCTCATGGCACTCTCGCACCTAATGCCAAAGCCCACGCCCCTCACGCCCCACGGGCCCCTCACGGGCGTGTAAACAATTCGCGCGCGGAGAAAGAAGCAATTTTCCGCCTGGCTGCAATAATAACTTCTCGAGTCGGGAGCTGTCGAAGAGCCGAAAGCAGCCTGAATGGATGCCTCACTTTGTGGGCATTATCCCCGAGGCGGTCCGTATGTAGGTAAATAAGTCACTGAGTAACTGCAACAATAAATCCTTGCCTCAATTCCCCCTCCCAACAGTTAAGCTAACTTTCGACTTTTCCAGAATTTAATGCAGATTGTTTTGCTTGCACAAAAATAACAGAATTAAAATATGTTATAATCCCCTATTTAAATTTTTGGGTCTTTAAGCGCAACTGCTTGCTTGGGACATAATTCCACTGCTTGAAACTGAACTGAGTTTTTGATATGCATTCAGAACTCGTTATATATATAAGAGTTTATAACTTCATTTGGTTGTGAGATAAGCTAATGGCGCAATATGTTATGGCTACAGCCTGTATAACATCAACTTAGAGCTTCCATAAAAACTATGCACTGTATAACAGTGTATTTAGTACAAAATATATGTACTGTATGTCACATTCTTCAGCTTGTTAGAGTTACATACTGTATAACAACAATTTAGAGCACATGTAACAGCAACGAAACATATCTGTTCTACGTTGCATAAACTGCATTGCACGCTTATAACAGTGAAGTTTCTTACTATTTTAGCATATGTTACAACCCTTGTATACTGCTCCAGTATCGCCAACGCGTATAACACTACATTATGAAAGTTATGCCAGTTTGCCTGTATAACATTTAGCGAGTACACACTGCATGTGTTATAACTGTAGGTTAAGTGCTGTAAAATGCCTCAAAGTTATATAACACATTTGTTATAGCTCAAAAGTGAAACTCTTCCCACTATTGTATACCAGCTTGTATAACTTAAGCTATTCAGTTCAACAACCAATTCGTTCAACATACTCCACACACTGCAACAGCTGCTCCACACGTAACACTGTTGTTCTTGGGACAAGCAGTGCAAGCTGTTCAATTTGAACTGGAAGTGTTTGCTGCTTGGAAGTGGATTCTGTCTTCATATATTCACTTACAATGTTGCGGTTATTCAACACTTAATAAATATTATATGTTTTGAGCACTGTCCATCAGCATAATTTCCCTCTTTGAATTGATTTGCCCACTACACTTTCCGATTTTGAGTTGATGCCATTGAAATACAGTTGAGGAGCAGGATTTCGGGCTTAATTGGATGCGTCCTGCGGCTAGGCGAGGGACAAGGCCAGATTGTCTGCTTCGATCTGCAATGAAAGGCAGCGAGCACTTCGAGTGGCAGCCGTAGGCTCTGCATCATTCGGATAATCAGAGTCGCTCAGCCCGCTCGATGGCATCCAGATACCTGCCAGGGCCATCGGCTCAAATATGCATTCCAGTTGCGTCCGACTGCAGCGCATTCCTAAGCGAGTTCAGCTGTAGCCCTGCAGCCTGCCCATCTCTTATCTCTCATCTCTCATCCATCCAACTGTCCGGCTCCCGCACTCGAATGGTAATGAACGAGGCCCCGCACAAAGTCCACTTTGGCAGCACGTGTAGAATATTAACAGTATTTTCAAGTCAGACAGTCGGCCGTGGCCTGCCACGAAGTGGACTCGATGCTGAGCCATAATGTATTCTAGAGAGTTTCAAATTTCCAAGCAGGAATTATTCAACATTATGCAATGTGCCTGGAGAATCTGGGTCAAGTTGTATTAGATCTGTCAGGAAGATAGATACAGCAAGATATTGCCAGACATAGATATTGACCTATTGCATTCATGTGTGGAAGATTCGCATTCAAAGCAGTTGACTGAACTGTTCAAGTTTGATTAGGAAGTCTAGACAGTGTTGGAGAGTCCCATTACAATTTGAGTGGAC
Organism: Drosophila repleta; assembly: GCA_018903745.1. NCBI lineage: Eukaryota > Metazoa > Arthropoda > Insecta > Diptera > Drosophilidae > Drosophila > Drosophila repleta. Next base: position 15,822,652 of record JAEIGN010000233.1, on the reverse strand, counting down.
ATTTATGGGCTGGAAAGAGAAGAATATTTGTAGTCAGGATAGAAGCCAAGGATAGAAGCACAGTGAAAGAGAGAGAGAGAGAGAGAGAGAGAGAGAGAGAGAGGGAGGGAGGGAGAGTGTGAGAGAGATAGAGATACTCCTGTAAGTACGACTTATTGCAGTATATTTTCTTGGACTTATTCTAGAGAGACATTGAAAGCTGAGAGATAGAGAGGAAGAGATATAAGTACAGAGAGAGAGAGAGAGAGTTAGAGGAAAAGAAATAAAGAGAGAGAGATTGAAACAGAAACTCAGACTGCAAAACAGGGCTAGGAAGTTATTGAAAGTTACCAAGAGAGAGAGAGAGAGAGAGAGAGAGAGAGAGAGAGAGAGAGAGAGAGAGAGAGGCAAAAAGAAAAAGCAGAAGCAGAAAATGAAATGAAATTAAATGTTTAGAAAATCGAGAAGATGCGCTTTCCTTGAACTCAGCCCTCAGCCCCCGTTGCCTGGGAGCGCTTCAATGTATTTGGAATGCATCTGCTTACAAACTACTTGGAGAAGGCATTATTGTTGCATTAGGTTGAAGCTGCCATTCGACGGCTAGATCAGTCCCAGGCTGCTCAGCTGCGAGTTGTAATGGTCGCTTTGGCCGCACTTCAGCATAAATTGCAGTCTGCGAAAATGACTTTTGCAATTTATTGAGGATGCTCAAAACATCAAATTTCGTGGCGCTCTGCAGTTGGTTCATTCGTGCTGCGACAGTCGCAGCAGAAGCTGTGTTTATATGCTGCTGTTGTTCCTGCCGCACTTAGCTGGGGGACGAGAAGTGGCTGCCAAAGGAGCGAGCAAGGCACGAACAAAGGATATGACAGATGGCGGCCTCCTGCGCTGCGTAGCGAGCGATCCATCAAAACAAAATATTATAAAATGCGCTCGCTTTATTCAACTGCATTTTCATTTTCTTTATCATTTTCTCTTTTATTTTTCTTTTCATTTAAATTTTGCTTTCAAGTCAAAGTCAAAGCCGAGGAGCGAGCTGCACTTTGCTGTTGCCGTTGCCACGCCTTCAATATGCCCCTCCCCAACTGTGTGTTATGCACATTCCATTTAAATATTGCTTCCATTCTTTATGCCCGATTCAATATTTGATGTTGTCGCAGCGAACGCAAATATTCCATGGGCCTGCAGAGCCGCAGAGGCAAACAGAAAGCGCAAATTGTTGATTTGTGCTCAGTGTTTGTTGGCCCAATAAATTAGATGGGCGTTGACACACGCACACGCACACACACACACACACACATATACTATATATTGTATATACTAAAAACAATAAATAATATTAACCAAACACCTGTTTATTTGCCATTGTTTGCTCCGCTGCAGTTGCTGTTGCTGTTGCTGTTGGCCTTTGCGCCTTTGGCATAAAGTGAGCTGAGCAAATAAATCTCTTATTTCTGTTCGGCAAATAAGAAATTTGCCTAACTACGGCTAAATGACAAAGTAAACTTGCACTTAATATTAATATTTATCGAATTCGATCTGAAATATGGAAATCCAATGCAAAATCAGACAGGAAAAGGCTGAAGCGAAGAGGCGCATTTAAGGCTCATCAAGCACTAATCGGCTTATCGACTATAATTAACTGGAATTAGCTGGACCAGCTTAAGGCATTGAATCAATTTATGCAGTAAATCAAAATTCTATTACATGTACTATTAGCCATATATCAATTACTCATATCAAAAGTGAGAGAGAGAGAGAGAGATGTGTTAAGAAATGTCTATATATTTACTGATTAAATTTAATGCGTGCTGAAGAATCGACTGCTGTTGGCACACACCTCAAGTTCAGTGAAAGGATTTAAGAGTTTCATTTTCTATTCAGCTCAACAAAGTACTTTTAAAGCATTCAGAGTCTATTTGAATGAATATATATAGATATATAGACTCATATGTATATACTTTCTATAGATATATAGACTCATATGTATATACTTTCTATATATACACATATTATCCATTGGCAAACTTCACCCACCTTCACCTTCGCATGATAAAAGCGCCAGCAACAAGTCGTTGCGTCTCGCCTTGGCGTGTCCTTGTTCAATCAAACTCTCCACGCACACGCATGCACAGACACAGACAGACATACATACACTATATACTATATACATATACATACAGACAGTAGTATGAGTCGGTGTATCACTGTTGCAAGTGATAAAACCAATTCCGCAGCGAATTATGAGCCCAATCCGAGCGGTAGGCATAATCACCCCTCCGCACGCACAGCCGTAGCTTAGCCCACACACACTCGCACACACACACACACACACACACATGCTTACATGGGTGCAAAACGATTTAGAGCGAAGCAGCCTGGCAGTTGGCCACTAATTTACCTACGATAGGCTAAATCAATGTGTTAAGTTGACTGTAAACGTTACATTCGATTAAATGCGGCGCTCGCAGACCAAAAACTCTTGGCGGCGCGGCTCTTGGCACACACACACACACACACACACACAGTGGGTCCTTTGCCCTGGGTGTACCAGTGTGTGTGAGTGGGTAAGGGCACACTGACCCAGATACCGTAGTTCGTCAGCCTCGCTGGCTATGACCATCGTCATAGTCTAGTGCGGCGCTCTCTTCGAATGCTGGGCAAGTTGTCTTCGCCGACGCGACCTGCCCCAAAGAGAGTATTTCCCGCAAGGCTGCGCTCGGCTGCTGGCCGTCGGGCACGAAGCTGCTCGTTGGCTGTCGCGGATTCTGCATGCCGACACGGCCACGAGGCCGGTGCCGACGACGTTGTCAGTTCCTCGTCGACAGCCAAGCCGAAAGGACGTGTCTCGCGCGTGAATCCTGCAACAGCCACTGGGCCAGAGCCGACATATTCCGTGCCTGTCTTCTACGACTACAACAACGACTACGACTACGTCTGCGTCTCGTCGTTACGTCGCCCACGGTTTTGGGGGCTGGCGGTAGGCGTGGCGTGCGCATCCTCGTGGCAAAAGCCAAAATTTGCACGTGCTTTTAACGTGGCCAAATGTGAGCTATTCCTTTGAGTGCGCGTGTGTTTCGCATATTTGCGGCCAGCTGAAAAAATTTAAATGAGCATTAAAATAAAAATAAAAAAGTAAAATAAAAAAGGCAGCGGCGAAAAGAATGCTCAAAGCTCAACGAGGCGGAGCACTTAAAATGCACACAGGGATCAGCGGGAACCACCAACCAGCGACCAGCAACCAGCAACCACCAGCCAGCAGCCAGCAGCCAGCAGCAGGCAGCTAGCTCGAATATGCGAGATTAACAAGAAATTGTCAGCTTCCGCACTTGGCCATGATTAGCGAACGTTAAGCCAGTGCGCCTAGGTCCCAGCCTGGTTAGCAACTCGACTCCCACGTGGCATGGCCCAGTCCCAATCGGTCTACTCTCCCTCTCACTCTCTCTATCCCTCTCTCTGTCTCTGTGTCTGTCTGCGTGTGTTGTTTTTGCGTCGTTTACATCGCTTTATTTCAATTTTGTCGCCCGCTTTAGCTGAAATAAAGCCATTTCCGTGACCACACGAGCGAGCCACTGGGCCATGGACCACAGTCCCGCCACGGCCTCATTTCCTATTGTGGTAAATGACAGTGGAAAAACTGTGACACACACACACACACACACATGTGTGTAATGCTAGTGTGCAGTTTAGATAACCACCCACCCACCCACTCGAGCACACACACACTCTCGTGCACTCTGGCACGCACAGCAACTTTGAAGTGGAGCAGAAAAACTTTGGCTTTGGCTCGCATCATTAATCAAATGTCGAGTGCGCAGCAAGTTCCAACTGTGACCTCGTCTTGGCTACTTCTAGATATGATAATTGAATAACTGAATATATATGCACATATATATATATATGAGAAATGCCAAAAACAGTTGCTGCCCATCCATCCATCGACTCATCCGCCGCCAGTCGAGGATCCTGCAATAAAGCTGCCAACAGCCCGTGTCAGTTGCCACAGCTGCAGACAAGTCCGAGCCATAATTGCTACAGCAGCCAAGCTGTCAGGCCGTCAACTAAATGTCGTTCACTAATGAGTGTGTATGACATGTGTGTGTGTGTGTGTGTGTGTGTCCTGTGTCCTGTGTGTGTGTGTTGTTATTAGAAGTCCTTTTAGGATTGTTCAAAATTGATTAAGTTTACAGTTGAGCCCTCGAAACAGTTGCTAAATGAAAAGCAAGCGACACTTAACTGTATTTGCTTATCAACTCAGCTGTGTGCGTGTGTGTGTGTGTGTGTGTGTGTGAGAATTTTAATTGCAAATACTTAGGAGGAGCAGGCGTTAGGGGGTAACGAGGCGGCGAGCACTTGCCAAGCACTTGACATACATGACAGACATTTATTAAGCTCTGCATTAGCCAAGCCCAAGCGAGAATGAGAATGTAAATGAAATTAAGTCAAATTCAAATTGAAATTGTGATGCCTTCGGCTGCTGTTCGCCTGTCGGCGCAAAGCATTTTAATTAAAGTTCCGCTGCAGCACAATTGCCAGCAATCAAAGGCGACGGCCGTCAGTCAGATGCCATCCTACATAGCGGGCGACACGTGGCCGGCAATCGGATTACCCTGACCAAGTGGCCTTTTGTAGTTGCAGAGTGCGCGGAAAACTGTTTTTAAGCGATCCGTTAATGTCACTCCGATTGGCATATGGCAGCTGGTAGCTGGCAGGTGGCATGGGCCGGGGGCGGTGGCGGTGGCGGTGGGTAATGGCAATGGCAATCAATGTGGCTTTTGTTTCACGACGTTGACCCCTCAGGCAAATTGTGGGCCCCAAAGAAACCAAATGAATTTTTAATGCCAAAAAAAGTGCAGTTAACGCCGCGAGCAGCCGCGCGACAATTCGATGATTCGACTTTTTGTTCTCCTTTTCTGTTGACACAGATTTGCATATGTATAAACGAGACACACAAAGTGACATTTTGGCGAGGGGCATTGTGTTGCGTGGGCGTGGGCGTGGCCATATCGTGTTGCCATTGCAGAAGTGGCAACTGCATCGCTGTAGCACGCGGCTCCGCTGCAGGATCGTTGCCGCTGGCGGCGGTTGTCCGGGTGGTTGAGTGGTTCAGCTCATTCAATTTGATTACACACATGGCAATCGAAAGCGCTGTGTTGGGTTGGTCGGGGCTCTGTGTGCATTTTATTGATCGACAGTTGGTGGCTGTGAGCGCTTCTCGCTCTGAATTGATAATAAATGCGAAATCGTTTTTTGTGGCCCAGCAGCAAGAGCAGCAGCAGCAACAGCAGAAAAATTGTGCAATTCGCGCACTTCCTGCAGCGCGAGCAACGCGAGCAACAAATGTGAAAACAAAGTGCCAACAAATCAGACGAAAGGACGCATCCAAACGAAAGCCCTCAACGGCAAAGAAGAGGAGCGTGAGCAAACAGGATAACGCCGACGGCAACGCAAATCGAATTCAAATGTCCCCCAGTGTAAAGTAAAAAAAGAGAAAGAGAAACAGAACCGAGAACTGAGAACTGAGAACTGTGAAGGAAAACAACAAACAGAAAATCAATAAAACAAATTTTGTGCAACTGCCGATTGGCATAGAGGCAAGGAGAAGTCGATGCAAAGCTCGACACGTGCAGCGCCCCAGCAGCAGTGCGGCAGGTCGTGTGTGGTCCTGTGCAGCCTGGCCAAGAGGCAGGAGCGTGTGTAATGCCGGAAGTGGATGCCGGTTAACGCCACTCGCATAGCAGCCAAAGCCAAGCCAAGCCAAGGCAAGGCAAGCCCAGCCTAGCCAGCCGACGGCAACTGGAGCCCAGGCTCAGCTCGCAGGATAATGGATTATACGCAGGCCAAGTGTTTAATGCTATCCTTTCTGTGCGCCCTGAGTGCGGCCAGCGCCGAAGGCGAAATCATTTTTCGCATCGATCCCCTGGGTAAGCGGCATCTGGCCAGCTCCGGCTCCAGCCAAATCAAATCATATGTTAATTAAGCATCCTTATGCGATTTGCCATCTTATCATTGGCACAACAAGTAAATTGTATAAGGATAACGTGAGCGAAATGCTGAATTAGAGCAGCAAATAGCATCTCATTACACACACACACACACACACACATATATATATATATATATATATATATATATATATATTTTTACTGTTAAGTATGTTAATAAAATTTCACAAATGCGAAACAACTCGGGGATAAGGAGAAGATGTCGCCATATCCTGTCCTGCTTACTGCTCGCCACAAACATAACTGGCGTTTCCCTAAGGTCCTTAAATCTATTCATTTACATACTGCTTAAGCACATGCCAACTGAATGCCACTGTCTGTGTCTGTGCATGCTCTCTGTATGTCCTCCAGATTTGGTTGGGCCACTCGCCGACTTGAAAGTGGCGGCTCTGCCAAGGTAATTCCATGCGAGGCGCCGCCCGGCTTTATCTAATGTGCATACAAATGCGTCGTATGAGCAAATATTTCATTGCCCATCAGATAAAACTCTCAGCGCGAGCTCATCAAATTTATGCTCTCAATTACGCAAAGTAATGCCTGTCCCGGGAAATTTTAGACTCGAGCCGCGCTCCCGCCGCGCTCCCGCCGCGCTCCACACGCGGCACACCACTTGTCGCTGTGGACACAAAAAAAAGAGAAAGAAGAGGAAGAGAATGTTTTTCATATAAATTTACTTTATAACGTGACGCAGTGCGTCCACAAAGCACGCGTTCTGTTCACTCCGTGAGTGCAATCCGTTGTATTCAGAGTTGACAAGAATGTCTAAACTGAGTAAAATAAGCATGTATTATACATACATACATATGTATATATATTTATATATTTAGTATGTGTATGTGTATGTGTAGTCTCCCTCATGGCTGCCATGCTGTCCAGCTGCACATGGCCCGGCTGGCAGCCGCTCAGCCATCCATATATGACAAAACAGGTTCATAAATTTTGTTTTTGTTTCCGGCGAGCTGCAGAGCTTAAAGATGGATAAGCGGCGGACGGATGGAGATGTGCAAAGTTTTCACAAAGTATTAAAAAAGCTCGTAAAATGTCATAAACTTTTGTTTCCTCAGGATTAGACCGGGGTCCACTACAAAACCAGAGCCGAAAACAATGCCAGCCTCAGCGAAAAGGGAAAATATGATGTCTACTTTTCACAATTTACTTTTATCCATTCCACTTTTCTCTCTTTCTCTCTCTCTCTCTCTCTCATTCCTTTGTTTGCCTGCCGCTGCCACTGCTGCACACTTTTGATTGTACGACTTACTTCCGCTGAGCTATGAATTAAGTAGCATCAGATGTGGACTTAGCGCTGTTTCACAGTCAGCAATTGCATTCGGGAGCGGAAAGTGAAACTCATTTCAATGCCAAGTCCTGCTGAGGATAATATTTAGTTTATCTAATATCTAACTCTGCTGGCATCGCTCGGGCTCAATCTCGATTTTATTATTGGGCTCATTTGGGCTCCGATGGCCCGAAACTGTCTCGCAATCGACAGCATTTGGGCCTTCCAAATATGGATGAGCAATATTAAATTTCATTTAATTAGATTTATTTGCACAGCACACAGAGTTGACTGGGCGCCAGCCATAACAGATACATATCGGGTTTTATTGGTTGGGCACCGCAGGGCAAGAATGTCGCAATCCCAATGCGGCCCCGGGGCTTTGTTCGACAGCGTCGGCGGTGGCACATTCCCATTTATTAAGCAAGTCAAATGGGACAATAAAATATGGAAGTTACAAGCGCAGACGAGCGCAGGCGGAGCGAGCGGGGCAGGGCGACGCAGACAGAGTCCCAAAGAAGGAAATCAACACAATTTTTGCATGAGCACCAGAAGGACACAAACAGGACAAGGGCAACATCAAAGCCCGGACAGATGAGTCCTAGTCCTAGCTCGAGCTCGAGCACGAGCACGAGCCGGAATCCAAGCTGAAGCTTCCAAGTACATGGAAATAAATCAAAACAAATCAATTTCTTCTGCCCCATTGGCTCGGTAACTCCCGATGACAGTTGCTTGCTTTTTCTCTTCTCTTCTCTTTTTTTTTTTTTTTTTTTTGTTCTGCACCGAATCCCGTTGGCTTCGAAACCATTCAATCGCGCTTTGGCTGTCCCTGAGCAGCGACTTGGCTGTTGACATTGCCAGTCCTGGGAGAATGGATTCTTGCAAATAGTCGAGACATCTAAAGTGGGGCTAACAGAACGCCAACTGGCTGATGCCTGATGGCTGACGGCGCACAAGCAGCTCCTCTGATATTTGGAAATTGTCGAATGTTAAATAAATTGTGCAAGGCGCTGCACATGGAGTCGATAAGGTCTGCGTGTGGGCAACATATATCACATAAATATCTCATCCCAGGGCAAGCCGGATCGGATCGGTGAATTTGTGCTGAAATGTGCAGCGCAGCACCAGAATCAATCATTGCATAGTAAATATGCTTTGAGAATTACTGAGCAATCGCTTGTTCCAGCAGCTCAGAGGACGAAAGGCTGTATGAAATGCATTTCCGATTCAGCAGCTCAACTCAATGAATAGCTGAAAAGAAACAACTTAAGAGCAAATCAGCTGGTTTCTCACAAAACAGTAAAGCTACTCGAATACATATATATATGTGTGAATATACATATATAATTCTCTATAAATCAAAGTGAAATCTCATCATGTAGTTACCTTCTTCTTTTCACTTTTGCGTGTCCTTAGTATAAAAGCAGTTCGGGCCTAGCATCATTAGTCACAAGAGACCAAAGTATTTACTCTTATTTTCTATTTTGAATTTTTTACTTTTTATTTTTGTTTTCAGTTGATGTCGTTTGTAGGCCAAGCGGTCGACGACCCAGTTAGCTCTGTCAATAATGCATTAGTCGATGAGGCACATTGGAAAAGCAAGCACAGATTATTCGGGAGGAGCCCTCATGATAAGTGAAAACAAAGCCAGTGCTGTCAAAGGCAAGGCCTGATCTACTTGCTGCATTTGCTTTAAGAAATACTGCAGAACACATTTGAGTCGATGTGCTGACATAATCTCGTACATATATGAAGCACATATATAAATATTCAATCTTTATCTTCTCTGAAGCAAGCGCTCGGCTTGCAGGATTGTCCTGTCGGGCCGGATTGAGAGGGTAGGCCATACATATATACATATATATGTAAATATATTTAAATTATTCATAAGTTTGTAAAACGTTGCGGTTCACATGTGGAAAACAGGCGCACAGATACACACACACTCACACACACACACACTCCCATGCATATGCCACACGCTCGCACACAAATTTCTACTTCTGCAAGTTGAGGAAGTAATGTTCTCGGGGCTTGGAGCAGATTTCATGGCCGACAGTTTTCCGTCACTTCACTCCGTCCGGGCGGCTCGTAAAACGACGACCGGGCTTTAAGAGCGTCAGCTACCGGCATCTGTCTGGAGCGCTTTCAATTTCGAATCAAATAAAAAGTTTCCCCAAAAAATGCGCCATCATCCAGCAACTACTGGTCGTCAAATGGAGACCAGAGCATACAATATATATATATATATATATATATATATATATATATATATATATATATATATATATATATATATATCCATATTGAATGACTCTTCCGGGGGCACACCGCAAGGTCAAAGGGACTTTTGTTTTTTTATTATTGTATTTTCAATTTAAGCAACCCGCTGAAAATACTTTCACTTTAAAAGGTAAACTTTTCAACACCCTGGCTGGCCGTGGCTTGGCGAGGGGGAGGCTGGGTTTTATGGCCGGGCGCAGAGCGAACTTTTATTCGGATTCGCTCCATGCCAAAGTGATTCGATTGCCGAAGTCAAATGGCACCAATAAAAACTTCAGAGACTTTCGCTTCCGACCGGCAACGGCCAACACATTGAGCCAAGGACTAGCGGAACCATTTGAAGTTTCCCCTAGACCAGAACACCAGCTGTAAAGCCATAACAATTAAATTAATGTACCGCCAGCTGGCACAAGTGTACAATATCAGCGATATGAGCAGCAAGTGCTGCGGGCGACTCCAGCAGCAATGCGCATGTGAATAATCTAAAAATTATTAAATTTGGCTCAAAGGGAAAGGAGAAAAGGTTAGGCGAGAGCCCAGCGAGAAAGAGCTCTCAATTCAACTCTAACTGCCATTATCTATCTGGCCTGCTAATGTGGCCCTCTTGCATCCGTGCGATAGGCGATTGGGCGGTCAACTGTGGACAAGAAATTTATTGTCACGGGGCGGTGCCCTGCCATTTGGCCACTTGGTCAAGGGCCAGCCAACGTATTTTCTCTAATATATATATGTTTATACATATATAGATATATGTGTGTGTAGTCACTATATACTCTATCTAGAAATAATTACAAGTGCGGTACGCTGTGCTCATGTTGCCAGAAGCGAAAACGCGCCATTTAAATATAATTTATGGCTTGCAATATAAATCAGTCGGCAGTCGGCAGTCGGCAGTGGGCCGTTGGTAGTTGTTAGTTGGTTGGCCGGCAATCCGCATTGGGCTGCAATATCCTCAATCTCAGTGCCGTTTTCTCGCATCCCCACATCCCGGCCTGCTCGTGCTGGCTGTCACGCCCCTGCCATGGGCAGTCATCAAAAACAAAACCAATTCGCACGCGCAGCACCCCAAACTCATTAGAGACGAAATGCCCCAGCGAGAAATGAACGGTAACGGCTAAATTATATTCCATGTCCGGGACCCAACTAGACAACGCCCCACTTTAACCACACACACACACACATATATATACATGTATATATATATACAGATTTATATACCCTAAAGTTTGGGCATTTAAATTGCTCGACTGATAAATTGTCGATTTCATTTAGGTATTTGAAACATTATGGCAAATTGTCGGAAATTGATTTATTGCAGCAAACTAATTGAAAGCCAAGCGCCACATACATGACCTACATCAAGTTGTTCTATGTTAGAGGTATATATGTATACATATGTACGTAAGCTGTTTACTGAACCCTTATACACACATACATTAGCTTGAGTGCAGCTAGAAGCAAGTTGTTGCTCTAGGCAAAGGTATAAACAACAGAGGCGAAGCAAGCAAAATATTTACCAAGAATTTCGTATAATTTGGCAAGCAACTCCCAAGTGGAAGCAGAGGAATTCTGGCGCGCTAAAAATGTGCACTTGGCGCCTCGCTTGAAGTGCGGAAACGCATTTCAGCGCCAGCGCCTAAGAAATTGCTTCAGCTACTTGAAGGCTTTCGGCTCCCGCTTGAGCTGTTTTCCTTTGGCAGAGGAGACCAGAGGAGACTTCTGTTAGCTCAGGTGTTTGTTCACAGCATGTACTCTCCTCTACCACCCGCGTGACCCGCTCAGCCTCGCTGTCTATTTTAATTTAGTCTGCTATTTAATATGGACAGAGCCCAGCGGCTACGCTGGAGCAGAGCGTGGAGTTGACTCATAAATTGCATTCTCCGGTCAGTTTAAAGCGAGCTGACTTCATTTAATTGAATATCCTTATCAGTGCACACAGTGTTGCGGATCATATAATAGATTAATTAAATTTTAATTCATTATAGATGCAATCAATTATTTTAATGCAATTTTTCATCTCTTGTTTTTCATGTGCCTCGCTTAATGCCAATGGAAATTTCGCTGCTTTAACAACCGCTGCGCCCGCCACGTATTGCCAACAGCTCTTTTATCGGCCACACTGCGCACATATCAGAAGGCGGCCTGTGATACGGATCAGGTGGTAATTGCGTGCCCGCGCGGCACCAGCATTTCAATTGAATTTGCCCAGTACAACAAGTTCGTGGCGAAAGGTAAGTGTTGCGTTTGCTCTCTCGCTGCCTACCGCGCGGCCTCTGGAGGGCTATCCCCGGGTCATTTATTCTTAACACGTCTGCCATTTCATGCTTTATTTTGCCGCCGCTTGTTCAGATGGCTACAGCATTGAGGAGCTGTGCCCCGCCACCGGCACCGTGAGGCCCGAAATACGTGGCAAGGCCAAGCACTTGCTGCGTGGCTCTATCTTTGGATCCAGCACACAAAAGGTGCCCCTGAATCGCTATGCAAGCAACGGCTACGCCATTGCCATGGAAGTTCCAAGTAGCACCAGTGGACCGACCGGACCCATTACCGAATCTTCAGCCGACGATGCTCAAAAGAGCGACAGCTCTTCCGAGAACTGCATGTGGCCAAATGCTCTTCAGGTAAGTGCTGGCAAAGCCAAAGCCACGTATATTTGAGAGAGAAGTCTATTCCCGACATGGCAACAACTTGAGAGTCTTCTAATACAGCAAGAGTAAGCTGTCTATAGAAAACGGAGAATGGCTTCCCAAGTGGGCTTAAGCTGTAAGCACTGAAACCTGGAATATTTAATGCCATAACTGCAATGGAGGCAGTAGCACAAAGAACATCATCGAGTGGAGAGTGCTTGAGCAATTTGCTAAGAAATTCTCGGGCAAGCCAAAATTCATTTAGGTCTCTGGGAGGCAACGTTTAACAGTTAACTGAATGTCGTTTAAAATTCCAGTTTCTGCTTTTTTCTGAGAGGAAGAAAAGGGATAAGGAAATTCGTTTGTCCACATTCCGAATAACGCTTCCAATTCATTAGGCAATTCAGTTGGCTTCGGCAGCAGTTGAAGGCATCCTTTGAACCCAAAATGAATTTAAATTTGAAGCAAATTCAAGAACACAGAAAACAATACGAGACCGTTGGATTCATTTCATTTCATTTCATTTGATTTCGTTTTTAATGTTCTGTTAAATCTGACAGTACGAGCTACATGTAGGGCCCCAAATGAATAGCAAGCGAACCGCTGAGAAATGCTACGAAAAACATTGACGAAGGCCAAAAGTTGCCTTTGTGTCAGGCAAAGTCAATGTGCTGTCTGGCCTGTCGGCCAGCCCGCTGTGCTGGCCAAGATGCCTACACGTCCCATGGGGCATCATTAGGCTGGGCCGGGTCGACCAGCAAACCCAAAACTTTTCTGCTAAGCAGCGCCAGCAGCAGCAGCGCCAACATGGCGCTAAAAATGGCTACCACAGCAAATAATTTCTCGCATCGTTTTTGTCTCCATTTTCCAGCCATTGTTCAAAGAGCTGTTTTTGTTGTTCATCGCTCGCTGTTTTAGTATCTCCCCTCCCTCTCTCTCTCTCTCTCTCTCTCACACTCTCTCTCTCTCTCGCTCTGTCGCATCCGCTGTCGGTCCTCAGGGTGTTGTCACTGTCGCTGTCGTTGTTATTAAATTTTGTGACGACTCGTCCAGCGGCTGACGCTGCCAAGCAAATCTAAACCTGCTGTCAGTCTGCTGTAGTAGGCCCCATCTACTCGCCTGTCCGCCTATCCGCCCATGCTCATCATCCTCTCGGCGCTGTCAACACAAGATAGTGAAAAATAACTTGAAAATAAACAGTTTACATTCACGCTACGGATTACCAGGCAGCAGTTGTGCGATATACGCAGCTAGACGTGGCCATTCTCTTGTTGTTGTTGTTGTTGTGTTGGCCTCACACTGGACGTGGCTGCCAGCTGGCTGAAACGCTGAATAGAACGATGAAAAAATGGCTAATAGTCAAGGGACAATGCAGCGGCTGATTGAATAGATGACATGCAGATGATGGACAACAACTTGTTTGCTGATAACGGTCATAGCAAATGGATCAGCAAGGTTTCGCTATCTTTTATCTAGCGTCGAGTTAATCATAATAGAAATACTGTGATAGAGCTGTGCATCAGAAAGAGACTATATATAGTAGGAGCTCTAAGTACTTCTGCTGTATTGCATCTGCTGATTGCACTTTTACCGTCCTCTCATCGAGTTCTGTCTTAAGATCATAATATATTTAGGAAACTGGAAAGGCAAACACACAAGTGGAAACACTTCAACTGCATATTTAATGCAAATATTTAATTTCAATTTGTAAAAGTTTACAATTTCCGCCCAATTCCTGAACTCGTTCACTTTTCAGCTTCTTCTGTTTGCACACCGATGCGACAAGTGCGATAGGAGAGAGGGAGTGAAAAATAAATAACGGAGGAAATAAAATTGGAAAACTAAATTGCAACTGATTTTTCGTTCTGTTCTCTCCCACCTTTGTTCTCTGCTTACAGTACTCGCTGCTGCAGACTGTCGTGGAGGCCTGCCAGAAGAAGAAGCACTGCAAGTTCCACGGCTCCCCGCAGTTCTACGGGCTGGGCGCCAGCGGAGTGGGCGACTCATCCGGCACCAGCAGCTATCACAGCAGCACGGCCAGCTCGAATGCAATCAGCAACGACCCCTGCCCCAAGCGCAGGAAAATCGTCGAGATCGCCTACAAATGTCGCCCATGTAAGTCAGTCAGCAGCTGCAGCGCAAGTTTTGTTTAATTTGGTTGAATTTATTGGGCGTACAATGGCACACGTAAAACGGCTAACAAATTCCGCACAGTAACAGTAAAGCAGAGCAGCACTACAGTAGTGTAAGCATAACAACAACAGGGCAAACTGAGCTGCACAATCTCGACTGCCGGAATCGACACATAAACGTCCAGCCGAATGAGTTGAACGAGAGTTGGCTGCATCCGGACTTTGGCTTTTCGATTGGACTGGGACTGGCCCAGCCCGTGTGTGCAGCAAAAAGGTCCGCGTCCTAGGGCATGACCCGACGGCACATAGTGCCGATGTTTTGCCAAACAAATACCATTACGGCCAAAGGCACGGATACGGACACGGACACGGACAAAAACACGGACACGAACAAGGCGACGACGGCGACACGGACGCGGGCGTGGGGCTCTACCATCCAGACAGGCAGTTTAGCGAGCTGCTGTGCGTTCCAAAAACTCAGTCAGGTGGAATGGCAGCAAAGGCACACGGGCGGGTATTGACTAGCACTAAACAGCAGTCGGCGGGCCTTGCCCCTTCCAAGGCATGTCCAGTCGCCGCGGGGCAAGGAAGCGTATCGAACCGGCAGGAGCTCTGCCAGCGGCGGCACTGCCTGCTGGCTGTGCCAGTACCAGTACCAGTCCAATCGCATTTGCACGTGCTTTGTATAACTTGAAAAACATCGACGATACAAAATTAAGTTTCCGCGCCGTGTTTGCCGCATGGCCCCAAGTACGGGGGGAGGGGCCGCCCGGTGGAGAGCTTCAAATTTGAGAAAATGCTGTGCCCCATTATCGAATATGTACATATATACATTTGGAATTCAGGATTTGTATCGATGCTGAAGCCACCATAATGAGGCGCACAGCATGAACTGTCTCGAGCTCGTGACTTCCAATTACAAAGTTCTGAGTCATTGATTATCTCAATCAGCATCATATTATCATGACAATTGGATGCGACATTCCTGGGGCAAGCGCAGTGCCTTAGCCAAAGAGAACGGAATCAATTCATCCGATTAAATAAAATTATATATTAAGCTCCATAAATAGAGGGAAGTCGGTTGCCTGATGCCTTCTCGTTTTGCAGATGAATTCCGCAGCAAGGTTGCCTGCCACAACGATGTCGCACAATTGGAATGCAACCCGTACTCGCGCATTGCGGTGTACAGCGCCAGCTTTGGACGCACGGAATATGAGAGCATCCAGTGCCCACAGCCGCAGGGGGTTCGAGAGGAGAGTGAGTATTGTGGAGATGGTGACCATCCTGCGTCTGAGTTGTGGATTGCATCAATCAAGACGCTCTAACTACTCTTTCTATCTCTGGCCCTTAATAGCCTGCCTCGCCTCGTTCGCCACGGAGACTGTGATGCAAATTTGCCATGGACGAAGGCGGTGCAATTTAGCCGCGGACGCGAATACCTTTGGGACTCCGTGCCAGCCAAACTCGCGAATGTATCTGAAGGTTGTTTACACATGCGGTAAGTAGGTCGTGGGAAAAATCAAGGGGCGGTTGCTTCTGCCACTCAGAATGATTTAGGGCGCGCCTTTGTTGGCGCTTCGCTTCACATCGCATCGCATCGCGTAGCGTAGCGTAGTGTCGCGTCCCATCTCATCGCATCTCATCGTATCGCGCGTCGGGACGCAAGATTGATGCCCGGTGCTTGGCGTCCGACCCTCCGTTACCGGTGACTTGGCCGCATGATTTATGTTGCTCGTTTGGCTGCTCTATGTCTTTGTTCTGTAGTGCCGAAGCAAGTGTTAAAAGAGAGCAACCAGGCTGAGGTGGAGGCTGACGAAACGGAGGACTTCGAGGGCGACATCAACGACCTGTACGACGATGAGCTCATCTACAAGGAGTCGGAGGCCATACCCAAACTATACAGCAACACCACTAAAACGTCGCGAGGCAACGCAACTGGCGGCGCCGGACTTGCTGCCAACTCCAATCCGGAGGGCATACACACGGTAACAAACGGCTCACTGGACGCAGATGCGGATGGCAGCGGCGTCAATCCGGTGATGACACACAGCGCCGACTTAAGTCTAGAGGGTAAGTCTCTTCCGACTTGACCTGAATGTTAGGCTACATTGGCCAATAATAGAATACACAAGTCACAAGTCGGTCCACAGACCGCCTCTGTATGGGAGGGGTGAAGCTCGGGTGGGGCTTTCTGAAAAACAGTCTCGAAATGTAGGCGTAATCCCTCGAGGACTCACTGTCAGTGAGGACCACGCAAATATTTCACAAATGCCAAATCTTATTCACAAACAAGCTTCAAGTTCAACGAAATTTAAAAATGAAATGGAGCTGGGCTTACGTGGCTCTCATTAGGCAAATCCTTGGCTCAACTTGGCTCGACGAATTTGAATTTTCTTTTTATTAATTTGAAAGATTTTCGTACCTCACAGATGACCAGCAGCGTCTCTATTTGTATCTGTTAATTGTCGGATCGGTCGGAGTGCTCTTCTCCATAGTCATTGTGGTCTCGCGTCTGCTGCTGCAGAAGCGGCGGATGGCCAGCGACACCCACTCGAACTCTTCCACCAAAGGGGGCACCAGTGGAGGCCTGGGCGACGAAACGACTATTCCGAGCGGCTTTAACGACACCATTTCAGAGATAGACGCCGACATTGACCTGACCACTTCGATACCGCTGCCCAGTGTGTCAAAGAACGAGGTGGGTAGCATTGCTCATCTGTCCAGCTAACCAGTGGCCAATGCCATCTGTCATCTGTCATTGAACACTGCAGAACTACATCACTTACGCGCCTGCCAGCAGCTTGTACGCCAGTCTAGCGCCCAGCCAGCTGTCAACAGTTGGCGGACCCTGCGCGGCCCCCGGCCTGATGCCCAACCCCCTGTTAATAGGCGCACGCCAGTCACCGGATCTCATCGGCATTGCGCCCAGCACATATGTAGCTACAAGTAGCGCTGGCAGCGCACCTTCAGCGCAGGCACCCATGACAGGTATTCTGGCACCGGCAATTGTAATTGGCGCGAATGGCCCTGGCGGAGCTTTGCCTGGCAGCAGTGGCATAAGTAAGTATCTTCATTAGGCTCAGCTCGCAGCCGGTGGGTCCGGCTCGTTGAGGCACGCTTCGTCAACTTTTCGATACGTGTTCTTGCAGGTACCATGGTGCCCATTACATCGCTGACCCAGTACACGACGGCGCCCACCATTCGAGGTGGGTATATCATAAATACGGAGGGCATGAGCGTTGTTCAGCGGCCGAGCAACACGCCGACGCCGCCTTCCTCTCTGGCCAGTGGCTCCCCGGCTCATCCCCAGAGCCAGCAAACGCCGACCACATCGCCGCTGGCCATGGCAACATTAAGTCATGTGCCCGCCCCTGGCACTTCAACATTGCGTCGCACAAAGCCCGGCACCGCGGCCATGCTACATCCGCAGCTATCCTATGACGGCACAGCTCCGCGCACTCTTTCAACTGGCTTACCAGTGAGCTCACAATTCTATTACGGGTGACCGACCACTGCGGACTGCGAGCCTCACGTATATACCACAGCCATCAACGTGACCTCCCCAAACGTCCATTGCTATACCAGACAGAGTGGGACAGGTGCTCAGACAGAGTCCCTGGCTGCCTCCGATTCAGACGCTGCTCATGTGCCGGCATCCGCACCCTAGCCACACGCCGACAATGGGTCAACAGTACCCTTGGCCGCTGCTAGCGCAAACGACAATACAAATCTACAGGGGAATGCCCTAAGCCCTGAGCCCTCCTCTCTGAATCGGAAACAACAGCAACAACAACAACAACAACAGGTGTGTACGGAGTAGATGGCTCGTAGAGTCGGCTCAGCAGAGTTGGCATCTGTTTTTAAAATAAATATGTATACATAAATGTACTTAACTGGACGAGCTTCCTGTAACCGTAACTGTAACTGTAACTGTAACTGCAGCTGTAAAATACTAATGAGTGGAACGGACAAATACGCATACTTGCAGAGTCCTAGGTCAGTGCACAGTAGTCGCCATCATATAGAAAAGTTAGGCTACAGCAATTTGTAGGTTAAGCATTTAAATGTTTGTCTGCACAGCGCTCTCCATGCGAGTGAGTGAGTGGGTGAGTGGATGATTGGCGGAGTGAATGATGGTAGAGCCACATACGTGATCCTTAATTTATGTGTAAATATTTTGTGTGCAACTTGATTTTAGTTTCTTAATTGCCTTTTCACAGAATTTTAATTACCCAATCGTTGCTAAAGCAACGAGACCTAATTAAACGTTAGTTAGGCGTCGCTCATACGATGCTTCAGTTGAGCAGTCAAGAAACAGACGCCATCGACATCGACATCGGCAACGACTACGGCTTCGGCCTCGGCCTCGACATCATTAAATTATGCGGTTCAACCATACAAATGAAAACAAATTGCGTAAAGCTCATTTAATGTTATCAATAATGTAAACGCACGCATATAAATATAAGCACACAAATGCCATGAATACACAGCGCCAACAGGCTCAAGCGCAGCGAACACACATACATCAAGGATGCGAAAGGAACAACAAAATTCCCAAAGTCGCTCGCAAAGGCAAAACTAATGGGTTGCCCGTACGGAACACTGGGACTGGAGCAGAGCTCCAAATATGTTCAGACTTCTATTCATGTGTGTCTGCGCGTATGTGGGTGTGTGTATGTGTGTGCGTACACACACCCTCATAAATTTCACGATATTCCCATTTCTGTACCAAAAGGAATCTTCATAATTGTCCGCACCTATGAGAATCTGACTGCGGGATGTATGTTGAACAAGACAAATACAGAGAGAGAAAGAGAGAGAGAGAAGAGTTTTGTAACGTGCGTGTGTGTGGGTGTGTGTGGGTATGTGTGAATGCATGTGCTTTGTTTAGAACGATGAGCCTCATAAACGCTTTATTGGGCGGCTTATCACAGCGAATAGGTTGTGTAGCGGGAGGTGGAATCATAACTCAACCACGTCGCACAACTTGTCGTATGAGCGATTTCGGTTGTGTGCATAATTCAGTGCTGTGTATTTCGGATTAATGCGCTACAAATGGATGAGCGTAATTAATATCCGGCTCCGAATAGCTATACCTATGGGGCATGGGATATTTCTGGCCAGCGGGCTAATGAATTGTTCCTGCGCGCCAAGGTAAGGAGGCAGGTCTGACAGCAGTGCCTAACTAGCAAAATGTATATATACGTTTAGTGTGTGTGTGTGTGTGTGTGTATGTGTGTGTGTGTGTGAATGTGTGTAAGTGTGTACGAATGTGTCTGAATGTGAAGGGAAATGGATGTGCTGCTGCAGACAATATTTTAAGGAATAGTCATAGACTTGTGTGTGTTTCCATTTGCAGATCTAAGTGTACGCACCTCTTACTACGTGTACCATATGGATGTGTTTATGTAAAATTGTTTTGAGTTCTTGTCGTTTCTCTTCTCTTTGTTAAAGTTGACGTTATTGTTTTAAATGTCAAGTGCCTTCCTAATTAGTAACTAAGTGAGTACGTCTACATAACTTGGAGAGCATCCAATCAACGTGTATATAAGCAGTACTAAATACTAATACTAAAAGAAATATATACATATATATACTATATACATAGGTGTACATCTATAGTCGAAATACCAAACGATTCACGTTCTAAAATAGTCACTCGTCCCCCAATTAGCCAAAGTGTATATAGGATATGTAAGGAAAACATTCCGGACAATTGAACAAAATTTAGCAAACACAAAAAAAAAACAAATAGAACGAACAGCTGGCCACAATCAAAGTACAGTTGCATCCAAAAGGACCAAAAATTTAAGCAAAACCAAAAACAAAAATAAATTTCAAATCAAAAACTCACTTTGCTAACTAGAAAACTGTTGGCATCGGGTTTGGTATTGTTCTTTTGGGTCTCTGCGGTCTGTGGGCTTGTGGTTCGTGAATAGAATAAGATAGTATTGGAGTAACTCAATTACCGAATAACAATTAACGCATGTTCACAATAGAGAGGTTATTAATTAAATGTACATAAAATATTCGCGTTGCGCCAAAATTTAGGAAAAGGGCCCTGCTAAATGCATTATGATTAGCATGAATAGGGAGTAAACGCGAACGCGTACTGTTTCGGGATACTCGCTAATAAATATATGAAAAAGGAAAACGAAACTATTCGTAGAAAT
Organism: Drosophila repleta; assembly: GCA_018903745.1. Classification (NCBI taxonomy): domain Eukaryota; kingdom Metazoa; phylum Arthropoda; class Insecta; order Diptera; family Drosophilidae; genus Drosophila; species Drosophila repleta. The sequence continues at coordinate 15,802,174 of JAEIGN010000233.1, read as the reverse complement.
AAATCATTAATCATTAACACATATATGTGTGCATACAGGCCTAATAATACTTACAGTCCCCATGTATGTAATTGCCATCGTACGCCTAGGTACGGCATCCAAAATAAACAATGTTGCATAAGTAAATGAAAAATGTTAGTGGAAACAAAAGCATAGAGTAAAGTTTCTACTGCAAATAAAACTGTGAATATAATTTGGCTATACCTTGTTTGTTTTCTCTCTCGATTATGTATTGTACCTTTTGTATGTTTCGTTTTAAATAAATTAATAGTTCATAAATAAAATACTAACTGAAAAATCTAATTTGCGTTTCATTTTTGGCAGGTGCGAGTGAAGGGCTCACTCACTCAAATTAGCTGCTTTCATTTTGCGAAATTTCTATTGGGGGTATTAGCGGCCGTCGCAGAGTAAATCTCCCAAAATATTTAACTCTGATTATTGCTCTGTTCCAGATAATCATGCTAAGTATTCGAATCTATGTTAAGCGGGCAATCCAAGTGCCTTGCCGAGTAGAGATTAGTTAATTTTTGCAAGGATTCGACTTAACGGAGCGTGAATGATATTTAGTTGGAAGTAACTCCACGCCTCCCTGCTGTCTAGGGATGAAAGTGGCAAGAACTATGCGAGGAAGACAACGGCAGGCGAGAGCGAGCTGTTTGATTAAATTTGTTGGCAGCGAGAATTTATGGCTGCGCCATGAGCTTTGGCTGCTAATTGGTTTATAAATTAGAATTTCAACGGAACATTAAGCCAGCCATCTCAACCAAATAAACCCACAACAATTTCAAACACCATCGTAATCAATATTTATTGTTCGCCAGCAATAACAACAGCAGAATGGCATCGGGTGGTAATAAGCTGGCAAGTACAGGGCCGCGCCATGGACTGTGAAAGCTCTGTAAATATACAAAATTAAGATGGCTTTACTTTAACTACTGGTTTATATTTTATCGGGCCCACAGCACACAAGGTAAAATGCATTAAATAAATAAATATTGCCAAGAGGATTTATATATTTATTTCACAAATCTTTTAAAAGAGTTTATTGCAATTCGCATTCATTTGAGCAACCATTTTTATGCCTGTCGCGTTTGTAATGAATAAATATTCACTTAAAGCTTAAGCTGTTACACAAATATGTTTGAGAATTCTATAAGCATTCAGCTCAGAGTTTCTGTTAGTCGATGTTAATAAACTTAAATTGAAAAGTGAATTTCTGTTCACATTTACACTTCTGTAAATTGAAAGGCATTGCTAGAGAGCTGTTGCCCTATTAGCGGTCAGTTTATTTGCTTACCAATTAAGTTAAATAGCTCCACCAGGTGGGAGGTCTCTTCAAATCATTTGTAGTGCTGACGTAGTGCGTTGGTGTCCAGAGGGAGAGAGAGAGTCGTTCAACTCTAGCGTGGCAGTAGTTTGCGCAATCTAATTAAAGTAAATGTTACAAGCATTATTAATTAATTTGTGACAATCAAGATACTTTGCAATGTCACGCTGCCTCGTCCACACTCCATTAGTCAGGTTTTAGGAGCAGTTTGACTTCATTTCGTCCATTTGCGTGCCGCATGTCGCTGTAATTACTTTCAGTTGCATGTGCTCTGATTACACCCGTTGAAGGCAAGTTTCGTTGCGTGATGTCAACCTCAACCTTGTGGCCACGAGCAAAACTTAATCTGTTGCAACTTCTATTGTGCTGGAATCCCTCAAAATTTCAAATGAGAAGTGTGTTGCATGTCGGCTGATGAGAGCTACGGACTAAAGGTCAACAGCTACTTAGCCTTAAGTGACAGTGGGTGCCTGCAGCAGACTGTGTTAATTACTCTAATTTCAGTATCAGTATTTCTCACTGTGTGCCTTGCTGGACTTTGAATATTCTGCAGAATGACAAGCATGTCTTATGCGAGCATCCGACGATAGATACAGAGAGCGAGAGGGGGGGAACTGACAAAATACCTTTAAGGAATTTCATTACGTCAACAGCCAAAGTTAACGCATAGTTGTAGTTCTTGTTGCCATTGTCCCGCAATCTCACACAGAGCCCTTAAATATGCTCTTAAATGAAAATCGATAATTCATAAAATACTTTCCCACACACGTGCGTGTGCTTCTGTGTAGGTGTGTGTGCGAGTGTGTGTGTTTGTGTGTGTGTGTGTTTGCATAAGTACTTTTAAAGCGACTACCGCCCCTTAAGCTACGAAACTTATGATAATTTCCTTTCCTTTGTCAAGCTTGTAGATAATACAAAAAAGAAGAAGGAAGTAAACAAGGATTGCCATACACGGAAGTATTGTTAAGATTTTTTTTTCATTTTTCGCATGACCGCACCATTAAATCGATTGTGACCTTCTCGGAGCGATTAAGATAGCACCGCTTCACAGATAAGCTGTAAAGTGAAAATTCTAATAAAATGTAATAAATATTCCATGTGATGGAAGAATAACTATTTTAAAGCATACTTTTCAGCGCCGACTCACAGTGAAAGTCTGTCAACATGAATGTTTTATGTGCGGAACAAAAAACCTTTTCTGAATTGAAAAAATTGAAAACTGATTTAATTGCTTTACATATTTTCATTGTGTTATGCCAAATAAATATATATTTATTATCCTCCATGGCATGCAGAGAGCTGAAAAGCATGGGTGGTTAATACGACTTAAAGTCCATCAATTAAAACATTTGTAAAAAGCTTTTACATTAATTAAGAGCATAGCTTATGCCCATAAGCCGCTGGCTGAGTTAGTTTGCCCATTGCCAGAGAGATATGCAAATTAAAAATAAAAAAAGCGACAGCCTCTCAGAGATGACGGGCTGTAAACTTGCACTTTATTTCCATCACTTTTTCACTTTCAGAAGCATAGTAAAAATTCTTGGCAGAAAAAGAGGACGCAGAATGGCAAGGGGTCAGCTCAGCTGCAGAAGTTCGTTAGTCGGGTATTTCGCGGATGTAGCCAAAGCCCTGCCGCAGGCGAAGGAGTCACTTGTGTGGTCCTTCGCTCCAGCTGAATAAAATATGAGCTGAAAGGCAAAGTTCTGGACGTTCTTTTACTGCCAGCCGGCCAGAACGCTTGCATTTGGCCTTTTCACACAGCCAAAGCCGAAAAATTTTCTGTTTACGTTTCGTGTTTGCATTTCATGTGCGACGGCGGCCTTTGCCGCAAATTGAATGCTGTTCAAATAATTTATCTAATTTTTTTTTGCTTTGCGAGCGCAGCGCACGGAGCAAGAGCTCTTTTGTAACTTAGTAACGAGTCAGCAGTTAGCAGCAGTTAGCTCTGCCTCCTTTTGCCATCCATTTGGCTGATGTGTACTGAGTCGTCTCGCAAAAGATATGTTTCTTGTCAACCTTTCAAGATATGCAAATGAAAGCAAAGTACAAATTTTGCATCTCATTTGTCTGCCTCGGAGCTGTGCCAAGACTCTAAGAGATCAATTATGTCTCTTCTGGCAAGGTCGTGCAGCTTAGGGAAAACTTTGAGGAGGGTCAAATTATGAACTATTTTTAAATTATTGCGTAAGTAAAATTCATTCAACGTAAATTGTTTGCGTTTAGTGAATAATTATAATATGTTTTCTTTAATTCTACTCGAGCTCAAGCTCTTCACTTTATGCTTCTCTGCATTGCTTGTGGCTGCAGACAAAGACGACGAAGTGCATAATTTAGGTGTTGAAGCGGAAGATAATCGGAATATTTTAGTACATTTTTGAATGAAATGGAAAATTATGAAAATAAACTTAAACTCTTGGAAAATGGATTATGACACGGATGAATGAAGCGACTTGTATCAAAAATAAGATTTTGCTTTCAACTGAACTTTAAGGTAAGTGCTGAACTAAAAAGAAAAACCTCAAGCAAAATCGGAATATATATGAAGAGCATAAGCTCAAATCGAAATTTGCGTAAATGCATTTGGGGCGGTAGAGTATTATGTTTTCCTTTGTGTTGTTTTATTCTCATTTTTAGTTTCTTACCCATGTTAAGGGGATATCTTTGTTTTGGCTTTGTGTTTTTTCTTGGCAAAAAGGGAGACAATGTAAGAGAAACAATTATCGTCGTCCATCAAGTGAGCTCACGTTTGGAGTGGATTGAGTCAAAGGAGTCCCAGCTGCATGGAGCCCAAGCACATTCATCGCTTGTAGCTCAGCTCCGCACACTAGACCTACGCTGGCTGCACGTCCAACTCAGTTGGGTTGGGCTTAGTTTTCGAGTTCTTTGACGAGAAGCACTCGATTTTTGCTGCCAGAGGCAATTAGAAAAGTTTTGTGACGCAGAGTGCTCGTCCGGATCGCACTAGACTGGGTTTCAGGCTGAGTACAGTTCCGACTACGTTTAGCAGTGCGTAATTTGGCAATGCGCAAAATCGTCAAAGCCAAGCCGAGCATTGTACTGGAATAATGGAAAACCGCGAATGCCATGGTTAGCGCAAAGACTGCCAATTTTCAGAAGCTCGCAGCGGCAGTGCGTGCACATGCATCCATTGCAATTGGCTGCTTTAACAAAATGCGAAGTACAAAGTACTTCGCAGAAGCGCAGTGGAGCAAGGTCGCAACGAGTTGCCACATGTGTTCTTAATTTGTTTGCTGGAATAATTGCGTAAACTTCTCCATATGAGCGTATTAGCGGCACATGTTGACAGCATATGTGCGTGCGTCTGGATCATGTAATGGCTTCCATCAGCCTCCGTTGTCGCTTGAGGAGCTTATCAATTTGTTGTATCACGTTTGCGCTTCTGATTGGTTGTGACACACACCCACATACTACGGGCTACAGCTTAAGCTCGGATAATTACTTCAAATGACACAATAAGTTCTATGACTGACCACAATCTCTGGAATAATTAATAACGTAATCGTGACCCGGCAGCCGAATAGTGCTCGCAGCTTCTGAGTCTTCCTCTCTGACTGTGTGACAGTGTGTGTGTGTGTGTGTGTGTGTGTGTGTGAGTGTGAGTGTGAGTGTTACATGTGTGCATTATTCATGAACATACTGCCAGTTGACAACTTATCGTTGGCAGAGTCATGACAGGGACTTGCAGTTGGCAATTCACTCGACATTAGTCCTGAGCAAAAGCAGATTGAGTTAATCATCGGCTGACCGCAAAAGCTGACGGCAGCTAAGGCCCAGCCATGACGGCAATCAGTCAAACTCATCAATCAAATTTCTGCTGCTGCCAGCCAAATGAAATTTACTTGAGTCGCGCGGCGAGCGCCACTCGCCTCCTGTGCATTGATTTCATGTGGCGCCGCCCCTCGCACTTACCTCAAGGCGCCGTCACCCGTGGCGGGAAGCAACAAATGCGCAGCAAGTTATGACTAACGATCAGGGCCAGGCCCGAGGGTGTAATGTGGCCAGTCTGTTCTTATACGCACACCCACACACACACACATACATAAAAGCGCTACAAGGCAATAAACACAAAATTGCGTATACGACATGTTGCAGCAGCATCAAGGACAGGATATCGGCGTGTCGAGGAGGTACGCCAGAGCTGAACTGTAACAATCTCTTTTGAAATTCTACAATAAAAAATGTTCATTTCATACTCTACACGGCGGCCGAGTGCGTAGGGCTCTGAACCAAAAAAGAGGTCATATCATTTTGCTTTTATTAGTGTTTTTGTTTACATTTTATTGGGTTTTCTGCTCACATTTATGTCTGCAATGCAGAGTACGCACATTAAGCCCGGCGCCAGTCGGTAGGCTGTCGTGAAGGTCGAAGCGGTCGAAATTATGCTTAAGCACCTTATGGCGCCGCATCTGTAGCCAGAGCAGCTCTCCAGAAAATCAAGCGATACGACTCCTGGGGGACCTGACGCATGCATCTCCAGCTAAACGAGAGAGCCGTGCAGAAGTCAGCATACTTAAGTATTATATGGGTTTGTACACGATAAATAATACAAGCCAGCAAAATTCACAATCTCTGCTCGGCACTGCAAGTGCATCGACGGCAGCTGGGCATCCCTGAGGGCTCGCAGCAGCAGTCCCAGCCCAGTCGAGCATTGGAATCATTATCGTCTTTGGGCAAAGCCAAAGCAATTAAGACTTTCATGCAGTTGCTGGCGCACGTGCGTGAGCGTATCTGTTGTTTCCAGAATGCCACATGTAATTTGCATCCTGAAATTTGCACTGAAACTTGCTGATGCAGCAAATGAAACTTTGATTTGTTGCTTAGCTGTCCCGTTATACGGCCATGCACATCGAGGTTATGTTATGTGGTCTTTGAAACGAAGTATGAGTGCAAGAGTGTGTGAGTGTGTATGTGTGTTAGCAGCTTACTCACGTAGATACTGTGTCTAGTGGTCCTGCATGCCCTTGCCAAAAGTATTTCAGTTTCAAAATGGAATGTGCAACTCATTAGACACAAGTTCTTTTGGCTCCTTGACAGATATCAGAGCTGACGCTCGGGACTAAAGCCATGTCGTAGAGAACTACTTACATGCAACATCTATGAGGATTAAACATTTTTTAGCAAACAAACAAATGCAGCAGCCAGCCCATAAAGCAAAGGCATGAGTATATAAATATATATATACATATATACATCATCAACAGACTTCGATTTGCTAAGAATTTCAATCTGTTTAGCTAAGCACATTTTTATGCAGAAATTTATGTTTAGCTGAGCAATATATGAATCCCCAGCATGATTATAAAAACCTCAATTGCCTAGCCAAAGTCAATTGTAATCTGAGAGATAAGCTTATGAAAGGAGATTAACTATTGAATGTATGCATATCAGAGCTTGTCGCTAGAGTATGAAGTAACAAATGTTTCATTGATGCTCTCTGATACTTTGCAATACATAATCTACTTTAATGAATTGCTTGTTATTCCGTTTACTATTTAGCAGACAAAATTTAATAAGCTTTACGCTCGAGCAAAGTAAATAATATCTATAATTAGCTAATTGAAATACGAAAATGTTTACTTTTTAACTTCTACGATGAATGCATAATTCAATTTGAACATTATAAACTCTTCAGACCTTTGTCTATATAAATATTCTATTTATATCCGACAACAAACACCATTCCTTTTGAAACAATATTTTTGAACGTCACTTAATTGAATTGTAAGTTTAGCCATAGCCATGACAACAAAATAATAATTTAATGAACATTTTCTGGCATTTTTTCCCGTTGAATCATTAATGATGCTTCGTGGAAGGAACTTGGAGGCCAATCCAGCGACTTTTGTCAAAACGTTCTTCCACGAATGAATGTCACCATAATGTGTAACCGGAAAAAGTTTTTGCCGGTTGCAACTTTTCAAACGAGTTCGCTGTACATTGAAAGCCCAATAAAGTGACAAATTTGTGGTAAATCTACAAGAATATGAAATTAAATTAACATGGAACTGTGGCCCAACTTTATCGAGAGGCGCGCCAGACCTCCTCAAGCTGGCAGCGTGATGGACGGGCCAAGGCCTGGTTGATTAGAACTCATCTATCGCCCAGGGATGCCTCCCACTGAGCAAACTTTTCAAAGATTTTTCGGCAAGGACCAATTTGATGGATGGTCTGTGGCGATGATGCGCACTGCTTGCCAAGAAACTTATAAATATAAGTAAATATATATATATATATATATATATATATATATATATATATATATATATATATATATATAGTATAACATTATATATCTGTGTAAGTCTTATATATGTATGAAGCAGGGAAAAATTTAATAATTTAAAGAAGAAAAGTGTGAAGGAGTGTGAGAGACTAATTTAAATGTGGTATCACACAGCTCAGTTAACTTCAAGTGTTTCGCTTTATTAATTTCCGGTCAATTAAAGTAAGAAAACGGAGAAGTGCATATCAAATTTATGCACGCAGTAAGCCGTTCATTGTCCAAGTTGCCAGAAAACATAAAATATGCAGCTGGGAAAACACAAGCTCAAAGTGACTTTAACTTATGGCAAGAGCTGAAAATCTCATTCGTATATTAAGTCTGCTCTATATATGGCTGTCCAAATATTTGCAAGTTTCGGCATTTGGCTAGATTTAGAAGACGTTAGTCGTGAAGTGCGTTAAAGCTTAATAAACTCTCCAAGATACGCAATATTCGCTTAGCATAACAATAGCTGGTGAATATATTCATAAGCTCAGTGCTATACATATTAATGGGGGTATAGTGAGGGCTGCCTAAGTTGACCACTCAGCAGGCTTATGTCTGGCATAATGATGTGGAACTCACTTTAAAATGGCCGATTGTCCACAACAAATGCATATATATTGAATATGTTTAAATCAGATTCGTTAGTCAGCAGCATTGACTCCACTGTACGCATGTGGCAGGTCACACATGGAAATTGCTGACACGATGCTGGCATTGTCCTGTATTTGCATATTTTGAACGTCACATATATTCATTTATTGGCTCAAACTCCGCCACTCCTATAGCATTTAACACATGCCTAGGATGGACCCACCAGCAACAACCAGCACCAGCCACAACCACTCTTCGGAATAAATTAAATTCGCAATGCAATTCGCGCGTTCATCCAGTTCCTCTATCCATCTCCACAATGTTGCGTTATTTTAATGAAATTCTCTTTTTTTCTTACATTTTTTATATCGCAGAGCCCCAACGCATTGATCACGTGTTATACTTCTGTTAACACAGCATTCGAAAATAGATTGAAAAAGGGAAAAAATCCATATGAATGCGCGCAAATGCAAATTATGTTCCGGTCAGAGACAAGTTTTTGGTTGGCAGCGAAGCCGAGTCGGGGCCAGAACAGAAATTTCAACAATTTCAAAATATTCGCCCACATCCGTAGCGAATTTCGCTGATGCATAAAAAATGCTTGCGACGGAAATGGTTTTTGGTTTTATTTGCTTAGCGATAAGGAATATGTCAATGCCAATAAAAAGGAATATAAAATTGTCATAAAAAGTATGACGAGATGTTTCACAAAAATTTCATCAAGGTGTGCGTGCCGCCCTCTACGGTGGCAGCAGCAGCAACAACAGCAACAGCAAATCAAATCAATAACCATGACTCTCAGTCCCAGCCGCCATGTCCGAGCACTTCACGACGCCTTTTATGGGGCGCGTGGCACGGCATTAAAACCAACGTGCCGTATACGCAATAATTCAATTAGAGTTGCGACATAATTAATTTTTGCCTCCGCTCGTGCCTCCACATAGTCGTAAAGCATCAAAAATTTAATTTAAATGCAGCTCTAAAACTGCACCACAAATCGATTTTGTGCTTTGTGCGGAAGTGCACATACGAAAGGAGGCGATGGGATGAGGAATTTATGTATAATAATATTTTTGGCATACATGTGTAATGCTTTCATCTATCAATTTACACGTGTGTAAATACACATGTTTTACTCAGAACTCTTGGCAGTTTAGCACCTTTTTATGAAGTGGTCATTGGGTCTAATGTGTTGGCCATTTGTGCGCTTGTCAGGCGTGTTGAGCTGCCAGGCAACCCAACTCTGCCTCTGTGATTGTGTGATAGTGCCGCCATGTCGAGTGGCTGCCTAAAGGCAAACAAAAATTTAAATAAATTAAGAAAATATATGTGCATTTCATGCGTGGTTTCTTCTACGCTTTTCGCCTTTCGCTCTTGCTTTTGGGGGCATTCAGAGCCACCCACTTGAGCAGCCCACTCGCCCGAGCAAAAATAGTAATTTACATACTGAAGTTTTCACACCGATGAGCACAAAGCGCAAACAGGGAATGCAAAGGAGAGAGCGGAGTGAGCGGAGCGCATTGTTGGCACCGCTAACAGCAGCTAAAAATATTCGCTTGCATATGCAGAAATCGTTTTCGGAGCACCTGCGAGGACTAAGCGACCCGAGGCGAGGTGTCAGCGCTGGCACCTGAAGGCTGCCGACTGCGCTCACATGGCTGAGTTCCGCCTGCCACTCGCTGCATATCTCCGAGGCGGAAATTAGCAGCGTGCGCTGTGGAAACTTGGAAACAGTTGACACAGTCACAAATCAGCAGATGCACTGCCGAGTCCTTAAAGCTGTCCTTTTCAAGCCAGCAGATTAATATGCAGACGCATTTGCGTTTGCATTGGCTTATTTACAAGCAGCTCCAGCGAAAATGAGTTCTGCAGAGTCAAAGGTCTGAAAGCGAATGCCAGTCTATGATGAATTCAATGAATCCTGTTGCACCCGATTGCCACTTCGATGAGGGCAACTGCAGCTGGGGCTCATCAAAAAGGCAACACCCACGCTGCAAATGATGATGGCTGAAGGCTGATAGCAAGTGACTGGCATGATTGCTGCCACTGCAACAGCCTCTCGTACCGGCACCAACTCTCCTCCAGTCCGCAGTGGTGCGGTTGCAGCCACAGCCCATTTGCTGCAGCTGTCAACGTTGCGGCTTCATAAAGGCACATCCACCAGAGATAGTCTGGTTGTAAATAATGCTTTTGAGATGCAGCGCGTTGCCATTGACGTTGCTGGCTGTCAATCACAGGACGCGTCAGAACGTGAAGCGTCTCTGCTGCCAGCTAACACAGAGTGCAGAAATCCCTGAATGAATTTAAGATTAAGGCACAGCTGTCATTAACTGATTGTTGATTAGAGAAAACATTCAGTCTTAGACTGGAATATATATAACATTAACATTCATGTCTATGCAGGTGTGAATTACTGGCTCCTGGCACAGAACCAGCGGAACATATGCCGACAGCAACATTTCCGAGTGCCAGGCTGAGCAGAATAGTATTAAAAAAATCAAAGGGGGCCGTGACAGGCTTGAAGTTCTTGACGTGATGTCAAGCGTTCAGCAGGGCGACGAGGGGCGAGGGGCGTGTGGGGTGCTTGCGACATACAAAGGCGACACAAAATGTTGTAGCGAAGCAGACGCATTCAAAATGCTGGCAAGCATATTTCTTGAAGGCACAAAATGTGCATTCAGCGCAGCTTGTCAGTCTGTGGCAGGGCTGAGTGGTGCGGCGGGGGCGGGGCGTGGGGTGTCATAAAAAGCACAAAACAGACGGTCGCAGTTGTCGCCACACTTGGCCAAGTTCGCCAGTCGTCTGATTACCGCAGCGCTTGGGGCCTCGGGCGTGGGCCGTTGTCGCCATCGTCGTCGTCGTCGTCGTCGCTGTCCTTGTCGCGCAGTTGTCATCGCCAAGCATGTGGCGCTGCATTTCCTTAAACACATAAAACTCTTTTAGCGCTTCCTTTTCAGCCGAGTCTTAGCGAGGCGTTAATGGGCATGAAAAAAAGATCCCGCAACTGATATACGAGAGCTCAGCGTGAGAAATGCAGCAGTCACGAACCGCACATGCAGCACGCCAAAAAAAAGCAGATACAAAGCCCTCGCCTGTCGCGCCCTCCTCGCACGCCCCGTCACGTCGACTGTCGCACTTATCCAGCTGCAGCTCTGTGAATGCTCCTGGCAACTGTTACGCAACTGCGGCGTATTATCGCGCCACCTAACTTCTCATTTGCAGTCGTTTGTAGTACTTGCAGCCGGCCAAGTGCTGGCGGCACGGCACGGCGCGGCACGGCACGGGTTGGGCACTGCCAGCGTCATCCGGGCCACAACGGCAAGAAGTGGCAATTCACTTCACTTCAGTGGTGGCCGCTTTTTGCAGTCTGCTTAAATGCGCTGCTCGCAACTCGCACAGAGTTGCATGTCTGTGCGACAGCGCAGAGTCCTTTGTCCTCGCACGATAAGGTTGTGGCAAGAAACGCATCCAAGAGGGAACTTTACATTGTGTTGCCTTTCATGTTACATTCAAGGCAAACAAAAAGGACCAAGCATCCAAGGACATTTAATAGCGAAAAATGCAAAAGAAAAACGACTATTTAATTTAATAATTTATAGGTAATCCTGCTGAATGGGACCGAGTGCAGGCGGCGGCAGGGAGTGAAAGAAATCATGGTTCATGGATCACATCCACAGGAATCGAACCGAGTTTCATTTGGCAATTGCCTTCATAAATTATTTAGCCTTCAGTTCATTATTTCTATAGCAATAAACTTCACTCCGGGACACGCCCACGCCGTCGCGAACGCCCACATCAGAGCGGCGGCGGAGACAAATTACCAGGAACCATTTTGCAGAGCAAGCTGTTTGCCATGCTGCGCCGCTGCCGCTGCCGCTGTTGCTGCCGCCAAGTGTTTCCATCCTGCCCGCAGCTGCTGCGGCTCCTGCCCAGCTCTTTGTGATTTCTGTTCGCAGTGTCGAACAATTGCTGGAAATTAATTTCACATTTGACTCCTGGTGCCCGTGCAGTCTCCGTTTCCACCATCCTGCCGATGCGACGGGCTGCACTTATGTACAAAAGGCACTTATCGTGAGTGGGACTCGCATCCGCTTCCGCTCCCACTACCCACTCTCTCTCTCTCTCTCTCTCTCTCTCTCTCTCTCTCTCTCTGCTCTTCCTCACTCTTTCTCTTGGCTAATGCACCCAAATGCCAGTGCAGTTAGGACGGAGCAGTCTGTTGCTGAGTGAAGGCGTAGAACAGATGTGCGATATTTGCACAGCGTGCGCACTCGGGAAATGAGCTGCATGCAGTTCCGACATTGGGCTGACGCTGATGCTGATGATGGTGGTGGCGATGGTCGCCTTGGTGATGGCGTTGAAGGTGTTGCAACCACTGCCACTCGAGCCAGCTTCCACTTGCCATTCCCCACGCTAAATGCATTAAAATGCGCGCATTTAAATGTGAAAATTTGATCAAGTTGTAGTTGTGCTTTGATTCAGCAATCTGCCGACTGCCGCCTGCCGTTTCCCGTCTGCCGTCTGCCAGCTGCCAGTTGGTGGCTGCCATCCTCCGACTGCAGACTCCAGGCTGCCAGCTGCCAGCTGCCTGTGCGCCATACATCAGGATCTGGCCAGAGGCAAGTGAAGCTGCCGCAATTATACGAGTTGCTTTAAGGCGCTGCTGCTGCTCGCCCTCTGTAAATGTTTGCTCGTCCTGGCTATAGTCCTGGATTTTTCGTAGCTGCCTCAGTGCTACGCAGTTCCACAAGCAAAAACAACAACGTGCCGGAGCCCACATTAATTTCTTGAGCTTGCTTTTGGCATTTATATTCGCACGAGTACCGAAGGCGCTCCAAACGATGGCAACAAAAACAACAAAACAACAAGCAAGTTAAATGGGGGCGTCTTGTGTCCTGCGGTTGCTGTTGGACCGGGGACCAAGGACCAGGGATAAGCACGGGAAGGAACCGAACGGGCCGAGGGGCCGACTGATGCGATAAAGTGCTGTGGCAGACATTTTTAGCGCCATGTTGGCCGCCATTACAAAGTCGATCTAATTATACACTAGCGCCTGTTATTGTTCCAACGCCTGCCCAGCCCAGCCCAGCCCAGCTCTCCATTCGCGCCAAGCAGAACAAAAAATGCCAGCCAAATCTATTTGTATGCGAATCTTTGTTGTTTTTGTTTACTTAGACGGCGAAGCGTAGCCAGAACGGTGCTGACACCAATCGCTTGACTTGGCTTGCGATTGGGATTTGCATTAGCAGTTGCTGGTGCTAGTGCTTGTGCTGCTGCTGCTGCTGCTGCTGCTGCCGGAGACGACACAGCCCAGACCCAGCCCCATTATCATTTGTGGGCGGGCTGGCAGAGAGAACAACAAATAAGAGATCAAAATAGCAGCGCAAATCAAAAAAGAAAGCACAGTCAGAATATTTAATCCAGACCTAATCTGCTCCTCATATGCAACAGATTCGCGTGAGATTTACATTTCTAGTTGCTGAAATCCAGTCACTCGACGGCAATTTATGCAGCTCTTTAAGGGTCGAGCCTCGCATTGAATAAGCACTTTTGTGCAGCTCGAAGGGAGTCGGCGGAGGGACATGTCGCTTTAACTGGCTGACGAGTCCTTTGCCCGCCCAACCGTTGCCGACTGGTTGGGCAGACAGCTGAAAGTCATTTCGTATCTGCCAGATTAATGCCGTGCATTCATCACGTGGACGTACGGTGGGGCGGGTGCACACAGATATGCAGTTAAATTGAATTTTGCACTTTACTGCCGCGAAACGCCCGAGGCCTCCTCGGCAGTGACTCCTGTGCGTGAATTCAATTAGATAACTTGAACGCTCTCGCAAAATCCCGTTTGCAACTACCTAAAATGATGTGAGCGGCTGCTGAATGGGGAGCTTAAGTCGCCGGCAATAACTTGCTGTAAATGCAGCTGGGAGTTAATCCGGGCCCAGCACACCTCGGCTTATGCCAAGCTTATTGGCTTCTAGTTCGGAACTCTCCATTCATAACGACAAATATTTAATGCACTTGCCACTCTCACCTAGGGTGCGTTTGAGCTATGGCGCAATTAAAATCCGGCACTTTCCATTATTTGTTTAAATAACCAGAAGATATGCACTCAAGCACGGACCTGCTACCCATTCGCTGCTCACCACCGACAGCGCTCTTGCGGCCTCCACTCCAGCATTCCAAAGAGCTTCTGCATTGTAACAGTCGTAAATATTTGCAAACCGTTTAATGCTCGTTAAACGATGCCAATAACGGCGCTGTAGACTATGAGAGGCCTCCTCCACGCACATGGACACAAACGGCTTCTACTTACATGCCAATGGCCCCCAGACATGCCTCTGTACGATTGTGTGAGTGGGTGCGCCCCACAGTGTGTGTGTGTGTGTGTGTGCAGTGCCTGCATTCCCGCATAAGACTCTGTGCAGCATTCGTATGCCATCCGTTCCATTGGCAAGAATACTTTGCGCATTATATTGCAAAAAGCAAACGCTCGCTTTGAAATGCGCTTAAAAATAATCGTCGTAGCCACCCCTCCTCCGCCCACATCCAATCTCTTTGCAATAAAATGTTCGTAATAACAAATGCTTCAGACTGAATATGTAAAAAGCAAATACGAATCTTTTTGCTTGCGACAAGCAAGAAACATGTACTTTGTTACCATTCACAGTACATTTCCCCGTGGACCTTTGGCCGTTAATTAAAACGCAAACATTGTTTAGAAGCCGAACAACTGTAATTTAATGAGCAAAGAAGCAGCCTAACTCGCAGCATCAAATGTTGTATTTTACTGGAGTTTTGAGCTTTGCTCTACGAAGCAGGCAAAAGTTTGCCAATTTATTAAGGCCACGGCTACGGCAGCTAAATGAGTTTTCAACAAATTAACTTGCACGCCGCAATATATACTCTCTGACTCGTTTGCACATCGCTGCCTATGCAAAAACATCGATACAGAATAAGTTTCACGAGCTTAAAATTCAATAACGAAGCAGAGCTGGGAATAGTGGAATATTTGCCACAGCCTTATTGAGTCAAGAGTCAAGTAAGAGAGCAGCTCGCTTTCTTTTTACTTTAATTTAATTAAAAAGAGGAAGCAAGTTGTTGTAACAAGTTATATTTATATTTACTTTAGTCCCAGTGAGCAATGTTTGTGCAAAGCCAATATGTATAAGTCTTTATCCCTAGCGCAACTCACCGTAACTTGAAATTAGTTTGCACCTTTCGTTGCCTGCGTGGACAGCGGGAATTATATTATTATAAATGTTGCTGAACAGCGCAGAATTACTTTATGCAAATGGCGGTCAGTTTAATCCTTGTTCTGATTATTTCATTTGGCTTCCGCCAGGCGTGGAAAGGGTTTTGTATTCACAGCAGAACCGACGCGACCCCTAAGCAAGCAAACTGCCACGCTGTGTCCTTCGGAGCAGAAGCAGAAGAGCATGCTCATAAAGTGTTGTCACGGATTACTATGCTGAGGTTTGGAAGCGTTCGCTAAAGAGAGCCCTTTGCTTTCATATTATCACTTCATCGAAACTGATGTTTATTTTCCAAGATTATTTCGTTTGCTGCCAGCAAGCTTACAAGTGAGGTGTCGGGCTTTAAGCTACGTCTCATCTGACGGCCATGGCTGTCAGTTGATTTTTATAAACTCGGCTGATACTTTATGGAATTAGTTTACTTTAAGAAATAATAATAATTGTAAGTAAATAAAATCAGGGAAGCTATGAACTATGAATTATGAATGGACGAACGCATAATTTTAACGCATAATTTTTAATGGGTTTTAAGTTGTGTTTATTAATTCTACTGTAAAAGACATGTGTTATGTATGTTTCAAGTAGAGTTAATGTATTTTAATATATGTCTGAGGTTAGCTATGATATGGATATTCCATTGTTCTCCCTTGCCTTTAAAAAAGTATACATTTATTAATATTTGACGTATAATAATATACTACGAGAGATACTTATGAATTTCAAATAAACTGGATTGTGTCGACCGTGTGCACCGAGTCACACACATATTTATGTATAAATGAATAAAGGACGTTATACGCATAGAGAACGGGGCAAGATAAGAAAGTTCAAGGCTTGCGCCTTGTGTTGTGGCAAATGTTGACATGTTCGCCCCTTCGTCTATTCCAAGGACTCGCCGAGGCGTGCTGCAGGAATAATAATGGCAGCCGCCGCAGTTGCTCCTCCTCCGCCAACTACTCCTCCTCCAGCACTTTTAACTACGAATATGGTTAGCAGTGGAGAGCAAATAAAAATGCAGAAACAAAACAATAACAAGAAACAAAACATAGCTGCGGAGCAGTTCTGGTGGCAGTTCTGGCAACCACTTAACCAAATAAATCACAAAGTAAATACCATCTATTGTTTCTACTAGAAACTCATGAAAATTTATTACACTCCTACCCGGACATATGGAGCGGGCTGTCAGACGTCAGCAGCATGCTGTTTCCAAGACTCCCTCACCACTTCAAATCCTTTTCAATGGAACTGGCGAAATAGCTCGGCTTTAAATACTAATTAAATTAAAACTTTTCCGAACTTCTTCTCCGTAAATATTAAACGAGTTCAATTTAAGATAGAGCAAATGCATAATTTATTATTTACTTAAAGTGCATCAGACGCTGGCTTCTGTTGCCCATTTAATACGAATAAAAACAATTTAAGCCATCAAATAAAAAACAACAAACAAATGCGGTTAGAAGCCGCAAATATTACAATTATTTCTGTTTCCGGTTACATGGAAAAGCATTGCTTGTTTGCTGCTGTTCTAAATAAAAGCTTAGTTGTTGAGTAATATTCATTTAAAATACGAACGGGGCAGCAAAGCTCATTTTAAAACCAACTTTTAACTCTAGAGTGAGAGGATTTGCTGAAAAACTTAGTTGAGGATCAGACGGAAGCCAAATAAGGCTGCATGTATTAAACTATCCATATATGTAGGAGATAGTAGATAGTAATAGTAGATTCAGTAATTTATGGTTAAGCAACTCGTTTCTATATTGTAATCGAAACTACATTTAGAATTGGCTAAATAAACTTCGTCACTCTGTTCAGTGCTGGTGTGAGTTGGCCCAACTCGAGTACAGTTTCGCTCAACTCTTTGGCTTATTCATTTCGGACCAACCGCAACTCAAGTCTTAAAGCGCAAGACAAACTGTTTTTAATAGCACTTTACATTTGAAGGCAATTGAGCCAGCTTAAAGGAGCAGCCGCCGCTGCGGTAATCTGTATATAATCTGGACACTCGGTCGCAAGCAAGCAATTTCCTGGGTGTGCGCCTTGGCGAGTGCCCCACATGCTGGCAGGCAGCTGGGGGCGTGGCTCGGTTATTCATTCATTCATCATTGTTGAGTCTTATTGTGCATTATAAATGTTGTTTTATCCCGGCCGACATTTTAATTTGTTGATGCTGGGTTTATGGTTCGGTGGTTTGTTGATTTTGTAATTTGTCAATAATTACATCGAGGCGCGGTTATGCGGTTTGTTTGCCTTTAAATTGGAATTCAAATGTGTAACCCACTTTGCATTTATATTTGTTTATCATTTGGCAAGCTTACGCTTTTGCATTAGCGCTCATCATTAAATTATTGTATCTGCAAATTAAATTATTGACATTTCAGCGAAATGCTGAAAGTGAAAGAGTTATTAAAAATTAACATTAAATACATTCGACAACAAATCAATCCAATAGAAAAATGCTCAACTACATTGATGTTTCAATCACAAATAATAAATAATAAAAACAAATTCCTCTTCACTTATTTGTTAAGGTAATTATTTGTTTGCCGGATGGCGAACTACTGTGGCATTCGGGCTGGGTTTCAGTTGTAAATTTTGCAACCGCTGCTAGGAATGGCCAAGCCACAAGTTGAGAACCCACTTAGTGGTGTACTTGTCATAATTTATTTTAAATAATTAACACAGAGTGTGCATGCCGGCCTGGAATTAGGAATTTAATTAAAATCTCCAATATTAAAATGGAATTAAAGCGTCAGCCGTTGATGAAGAGCGCCGGCTCCGTGTGTCAAATTATTTCCGAGATTTAATTACTCGACATACGCAGCATGGCAGCGAGGAGGTCCTGGAGGTTCTGGAGGTACTAGCGTGCTGAATGCAGCTTGCCTAGGCGGATGCGTGGTTTGTTGTCTGGTAAATTGCCGCACCTAAGCCACTGGATATTAATAAACGCAAAGTGTTCGCAATCTGGTGTAAATATTTAATTTATAATTTACGAGAGATTTTACACGCTTACGAGGCGGGCTGAGCGGGGCGAGCGGGTGCTGCGCCTGGGGCAGGGGCCGATTGTAGGCACGTGCTCAAATGTCATTGCGGATGTTGACGATTACATTTAAATTATTTACGAGCATCGCAGCCAGCACCCCTCCGCCCCTCCTCCCCCCTACACCTCATCATCGTTCCCATCCCTGCCGAAATGACGCGTCGGGGCAGCCAACGTCGTCACATTTGTTATTCGCTTAACTTTTATGACGATGGCGCGCGACACGGATTTCCTTTAACCCCCTCCGATGGCGGGCGGGCGGTCGAGGGTGACCCATAACCCACACCGCTGCAGAGGTGCCGAACTACAGCGCCTCGGCGTCATATGGCCCACTTTGACGACGCCGATTTACGAGTTTCATTTAAAATTCACATTAACTTTTATTAAAGCAACCAAATGAATGCGACGTTATTGTTGCCATCGCCATCGCCATCGCCGTCTGCTTCGCAATTGTCTTACGAGTGCTCCTCATTGCAAGTGACTGTGTTATCGTTTTGGGCCTTATCTGCACGCCGGCATTCATAGCCCTTTAATGCTAAATTAGCTGCGAATAGTGCCTTTGTTCTATGCCGCATTTTACACCTTCCACGGCCATAAAGCGAGAGGAAGTTGTTACGAGCCGAGAGCCCAGCGCTGCGCAGAGTGAGATGAACGTAATGGGTCTGAGGGCACACAATATAATTATTATTTTCCGATCTCGCTGCATATTTAATTAAAACCCATTTGCCTTCCATCCTAAAAGTATGCAACACGAATTTGCTGAACCTTTTCTTGAATTTTTCATTTGCTCGTCTTCAATTACGTTGCCAGATCTAAACAAGTTGTTTCCAAAGTTTTTAATTAGAAATATCATATTCATTTTAGAACAGGACGAGCAAAGTCTGGGCGAAATCCAAATTAGTTTTTAATTTCAATTTGCAGCAAGTGTTGCCGCAGCCTGTGGCAAACGCCGAGTGCAGATTGTTTGCGCCAGCAAAAGTGAAATAAATCAAAAGTTAACCCACGTTTTTTCTTTGGGTGGGTTGTCTAAGGCAGCTTAAAAACGAGTACAAGAAGTTGGTGGCAAGCGCCCATGTAGGTAGGAAGGTAGGTCGGAGCATAGCCGGTTATGCTGTCCTGTCCATGGCTGTAGTCGCAAATGCCATAGGCTAAAACTTTCAATTATTCTAGCTTGCTAAAACATTTGCCTTAGCTTCATATATTGTTTGCTCAGTTGTGACTGTGAGTGTGTGTGCATGTGTGTGTGTGTTTATCGTTCAGCGATTTTACTATATTTGTACCCACACACATGGGCCATACAAAAGCGCAAATGCCAAAATAAGAATTTACTGCAGTGGAAGGCATAAATAGTTTATAAACTAAGTGACACCGAAAACAACTGACCCAAGCACTAAAAACACTAAAAATAAAGCAGAGAACCGACGACAGCCACAGCAACAGCATCGCCATCGCCAACATGTGGAAATTGTACACAATGGCCGCATAGTCATGGCAAAATATGAAAACACAACAATCACACACTCTCTCACACACACACACACACGCAGACGATAACAACAAACACTCGATTTACTTTGCAGCAACAATAAAAAATAATAAATTTTACTTCCATAATTGGTGCCGCCACAAGCAGCCCGGTTGCGTCTTAGTCCCACCGCCAGCAGGCACAGCCACCAGACCGTTCACACCACCCAAGCCCCCACTCACCCAGCAAACCACCTACACTACACACCGACCAACCGACCCACCGACCAACCGACCCACCGACCGAACGACCGACCGAGCGAAGCGCAGGCAAGCGAATTATTTGAAATATTTTCTCGTTTTATATATAGGAGTCTTTTGCTTTGCTGCTCGGCTTTTTCATACTTTTTCGGTCTTGCCTCTTGTTGTGGCTGAGCAGGACACAAGTTGTTGCAACCACCGAGCAGCATCGACGGCACCACCATTGTCACAATCGCCATCGCCATTGCTCATGCCGCAGCCGCCAACTGCCGTGTTGTTTGGCTCTTCCGCCTGATGTTTTTGCTGCCACAGTAGCCTCGTCCTTGCCTGTGCATAAATTTAATTAATGGCCGCTGTGAATTTGCCTTTAGTTCAGTTGTTCCATATTATTGTAAAATTTTTATACAAATAAACAAAGTGCCGGCTGGCATTAGACCTCGTACCCTTTCACATAAATATTCCATAATAAATTGGAGAAATTTCACACTGAAGCGTGCGCTCCGAAAACAAAGAAGAAGAGGAAAACAAGAGGATGTCCTATACCCTTTTTTAAAACGTTCCTTAAATTAATATCTAACTGTGTATTATTAGAGTATTACACGGACCTAGTCTATATAAATATTTCAGATATAATATAAACTTTGTCCTTACTCCATTAAGCTCAACTTCTTTAGCGGAACTCAAGAGTGAAGTTTTAGCACCCAAAGGAGCAATTTGTTCAATCTTAGCGCAAAGCTCATCCGAGTCGCACGATGGTGTCATATGTTAAAGTGTTCACAGCCAGATAAGTATTTGGATTTGGATTTAGAGTTTTTATTGCTCACAGCACTCAACGGTTATTTGCCAAGTGTGTCTAGACTGGGGACAGCTGAGGGGGTTCTGGTCGTGGTGGGACAGCAAACGCTAAAAGTTCCTTGCCTCAGCTCATGTTGTCAAAGGAACTGGCGCGTCCTCGCGCCAATTTGTTTCAAATGAATTAATGTAATTTTATTTCCTACAAGTGCTTTCCAGTTCTCAAGCAGCTAGAGCTCTTCATCCTGTGTCAAGGATACACCTGCACACATGTCGTATTTAATTTTAATTTGCTCTTACAGCTCAAACTTTGAAAGTCAACCCTAGACAATTTTGGCGCAGCTTCGTCAGAGACTGGTTGACAAACAGCAAAAAGTGTTTACCTTCAGCATCATGTGAGACGAGCGAATCGTTTTATTTAATTATCTTTAAGGAATAAATATGTTATTTAATTTAGCTTCAATAAATGTACACAAAAATTCATTATTCAAAGTGACCTGATATTAATCAGATTTTGTAGGCATTGTTTATCTCGCAAATTTTCCCAAATTCAATATTGTCTTGCATCAGCGCTTCCATTATATTATTGGTAAACAGTTCGCTTTTACTGATAGTTATCACTGCATTGATAAGCACAGAACTTTTCTATTTTGATTCCCGACGGCCACACCCAACTAGCTACATGTGTGGCGAGACATTGTAAACTTGTTTCTGAAGTACGTGTTTTCCGCATTGGCTCTAACAGCAACTGACGTGTCCCAGACCAACTGCCTTTTGCACAATTTCGAGGGTATATTAGCAAAATAATAATGATCTACACTAATTGTTACTATTCTCCGACTAGTTGAGGGCCAGCAGTTGCATTACCCGACTATTGGCAATAGCGTGGAAGTAAGAGGTCTGGCGGTAGTGCAAGACGTTTAAGCACAAGGTCAGCCAGGCCGGATTGATTGCGATTTGCAGTCGATACTTCTGGTGGCAAGACATTGTTAACCAATCCAGTCGAAACTTGTTTTTCACCAACACTGCATGCTGGTTGCGATTTACAAGGAAGCAATACCTTTGCATCAGAGAGGGCGATGAGAGGAAAAGAATGAAAAAAGACTTGTAAGAATGAAACCTAGACATTATTTTACAGACTGCGCACCTACTACATATATCTATTCAGTGTTAGAGTAAGCGAAAACTCACTTCATTTCCCCCAAATATAGCTTTTTACTACGTTTTAAAGACAAACATCTGGAGAGCTTCCATTGGGCAGACAGGTTTTAATCCGCATCGCCAGTTGTAGCATCACTTTTCCTTTCGAATGGAAGTCAAGGTCAGCTGCTGTGAGCAAAACAAAAACTGACTGCGATAACTGAACCAGCAGACGAAAGAGATACAAAGCCTCGAATCGTATTGACAACGACAGGCGACTGCTGCTGGCGTTAGAGTTAGAAAAAGAAATCATGAATATTTATAATTTACGGTTCAGGTTATGCACTGACGTGATGGAAACCGGTGCTGCGCTTAGATATCATTTCTATTCACGCATAATTTGTATATCGAACCGGTTTGGGGATTTGGCAACACTCGTACTGTGCTCCAGCCAGCCCCGGGCTCTGAATTTTTATTTTCATCTATATGTATTTTCTGCATGTGTCCAACACCTTTTTTCAATTTGAACACATTGTACGGCAAATTAAATATTTACATTTTCAATTTACCATTATTTTTATATTATATTATTTGTTCTCTTTTTTTTCAAAGCTTGCATTTTATGAATTTATGCACATTGCATATTAAACATATTCACAAAAAAAAGTGTGGCACGCGGCAAATGGCAGTCGAGTTTTTCCATATTTTCTTCTTATTTTTCCATTTTTTTTTTATAAACTATTGACACATCAGTGTAAGCACTTATTGCATGGCAACAAATTGATGGACAAAACAAGGAGTGGGTAAATGTGATGTTTAAAAATAAATTAAATTAAAATCCTTTTTTATAGTGCATTACCTAAATACATTAAAAGATTTCGCATATGCTGATTTCCTTTGTCAACAAAAAACAAAAGTAATTAATTGATATTTAATATGAAAAGCCACGCTCAGTGGAGGCGAAGAGCCAAATGGAATTGGATTTAATGCCACTCAGCTGGGCGTGATAGCTAAAAGTCAAATCAATCTGTCTCAGACACACAATTGCAATCAAAATGCCAGAGTTCAATTAAGCCTTTTTGGCAGAAATATCACAAAACACGTTTGCGACCAATTTGAAAGCCCTGCACCAAAGTTGGGCCAGAAATGTCAAAGGGGAGTGTATGGACTCCATGCAATTGAGCTAGCATTTACTAAGAGAAAACTTTTACTTGGAAACAATATAATTTTCAAAGTAATAAACTGCAAATAAAAAATATTAGCCCAAATTGAGTGTTTAAAGAATGCAATATTCTCCATTTTGAACAAATTCATATAACTTTATTGAAATTTGTTTTTTTTTTTCTTCATCAACAATTTCAAGAGGCTAATAAAGGTGCAATCTTATAAACTTTTCAAAATAAAACCAAATACTAAAAGCTTAAATTCAGAGCAGCAAAGCAAAGCTAACTTTCCGCAGCGGCCACTTATATCAAACGCCGAGAGGCAGAGCTAGAGACACAGCCGACTCAATTGCATTAGTCACACTCGCACTCACTCTCGCACTCACTCTCGCACTCGCACTCACACTTACACTCATATTTACTGAATGTAACAACAATTGTGGGAGCATAAGCAAATGTCATACTCCAACGCTCTTGAAGAAGTTACGCTTATCGCCAGGCACTAAAGAGCACGAGCCCAACGAGTGATTTTCTTTGGTGTTTCAAATGCAAGTGCAGTTGGAGTAATGCTAATATGAAATATGTTTATTAGAGACAACATCTGATGATTATTTGAAATTTAATAGACTCGCATGATTTATATCTTTTGGCTATGTGAATAAATATGCTAAGCCATGTTTTTGCTTCAGCTCAAATTGATTTTGCATCGAAGACGCATAAGTGACAGAGCCAATTTGCTATTATTGATTGGTCTAGCCAAAGTCGGAAGTTTGCCAATTTCTGCTTGATGGACTCATTCCACTTATTTAAAATGCTTCACTTAATATTATACACAAATACGTATATATTATTTCAAGAAATTCGACATTTACAGACAACTTCTTAGAATATTCAAATGGGATGGCTAATAATAAACATTTTGCTATTAGCATATATTAAGACAGTATATGTTAAAAGTTGACGACCAGCAGAGCAGAAGACATATCGGGTTCGTGCTCTTTAATGCTCACGATAAGCGTAACTGACTTCTGGAGCCACGGCATTTGCTTTTGCTCTCCCAATTGTTGCTACAGTCGAATGTATCCGTATGAGTGTGAGTGCGAGTGTCAGCTTGAGTGTGAATGTGAGTATGAGTAGGCTATGCCTCTGGCTGGTGCTCGGGCTCTCAGTGTTTGGCAAAAACGATCGCAGCGCCAATGTGGAACCGGCGATGACGCTGGCGTCGGCGATACCCCCGGCTAGCCTATAAAAGCAGCGCATTTAGTGTGTGTTTCTTTTCAGAGCGAGCTCAGTGTTAATTTCACAGCGGAGTTGGCCAGCAGCGAGCAGCGAGTGCGTTACCAGACCCGAACCAACCAGTTACCACGTCAAACTCAAAGACAATACCACACAGGCAATTAAGTAGGCCCACAACAGCAACAACGACCTGTGTGAGTGTATAGTGTACATAGCTGCTTGCTCGAAATGCTTTCAATGTGATTATCAAAACAAATCTGGAGTTTGTTTCTAATGTAAAGTGCTACAATTAAATGGAAAACCAAATGCCCCACAGCCACATAAACGATCTGGTTAAAGTGCTTGACAGAACACTTTGCGCATTTTAAAATTTTTGTATCGAAATTGAGTGAGTGGTGCGAAATGGGTGCTGTGGTGCTGTGCTGTGGCTATGTGGTGTTGCGGTGTTGCCAGCGCAACAAACACTAATTGAATTATTTAATAACACAATGCAAAAGCGACCGAACAACACGAAAATGTTATGGGGCAACAAAACCCGCTTTAAACCCGAAATTGCGGTCAAAATTCGTTGTCTCGTCTTATATAAAATACCTGTTCGCTGTTTGCAGCGCCGCTGATTGCTCTTTCAAACCGCAGCCGTGCAAGCTCGCATACACGCACTCGTACACACCCGAGCCCACATCGCGGCAGAGCAACATGCACAAATAAATAATAAATAAATGAAAAAATAATAAAAACAACCAAAAGTGAACTGATAAAAAAGTTGCAAGTACCGAGAGTTATAGAGAGATACAGGCGACTTCGTAAATAGAGAAAAAGAAACAAGCTTGAAATATGTGGCAACATTCAGAAATATCATACAGTTCGCACACAAACTGAATAAACAACATAGTGTTTTCGACTCGAGCCAGCAAACAAGCAGCCACGAGGCAATGCCAAGGCGTGCTCCACCACTCGAGTTTACTCAACTGTTCGGCTGATGCACAATTGGTGTCAATATAGACGCAATTGCAATGCCAACTTTGACTTTGTCTATCAACTTCAGTGTACTCTTGCTAATAGTGTTTTTGCAAGCAATTAGCTGATAGCAGCCAGATTCTTGAGATATGATTCCCAGAAGTCGATGTGAGACGATACTGCCCATAGCCAGGAGATATATTTATAGTAGACACCTGGACGACAGTTCAAGTGACTGCCAATCCAGTTGCTTAACTGGGATTAGCCATTTAGCCCCCCTCTGAAGCACTCTAATTCTCTTTTAATTTCTTCTGATAAGCAGGCACGGGCTTACCCGATACGTATTGTAGCTACTAGTCAATGTACTTTTAGTTTTATGATCTGACCATCGATTAGAGCTACATCAGTTTCTATGCATTATTGCTAACGCGTTCCTCTTCTTCCTCTTTTGACTGGCGGCAACATTTCTGTCAATGTCTGCGCTGCTTTTCACTCTTATCTATGTGTGATAAGTCGCTTTTGGGGGCTATGTACTCACAATTGATTCATTAGTGGCAAGCACGGCCCACTCTGTTTACGTTTTTATTGCGCTGAGGCAGAGCTCTGCCGAGACAGAGCGTGTGACATGGTTGCCACTGCGAAACACCAGAGCGAAATGATTGCAGATGAATTCTGAATGGCTGAATCGTTTTAATTACCGTATTACGCTTGGCTACGTCTCTGCTGGCCACTCGAAAATGCTGGCTCCGGCACCTGGCCGGCACCGGTGAGCAAATTAAAAATGCCAATCACAGTCAACGAGCGGGCGTGACTGAGGTGCTGCAGAGGCGGGCAGGGAGTGCATGTTAACTATTGACGATTGCCACTGGAGAAAGAGTGAAAGACGTGGCAAGGCTGCATGTGAGAGCTTTCAAGAATTCTGTCACACTCACCCGTAATATCCGACCCTAAGAGAGGCGAATGCGACACACACACACACACACACACAGTGCCACTCTAGTACGTGTTGCACCTGAGTACTCGCCCCACACACCAGAACGTAGCCCAGACGTAGAACAGAGCGTAGTCAACACGTTCCGTGCCAAAAGATAAAAATTCCAAATCGTTACGCCCATTTAAGAGAAATTATGCTCTAGCTTGTGGGTCCACAGTGGCAATGCCGATTCAAATCAGCATACATACATTAATTATAATAGGCCCTACACTCGCAATACAGACCCGGACCTGGAATCGTTCCCAATCACATCTATGAATACATAAATAAAATATAAAGTATGTCTATGTATATACATATATATTTATATATACATATTTCTAGCA
Source organism: Drosophila repleta (assembly GCA_018903745.1). Lineage (NCBI taxonomy): Eukaryota > Metazoa > Arthropoda > Insecta > Diptera > Drosophilidae > Drosophila > Drosophila repleta. The sequence continues at coordinate 15,775,344 of JAEIGN010000233.1, read as the reverse complement.
ACGCATATAACTAGATAAAAACAACAATCTGAAAATAACAGTTAAAAAACATCAACTTGACAATGGCATACCCTATAACAAGTATTTGAGTATATAAAATAAACTTTTATTTGATAAAAACATATATTTTTGTGTGCTTATCTAACATTCAGTTATTTAGAAACCTTTGACAATAAATTTATCTATGTCAATAAAATATTTTTTTAAGTCAGGAGAACCTCTCCAGTCGTGCACGTCTATTTGCAGTGTGTGCCTGGATGCAGGGTATTAAGAGGCAAACCAAAACCAGAAACTTGAATACAAGAAATTGCCATTTGATTTAAAACTGAGAAATCGTGTTTACGCAGCAGCAGCGGGAACGAGGACGGGACCTCGAACTAGAACTACACAGACCAAAGTGGACCGGTAGCCGCAGCGGAAAGAAAGATTCTGAAGAGTTGACGTGCTGATAAGAGCACCCGTGCGCTTGTAAATAAACACACGCACACATGCACATACAATGTGAAGAGTCAGAGCATAACAAGTACCACTCTCTAAAATTAAGACTCTCTTTACTTCTTTACATCGGCACGAAACCAGCTTTGTGTTAGTGCCGGCTACTACAGGAATCGCAGAATGACTGTTGAATACCCTTATTCAGATAATTGTTTTGGCATTATTTATATAAAACTTGTACTTTGTTATTGAACTAAACATTATCTTTAAGAGATAAATATAATAATTTTTCCAATATTTGCATTTTCTTTTAAGGTGTTACTAAAAGGAAAAGTTAAGCGAGATTCTCCAATTACAAAAGCGTTATAATGTGTGGTAAGTGATAATCAGGCCACTCAATAAGACTTTATTAGCTTTAAGTTAACAAGAAAAGCCGTTGAGGCAAATCAATTAGCCAAATACAAGTTGCTCAAGTAAACTGAAAAAATATATATCCTGAAAATCACTCAGATGAAACCCGATTATGGAGTGATATAAATGCCACTACAACTACGGACTTATGCATTTTTTATATATACTTATGCATATACTTGATTATACTCGATGGCCTTTCGCCTCGCTCCACTCCAAAAATAACTTCAAGTGGACGGTAACAAAGCCGCTTAGCCACTTACTCAAGCAGTGCACTTACCTGAAAGGCCCAATCCCAAACTGGTTTCTGATGCAGATTTCCTCATAACTGGTTGGGTTTTGGGCTGGAACCCAATAACTTTAGCTCTTGGAAAATGTGTTATTGCATATTAATCTTGTATTTATTTCGATAAGCTTTCTGGTGTTTGGTTTAAGTAAATAAATTTTTGAATGTAACGCATATACTCTATAAATATACTTTTGTTCCTTTTTCTGCAGGAATTTTCGCGTACCTGAACTATCTAACGCCCAAGTCCCGCCAGGAGGTGCTGGATCTGTTGGTGACAGGCCTGAAGCGTCTGGAATACCGTGGCTATGACTCGACCGGCGTTGCCATCGACTCCCCCGACAACAAGGACATTGTGATGGTTAAGCGCACGGGCAAGGTCAAGGTGCTGGAGGATGCGATTCAGGAACGTAAGTTATTGCAGCACCTGATATATTATGCTAGCAACGCTTGTTAATCCAATTGCAATGCATGTGCGCAGACTTCAGCGGAGGGGAGTACAGTGAGCTGGTGGATACTCACGTCGGCATTGCACATACACGTTGGGCCACCCACGGCGTGCCATGCGAGCGCAACTCGCATCCGCAGCGGTCGGATGAGGGCAACAGCTTTGTCGTGGTCCACAATGGTATCATTACCAACTACAACGACGTCAAGACTTTCCTTTCAAAGAAGGGCTACGAATTCGAGTCGGACACGGACACGGAGGTCTTTGCCAAGCTGGTGCACCACCTGTGGAAGAAGCATCCCAACTACTCGTTCCGGGAGCTCGTGGAGCAGGCCATTCAGCAGGTGGTAAGTGTATCCATTCAGGTGTAAGCCTAAGCTCATTATGTGTAGATCCTCATGATGTGCCTACTTGTTTCACGCTTACAGGAAGGCGCATTTGCCATTGCAGTGAAATCGAAGTATTTCCCAGGCGAGTGCGTTGCCTCACGTCGCAGCTCTCCTCTGCTCGTCGCTATCAAGACAAAGACCCGATTGGCCACGGATCATATCCCCATTCTGTATGGCAAAGGTAAGCGATGCTGGCGCAACAGAGGGAGTTATCTTTCGGTGGACTCTCTTCTGTGCTATACTTTACTCAACGATATCTCTTGTCTTTTATCTCAATACATGTACATACTCGTATCTGTCTGTGTTATGCGTGTTCGTTCTCTTCTCTCTCACCAAATAACCAACTGTCGCTCCCCGACGGCACTCTGAAACTTTTCAACACTATCGCCCCAAAATACATCCTTTGGCGACCCTTCTTCCTCGTTTGCCGCACCTCTGCTGATCCTCTGTGTTAATTTCCAACGTTTAGATGACAAGCAACTGAGCTCCGATCAAGGTACTCAACTAATCTAAATCCAACCTCAATCCAACTCTGCTTTCCGCTGGTGACTGGGTATCTCTGTCCCCTATAAAACTCTACTAACTTCTTATCGCTTCACTCCCCAATCAATAAACCTTATAAACTCTGTGGTGTTGGTGCTGACTCTTAAGCTGAACTTGTACTTTAATATTTTACTCAACATTTGTTATTTTCTCTCTCGTGTTTGTCTAGATGCCGACTCTGGCAAGCCCCAAGGTAATTACTTTAAATTTCAATTTTATTTTTATGAAAACACTTAAATATTAAATTCTATTCATGCTTATTTGCTTTTGTTGGCCAAAATATACCACCTCCATCTGCCCTTTCTCTCTAAAGAAATTGATTGCGCATTTTAAGAAATTTTCATTGAATTTAGTTAAATTATTTCAGACGGTTGCAATCGACTGCAGTATGCTCGTTCGTAGTTAAAATATGTTTATATTTATTTCTAAATCACTTTGATTAATCTTTAAAAGGGCTTCTCAGTTATTACAGATGACAACTTTATAGATATGCTTGTATAATATTCATATGCATACTTATGTCGAGGGTGTGCATTAGTCAACCATTGCCATTGCCTTGGCTCACACTTAGCCACTCTTTTATTTATCTTAAATATTTTCAATGTGGTTTCCTAATTTCACAATCTGAACTCAATTAATTGTCAAGCTATTCTATTTTATGTGTTTTTACTTAAGAAAAATATCATCTTACAGGCATTTATGTTGGAAAATGTCAGCTGCAAGCAAATTTATAGACAAACTGAATTTAATAAAAGTGACAAAGGCTTAGGGAAGAGACATGTCAAGCAATTACTTAAGCAGCAGACCAACGATTTTCATGCTTATGACAAAAAAAAGGATTTTAATACCTTGTAATTATTTTCAGCTTTCTGCCAAGCTGCACAGAAAGGTCTATAATTGAAAGGCGAATAAACTGTTAAATTATGGGGTTAAATTATCAGTTGACATTTGAGTTTCATAAAATGTTAAAATATTTCGACCTAAATTCCCTTTCGAACAATATTTTGTTTCTAATTTCTGCATTCTCTCTCTCCTCTCTCCACATAAACTGCAATTACATGTACATATACAAACACACCCACACACACACACGCACACAATTCAAATGCATAAATACATGAATCCATACAATTGCTTGCGACACTGACAATTGCGTCCCGCCTGCCTCGTACTGTTCCGTCCCCATTGCGTTGGTCAATTCGGTCAAAATGCAACTCTATCGCCATCGACATCGCCATCGACCGCAATCGCAATCGCAATCGCAATGCTGCTTGCAACTGCAATGCCAACTGCAACTGCAAATGCTAATGCTGATGCTGATTCAAATGCAAATCGGCAACGTCAACACCATTCAAATACCAAATTAACCGAACAGAGTTGCGTCCACATGGACAAACTCGTGAATTGCCAGTGTTGCCGCGCTCGGAGAGCACATCGGAATTCATGCCGCTGGAGGAGAAGGAGGTCGAGTATTTCTTTGCCTCGGATGCCTCAGCTGTCATCGAGCACACGAATCGCGTCATCTACCTGGAGGTGAGATCAAGCCATACGAATATAGTCAAACATTCACTAAGCAATTCATTCAAATTCCTTGCAGGACGACGATGTGGCTGCTGTGAGGGATGGCACTTTGAGCATCCATCGTCTGAAGAAGAGCCTGGATGACCCACACGCCCGTGAGATTACCACTCTGAAAATGGAAATCCAGCAGATCATGAAGGGCAACTACGATTACTTCATGCAAAAGGAGATCTTCGAGCAGCCCGACTCGGTGGTCAACACAATGCGTGGACGCGTCCGCTTTGATGACAACGCCATCGTGCTGGGCGGCATCAAGGACTTTATTCCAGAGATTAAGCGCTGCCGTCGCCTGATGCTGATCGGCTGCGGCACCTCTTACCACAGCGCCGTTGCCACACGCCAACTGCTGGAGGAACTGACAGAGCTGCCGGTCATGGTTGAGCTGGCCTCAGACTTCCTTGACCGCAACACGCCCATCTTCCGTGACGACGTCTGCTTCTTCATCTCGCAGTCCGGCGAAACGGCCGACACCTTGATGGCTTTGCGCTACTGCAAGCAACGCGGAGCCCTGATCGTTGGCATCACCAACACCGTGGGCAGCAGCATCTGCCGCGAATCGCACTGCGGCGTCCACATCAATGCCGGCCCCGAGATAGGCGTGGCCTCCACTAAGGCGTACACGTCGCAGTTTATTTCGCTGGTTATGTTTGCGCTGGTCATGTCGGAGGACCGTTTGTCTTTGCAGCAGCGACGCTTGGAGATTCTCCACGCTCTGTCCAAGCTGGCTGACCAGATTCGCGAAGTGCTCAAGCTCGACTCCAAGGTACAGGAACTGGCCAAGGATCTCTATCAGCACAAGTCGCTGCTGATCATGGGTCGCGGCTACAACTTCGCCACCTGCTTGGAGGGCGCTTTGGTAAGCCCTAATATCATACCTGAGGAAAACATATCATAACTATTACGAATTTTGTTTTCGCTCTCACAGAAAGTGAAGGAGCTGACCTACATGCACAGTGAGGGTATCATGGCCGGAGAACTGAAGCACGGCCCGTTGGCTCTCGTGGACGATTCGATGCCCGTGCTGATGATCGTGCTGCGTGATCCTGTCTACGTCAAGTGCATGAACGCCTTGCAGCAAGTCACCTCCCGAAAGGGCTGCCCAGTGATCATCTGCGAGGAAGGCGACGAGGAGACAAAGGCCTTCTCCTCGCGCAACCTTGAGATTCCCCGCACCGTCGACTGCCTGCAAGGCATCCTCACCGTCATCCCCATGCAGCTGCTCTCCTACCACATTGCCGTGCTCCGCGGCTGCGATGTCGACTGCCCGCGCAACCTGGCCAAGTCCGTAACAGTGGAGTAAACAAACTTGCTCTCAGCGCCGAGCCACTCTCAATACTTACCCATGGCACTCTCGCGTGCACTATTTCCATAAATATCTCTATATGCATACACCCATACGCCCTCACGCACAGGTGAGATTATATACACCACTCTTTCACACATCAAGATGGAATCTACTTACTTAAAATTAAATTGAATTTGTTTTGTTAAACGTATCTCTTACTTAAGTGTGGGTGGGGGAGTGTGTCGTCTTTGTTTCAGGTATTATTTCACGGGTTCACGATGAAGACTCAGGTTTTCCGTGCAGTCTCGGGTTAGGATTTCTAGCTAAAAGGCTTGACTTTATTTTTCGAAAATGCTTTGATACATTTCAGAGACTCGGTTTCGTAGGAGCTCACAGTAATTGCTGAATACTTTCGTTGGAGTGAAATAAAATGTTTCCGACTGGCCACGAATTGCGACATTTAAATCGTATTTAATATAATTTGAATCCTTAGAGCTGGCGACTGTGTAAGGTGTGTCGCTCAGCATTTAATTAAATTCAACTTTAAATTGGATGCCATAAAAATGTAATGTCCCAAATATGTGACCCAAAAAAAGCAGAAAAAAAGCAAAAAGTAAAAAATAAACAGAAATGTGGACGACAGCGCTGTTGTCGCTGGGAACAGCACTCGTGCGGCAGAGGTAAAGTTGGTTTTTATTGAAAGCTGCGGTGGTATCAGCAGCAAACGGTTATGTCTTCAAGCCAAAACCGAAACCAACTACCAAATCCAAGCAAAACACCAACGAATAAATGGAAAATACCAAAATGGCCACTGCTAAGCCGAATACTTCGTGGCATCGACCCGTTCCTTCCTTCTGCTGCAGCAGCCATTCCAATCGCCAGGTACTCGACACACACACACATATATATATATATATATATATGTATGGAACTTTTGCCGAATTGAACATGCTCAGCAATGTTCTTCTTATTATTTTCAATTCCCATTGAATTTTCGAAGGGCACATAATCTAGATTAAGGGCCACAGAACGTAGACACAGACACACTTGGACTTGGGCCAGGCGTTGCCCGTGGCCAAAAGGCGTTAGACATATTTGGGTTGATGTTTTCATTGGCAACAGTAGCTAACAGCCATTTCCATCGGGCTAAGTGTATTGTTTTTCTCCAAATTCCTAGGAACTAACAAATTTTAACAGCAGAATTTCAGCAAGACTATGGGCCCTAGATCCAAGTTGAATTGAATCTTTAACGTTGCCTACTTCATTAGACTTTTCCTAAGGCGTTCGAGCGAAGCAGAGCTTAACGTTTTTAATGAGTTAATATGAAGTATTTTTTGTGCAAAATGTACGCTGTCGTTTTTGACCATTGTGCTTGGGTGTAAATATGTTGATGGTTAATTAACTATCCGCTCATGTGTGCGACCCAATAAAGCAGCGTTAAGCTGCCAAGGATTATGTGGTATATGTTATGTGCTGGCGAAATTGAATTGCTTCGCTTATATACATATTTATTGCGGCGGGCTGCCAAGTGGCTGCTCGACTCGAAAGCAACTGCCAATTGAGTTTCGGAGGGCATTAAGTTTAGCGGGTTTTATAAAGTGTCAGAGCAGTCGAAGTTCTAAAGCCGCAAACACTATCCGAAATAAATTCATTTGCGGCTGATGGCAAATAGTCTCGATTCCTGAACCCTTAATGTGCTGTTCGCTCCAGAAGCGAAATGAAATAAAAGCATGTTTATGCATTTGCCCGACGAGGTAAAAACTTGTGAAACTGTTATACAAACACGTTCAGGTAATTCCATAAGAAACTTTTATCTCACCACAGCCGTGAGCAGTGGCCCCCACTTTCTGCATTCCCTTTCTGACTAATCTCGAGCCGAGCCGTTCCGTTTCCGTTCATGCCACGAGAAAAGTCGACCTCGTTGGCGGCACGTTCAGCTTATTTCTACAATTGCCTCATTAGAAACTGTAATGCATATCCGGCTTATGGCCAATTGCCGTTCGTTTTGAACAGTGTATCCGTTCGCTTGGGCCCCCCAAAGCCCTCTTACACATTTCCTCAATTCAATTGCGCAAAATGTGAGTTTTGTTTCGAAAGTTAAATCCACTTCGAGTGGAGACTTGTATTAATGAGAAACTTAGCATTAGGGCTCAATGTGTACATGTATATATATATATATATATATATATATATATATATATATATATATATATATATATATATATATATATATATATATATATATGTATAACATCTGTATTACTAACGCTGGCAATACCCCAAGCGAGCTACTTAAGATGATTGTGTAAATTGTCAAGTATTCTGTTTTGTGTGGCTGGGCTGTTGTCATTAGCTAGATAACAGTTTGGATTCCAGTTATAACTCAGATCTCATCTCGGTCACTGTAAGCCACAAGTCAACGGGCGCTGGTTGACTTTCTGCTTCACCACTCAATTGATTGAGGCAACTGGATGGGCACTTGCGGACATTAGATGGGGAATGGCAGTGGGTGGGAGGAACGAGAGTTATGTGAATTGACGCTATTGATTGATATCAAACCCTGTGCTACTTGGACGCTTTGGGATTTGGGGAAGTGTGTTCTGCGCCACGTTAGCGCCAGACGTTGCGGTGTCAATTTATTTTTCAACGTCAGGCATCGTCCTAAGCTTCCATTTAGGCCCTTCGACAATGAGGACGACAGCTGAGATTCCATTTGCGCAAATTGTAATTGTCAGGCGCAGGCCAGGGAGCTGCGAAATCCCACATGTCTGCCAATAAGGATGGTGTCCTTTTTTCCTTCTGCTGCTATTCGGGCTGCTCAACTTTCAACGGGTTTCCGTATCTGTGTTAACAGGTGAATCTTCCTGCGGGATGATAAATGCTTTTCTGTGACTCGCAGCGGAGCCGAGCTTCAACTTCTTTGAATATCCTGAGGGAGTGGGGCGACAGACAGGCGGGCGGGCGGTACTAGGTAATTGAATATACATTTTTGCAAAGTTATCTCATTTCATTCGCCACAGTTCTAAGAGCAGCGCGTAAACCCGTTTTAAATATGCAACAAAAAGTTGCAAAGTTAGTTCGGAAAATAACTTTTGAAATGCCGCGTGCGGACTTTGTTGATAGCTGCTCAGGGGGTTTGGCTTGCTGTCCTCACAGTCCGTGCAGTCCTCGCTGTCCACGGGGTCCTTTTGCAAACGTTGTCGTTATTGTTTAACTAAATAAAAAGCTGGTTTGGGGTTACCAAACGCAGGCGTATCAGCGAGTCAGAAACTTGGGCAACAAAGACAATCCAATATAATTCAAATGATAATTGTTATGTCTTTTGTGAAATGAAAACAAAATACTCGAAACAAAAACTCTGAATCTCAGCTGAACGAGATGCGCACAGGTACACGGCACGCAGGTGGCCAGATTGGGCAAAGTGTGCAATATTTAAATAGACCAACTTCATATTATTTTCCTTGCTCCTCCGAATAATGAACCCAACTATGCTGAAAACACTGGCTCTGCCATCCAATAACGGGCCAAATGCGTATTGTGCAATATAAAAATATTTAGTACTGGAAGCGTGCTCTACGATTCAATACACAATGGCAGGCAGTTGGCTGTTGGCTGTTGGCTCCAGATCCAGCTCCAGCGCCTGTTCCTCCTACACACATTCAGTTTATTTGCTATTCCAAGGCACATTTTCGAATCACAGCGGACTAAGAATGAAGAAGATGCGTGCCACATAAACAAGCACAGCAGCAACAGAGAAAACAAAGAACGCAAAGAATACCTTAGCAAAATACTGGCACAAACTTTTATCACAGATTTGACTGCACTCAATAAAAAAAACCGAAGCTTAGCTGCCCCCACCTTTGTCTCCTGAGCTGTCGAGCTTAACTACGAAAGATGGAAAAAAAATTGAGACGAAACTTAATTGCATACGATAAGCATCGGCATAGTCTCTGATGTCGTAGTCGGGCATGCCCTACTGCTAACTAAATTCTAACGTGCTTCTGCCAGCATTATGGCAAAGGGACAACCAGCTCCGTTCGACAATTCGAAATCGATTCCCCGTGCAAATTTACGCCCCACAAGGCAGCTGCGACCGCGTCTGATGTCTTCTTCCACTGCTGGCTGGCGTCGCTTCTTTTTGTGCTTTTGCCGATGGGGTTTCAATAGGCGATACGAAAGCTATACCGAATGGCAAGGCGCCGTTTCCGAACCTGATGCCATTTTGCATAAAAGAATAACGTCGCTCATACGCCATGTTGGCTATAATATTTCGTGGAACTAATGAACCACGCAGCGTCATGTGCGTTGCCACTTTCATTTGCGGTGAGATTTGGATGCTTGCCGTGGCTCCCCTTGTTGCTCTCTTGTGGCTGCTGTTGCTTACACCACCGTTTACGTTTGCTTTTGGCTTTGTTGTTGCCTGAGTCCATACAGTCTTATGTGTGGTGTATATTTATATGCGTGTATTTGCGTATGTGTATGGGTGTATTGCGTCGGTAAATGCACGAGCAGTGTCCCACAGCGGCTTCGTATGCAAACATATTTATGTGGCTACGTGCCGCTGCATATCTTTTCAAAATTTTACATTTCACCGGGACGACAGGCAGCAGTGAAAATATTTTCCTTGCTTTATTTGCAAGCTCTCCAACTCGCCCGCTATTTCAGGTTCAGGTTTCAGACTCATCTGCATACGCCCGGCACCTACAGCACCTGCAGCACGCACAGCACCAAGCACCAAGCAGGGGCGTGGCTGCCGGGAATTCTGGGTGCTTGTATGACAAATAACTTTTGACACATGTTGCCACAAAACCCACCATGAATTTCATTGCATAATACAATGAAATGGAATATGAACAAAAATTGAGAAATATTCGGCATGAGTTATTGTGCTCTATCAAGTATTGTCTTTAAAAACAATCCAATTATTATGAATTGTATTGACTAGATTATGTTTGAAGGCACTTCCTGAAACAATACTTTTAGTATTATAATTTTGAAATTCAATAAGAGAATAGCATATGTGTAAATGAGTCTGAATGTATGCTAAACAAGTGCAAAGCATATGCCGTAGTTCCGGGAATCTTTGAGAGCCGTGCAACATTAAAGAGATTTATTAGCTCAAAGTGGATTTTAACATAAATCAGATAGCTCTTAAGGAACACGAAATACGCTTACCTTCCCGAAAGTAAAATGGATGATCTCAACGCACCTCGCAACAAAGCTGCCTTTGTGCGAGGGAACAGACCTGCCTGCCTTGCCCTGTGGAGCGGGTAGTTACTCTCAGTAGTTGCTTTGCCATGGGGCAAGATGGGCCAGTTTTAAATCATAAAATATTTATGCTCCCCTCCGGGCGTGTCTGTAATTCTACTTAGTTTACGACCCCCCATAAATTGAGTGGGCATAAAATACTTACACCGAAGCACATTTAATCGAAATCTCTACAGCAGCCCTAATAGACGGGCGGCAGCAGCGGCTGTTGAGTCCAACCCCTTCTCTGCAGCCAGACTGGTTAATTCCGTTCAAGGACACACCACTTGCAAGGACATGTGTGGACTTGTATGGCGATGAACTTGAATGCCATCTCAATTACCCGGCACGTGTCCTGTCAGACAAGCAACCGTAGACAACATTGTGTCTCATCTAATGGCTTTCATATTTCTGTTAAGTTGATTGTACTGCTATAAAAATTTATGGAGCCACTAACCCGAGGTGTCTGGGCCGAGATATCGGAAACTAAATGCCAGCCGGTCGAGAAACTAATAACATATTAACTTTTATGTCCTTGGGCAATAACGATGAACAAAAAAAAAAAAAAAAAAAAAAAAAAAAAAAAAAAAATACATATAAATTAGAATAATTATAACAGGCGTACCTGCCAAAAAACAAATGTTAAGGATAAAAGATAAATGCGCTATAGAGTCTCTGACAACAAGCAGCAAATAAATTCACAAATACGTCAAAAAAAAAAAAAAAAAAAAAAAATTATATTTGATTTAAAGAGAAATCCAAAAAGTAACAAAATGTGCTTGGGTCACACTTCAGAGGTACGTATATATATATATATATATATATATATATATATATATATATATATATATATATATATATATATATATATATATATATATATATATATATATATATATATATATATATATATATATATATATATATATATATTTTAAATTATAGACTTCTTATATATATATATATATATATATTTTTAAATTATAGACTTCTTATATATATATATATATATATATATATATATATATATATATATATATATAAAGAAGTCTATAATTTAATCTAAGTTAATGTTCCTTGTAAGATTTTCATTAATTTGACGTCTGCAACTCGGCAAACGAAAAGAAGAAAAAAAGCCCAAAACAAGTTTGTTTTCGCTCGAAGTAGCTTGGAAACAAAGAAGAGGTTTTTAAGTCGCTTCATAATAATGATTCAAGTAACTTCTTAAACAAGAAAAAACATTTCCATGCTCGGCATTAAATTAACACAAGCCAAAAAAAAAAAAACACCAGATATAAATATGCTTAATGATTGTGAATCTAAATAAGAGTGGCTCAGCCGGTTGATAACCTTGAAGCATCTCAAATTTAATACCGAAACTCGTGGAAGCTCTAGAACATATTCTCTTTTATAGAAACATACATTTTAGTCGTTTCGTGACACTCGATTCACTCTTAGATATAAAATATCAAACTTTGACCAATTTCGATTTCGATTTCGACAAAAAAAAATCAATCAACAAGTTGGAAAGCAACGATTCAATTTGTTTGTCTATTTTATATAAATATATGTACACACATATATATATAGTTTTCTACTTCTGGTGAGGCTGTCGTCTTCTCAGTAAAACTGGTTTTCATGCTAATTCATCGAGCCACAGAACCTCCCATTGTCAATAGTCAATAGGAGCAGTGTGAGGTCTGTGAAGGCCGAACACTTCCGCAGTAAGCAAAAAACGATTCTGCTCTCAAAGATTTCAAAATATATTCTAATGAAACGATTAGGATTGATTATCAGTTCATAGATAAACATTTGACAGACGTGCTTAGCTTATACACCTAATATACCTACACATTCGCGTAGATATCGTGACATTTAGTATCGAGAGGCGGGCAAGTAGTAGGAGTTAACAGTGCTGGAGAGGGTGCTGGGCGTGGGGGTCTGATACGAGTAGCCGTGGCTGGTGGGTGTGGTAGAGGGTAGTGGGCCATCGGAAGATCCCGTCGTAGACTCCACGATATACTCTTCGGTGGTGCTCTTCGTGGGTATCAGTGGCGTTGACGTTGTAACTGGCTTGTCGGGATGTACTGTAGGCTTCGGCGTCTCAAAGTCGCCGTCTGTGGTTGTTGTGTACACAGATTGAGTGCTGGAACTAACTTCCGGTATAAAATCTGTGTTTACCTCGGTTGTTTGCGCGGTCACTGGTCGCTCCGTGGTCGTTGTGGAGCCTGATGTGAATGTAATGTCCTTCCGGATGCCAAAGCTACCGAAGGACGACTTCGCCTGCAGAAAACTATTCAGCAGTTGGAACTTCTGCGCGATCAAGTTGGAGATCAGCTGATTGTTGACGGGTGCCACCGTTGGCGTCGATTGCGCCGTGCCACTGGAATAGCCTAGGGATAATATTAATTACTCCGCTCTCCCGTATCGAATTGCTTCACAAAAATTTACCGCCAATCGGAGCAAAAACCTTTATGAAGATCGGCTTTGCGTCGGCCACGATCGCCAGACTACACACGAGCAGCGCCCAAATCGGAATTGTTCTCAGCATATTGATGATGACAGCGTTCACGTTATAACTAACCATCCGCCGCGTGTAGCCGTTCACTTTTATACCCCGGGGAAGTCGGTTTCTGTTTAGTTTTTTGTTAGCTTATGATCAATGTGTGATTTACTTCAGACACTTTGTGTCTGGCGCTCAAGTGGCTGACAAATATAATGCGAATTCTGATCTGACCATGAATGACGCCTCTGTTCGGTGGGTAACATCGCGCTGTCATCTCACTCGAGCGAGCTGAATTGATTTTTATAGCCACATATATAATATAATAACTATAGCTCAGGGCATGCAAATGTCGCTAAATCGAATCTTTGCGAATTTGATTTCGTGCTTTTTGCATCACATTTGGCCTTCCTGTTCGCATCGACTGGTGACAAGCAAATGTTCTTATAATTGGGTTAGTTGTGCTGACTAAGCACAAAACAAAGTTTCAGCTTGGCAAAGGAAACACAAGTTCATGAACACAAATATATATAAAAGCTGCATGAAGTCAAGTAATCTATCATTAAATTGAACTGTAATGAAATTGAACAAAAAATAAGTAAAGAAAAGTTTTATGATTCAATTTGAGAGCATATTAAAGATTTCACATTTGTCGAGTTATCAGTCAATATTTCAGCATTTCAATAATTGGCCCAATAGGAATGGTTGCGACTCAGTTCTTAAACTTCGTTGTGGATACTGAAGCTGCGAAAATATAGATACATAAATTTTAGATTTCAACTTGGGGACAGCCGAATGTGTGTATTTGTGCTCATCCGAATGAGCTAGCCATAAATCGTTACATCATAATCTCGGCACCGCTCTCCTCCTCTGCCTCCCTCGCAATTTAGCTGTGGTAACACTCATAAAATATTTAAAGTATCGCCAAACAGTTTTACCAACTACCATTCGCGAACGTGTTGGGGCGCTGACTATATGGATCCATATGTACCGAGAGTGCTATGCACACACATCCATTGGACAGCTCGTGCTGGAATACACGGGAATTATATGTTTGCTTTCGTTTGGGCAAACAAACATGAATACACTCACAGAGAGTGAGTGGGGGAGGGCAGGCAGTAAATTTTTATAGGCAACACTTTGCATCGTAAAGAAAAACGATGGCAGCCGCTTTGAGGCCTAGGCTGAGGGTGAGGCTGAGGCTGAGGCGGTGCGATGGGGCATTTAATAATTTAACCACGACTATTTAGTTTCCATTTCCGCAAAATGCTTTCGTGTTAACGCCTCGAATGCAATAAATAAGCCCGTGTGGTCAATGCTAACCGCAATTCGGCCGCAGCAAGGCCGGGATCGAGCCAGGTCAAAGTGTTACGTGCTACATGATATATCCCCGTATCCCTCTATACATATACATTGTATACAGATGTATGTATATATAAATACAGTGTGCATGGGCATAGGCATTTGCGCTAAAGCAAAAACCAAATCCCTTAATGTTAACCCATAAATATTTCATTTTATTACTCAACCTCAAACAAGGGTTACGCTCGTCTGAGCGACGCGGCATCAAAAAATGTTTGGCATAAATTATCGGACTGCCATGCCCTGAACTGAACTGGGTCAGGATGTTGCCGGCATTAGGCATACGCATACAGGATCTATTCGTTAAAATCATTGCGGAATGCGAGTATGCAAAGCTCTTTTGCACTCACATCATTTGCAGCCGCTCGCTTGACTTTGATTTCGTTCAATTTAAAGCCAAATCTCGGTCAAAGGTTCTCTACAGAGGCAGCGCGCAGAGTTCGGCTTAACATTAATAATTAATCAACGCTGGGCTAAATACAGGTTTGCTCCGCGCTCTTAAGTCCACAAGCCAGCTTTCGAATAATTACTGATCTATGATTACCCCAAAGATTCGACAAGTCATTTACATACATCCTTGAAAGCTGTTGTAAACAAGCACCAGCTTGACTTCCCGCTTGCCTAGCTGAATTATCCAGCGTAGCTCACGTGCGCTGCTATGCTTATATATGTGTGTGTAATGCGAAAAGTTGTACTCTAAGCCAAATACAAATCAATGCCACTAGAATTTGCATATCTGACTAATTGACAGTGACTAAGGTCCAGGTCCTAACCACATTTCAGTCGAATGGTAAACAAAGATTATCAGTGCCCAACTTTCGGGCGCTTTGTACAAACTTGACAGACCGAAAATCAAATGTTGTGACAATTTAGCCAATATCGTAATGCAAGAACAGACCAGCTGCCCGGGCAACTTTGGTGTTGCTGCTGCTGCTGCTGCTGGTGTGCTCTGGTCTGGTCTGGTCTGGGCTGGTCTGGTCCGGTCTGTGGCTGCGTACTTATTGGAAAGTGCTATTCAATTGGCTTGTTGAGGCTCTAGTCTGGACTGGCTGGCCATAGACGTGGCCAGCTGCCAGTAGAGTTGGCTGTGGCACAAGTGCTTCAGGCTCTAACTGCCCCCCATTTGCCACAATGAGAGGAGCGCTTTAAAAAAAATAGTCCTCTCCTTTTTATCTGTGTTCTTTTTCTCTTTTTGTTTTTCCCTCTTCTTCTTTTTTTGTTGCTGCAAAAGGAAAGTGCGAAATTGGCACACCAAGTGGCACAAACAGAGATCTCGGCGCGAGGCTGGGTATTGTTGCCTTTTGCTGGCGGATAGACTGCTGCCGTCTGCACCATTGTCGGTGTGAATGTAGATTTAGTGGAAAAATGCCATAATGTAACAACTACAAACAAGAAAACAGCAACAACGGCAACAACAACAACAACAACAACAAAGTGCGTAAAAGTTTTAAGTGCTTTCGAACATTTTGACAAGTTGACTTTTTGTTGCTGTGAATGGGACCAATAATGTTCCAAAGTAAACTTATTTTCCTGACATAATCAATGAAAATAACATGAACGGCCATCAGCAGCGGCAACTGCTAAAGGACGTTGGGCCATAGGACGCATACCTCGAATTCAGTTTTAGTTTTCAACTCGTTTCGTTCTTACCTCCAGCCTTTTTTGGCCCTTTCTGAGAAATGTGACAGAAGATTTTTTCTTTGAAACAACAAAAATGCAATTACTCTTATCCTAAAATTGTTTTCTTTCTGCATAATTGCATAGAGCAGGTGCAGCATTGAGTGCGAATGCTTTTCTTTATTTGAACAGTACGTAGGGCCTTGGCCAACACACCTGCTATGCGAGTATCGGCAATATATCGTATATTGGGTATGAAGTTCCCAAAAATTACATCTTCACTTTCTGAAAAGGTATACAAAGCTCGGCTTCGTTATTGGCCAAAGCACCTCCTGCTTCAGCCCCTCCGCCTCAAGTGATTTTGCATATTTGGTTATTCGAACGAGAAAGTCAAAAGTTGGGCTGCTCCTGCTGCTGCTGCTATTGACGGCTGTAGAGGGCAACTATAGCACGCGAACATCGAGCTCCACTTACACACCTTTGCACACGCACACACACCCAGCCACATACACACAAACAAACTAACACCATCAGCACCTACGGCTACGCCAGCATGTGGACGTCAGTACCAGTTGCTGCAATTTTGAACAAACAGACATGGAACTTGTGTGAAATGGCTTCCTATGGGAATGTTTACATCTGAAATGAATTTGCAAACTCTGACAGTTGCTTGCGTTTTCTGTCAGTCAACGAGTCAGCGTCAGTGTCAACTGGACAGACAGACAGACAGACAGACGGACGGACGGACGGATAGACAGGCAGAGAGACAGGTATTTATTTGGCTCTGATGCCGACATTTCGTCTCGTCTATTTAATCGTGAGCCCTTCGACATGTTGAAGGGTACTATTAATTTAAAACCTGCCAATTTTTCGCATTTCGCATATCCTATGTGCCATATCCCATGTTGCACAACTGTCACACTTCCATCCCATGTCTTGTGGCCAAAAAAAAAAAAAAAAGAAGGGGTGGCCAGGCCAATGTCACAAGCTGTCTCATGGCAACCTAGCAATGTGTGAAAGATTTTATCACGTATAAAACCCATTAGACGGCCGTGTGACCACCAAAACAAAACCAAAAAAAAAATATAAAGAAAAGAAAAGAAAAATAATCCATGAGTCGCATTTACATCAATGCATGTGTTCGGGGCTGTGAGGTTAAGGACTACCAATAGTTGGCGTGGCCGCAAGCCGTTTGAATTTCCATTACTCCAAATGGGCATAATATGGCAACTCATCCTGGCGGTAATCGAGTGCCTCATAACCGTTACCATCAACATAATGATTGACATAACCATAACCCAAACCAAAAACGCGATGAGCATCGCCTCAACGAATAACCGTCAACCAATTTCCAACTGGCAGTTGGCTTTGAGTCGGCCACAAAGCGCGATGACTTCAGCCAAGGCATTCCCAAGCGCCGTTAGCAGTCGGTAAAAAAAAAGGAACATTGCTCTTCATCTTCTTCGATTGCCAGACTGGCCCGAGCCTTCCACCTGGTTCATTGACCAGCCCAATAGCGGGAATCGCAATTGCCATTAGCCTACTCTGTTTCAATTGTTGTTTGTGGCTGAAATTGTTTAACTTGACTAAGTGAAAAGTCTATATTTGTTAAAGCTGCAAAAAAAGCCAATTTATGTTTAATTGACACCTTAAAGAACTCAAAAGGGCAAATCTATTTTATATATTACATAAATTAGCTGAGCCAAAAATAGTTATGTAAATTTTCAAAAAGGAAAAACGAAATTTTGTTTATTTCTATTTATTGCTCAGAGTCAACAAAAAATGCGTCTATATATATATATGTAATATTTACATATTTCGGTATAGAGCAAAGGAAAGCTAATTAAGTTCTTAATATGTTTATAATATAGTTTAGTTAGTTGAATATCCATTAGATAGACCAATTTGCTCTTGGCACATTCATCGATGTCTATTAAATTGATTTATCCATAATTTGCTCTGACAGGCCTCCCCGTTGATTAATTCTCTGGGGTAGCTCAGGCATGCGAACAACGAGCAGCGAACTAAATACATTTATTAGCATGAATATGCGCATATTTGTTTTTTTTTGCACGTTGCTAGTGTGGTGCTGGTGGTGTTGGCGCCTGTGTGGACATCGCAGTCGAACAGTGAGCCACTTCGAAATATCCGCACAGTCACGGCCGGTGAGCTATGGGAGAGTGCTTAAATGTAATTGGAGTGGGACAATTACAAGGACGTTGGATAACAGTAGCAGACATAACAAACTAATTAGGTTGCTCCAATAATGGAACTGCCACCGGCGAGGGGCAGCATTTGGCCTCGCTCTCCACGAGCTCGTGCTTGCTCCTGCATAATAATCAGCTCAAGAACTAAGCGATTTGCGGGCAGGTGCTTCCCGGTGCTGCGCACCGGTATCCAGGTGTTCAGAGCGCGCCCGCGGAGTAGTGCGAAAGGGATGCGTCGAGCACGTATTAAATCCAATGAGGTCGCATTCATTGGCCAAATTGATTCAATTCCTGAGCCCTGCTGCGCCAGCTCAGCATCAGATGCAGCTACGCATTCAACTCAATTTAATAGCTGACGGCAGTTTGCTCAAACATTTGCTGATTTTATCAAGCCGTCCCGTGTGCCCTTTGCGATAATCTCGGTGCCTCGCCAATCACATTATCGTACTGCTGCTGTGTTGCCGTTTAGACTCTGCTCCACCGTGACCGATATATTCGACGTAGTTTAGTGACTGCCGTCAGACACTTTATTTGCAATTAGTTGTAATTGGCTATAAGTGCATTATGATCTGCTTAGAGCAAGTCACAGAATGCACCAGAGACCGCAGTTGCCCCCTAACAATAATAATAATAAATAAACAATTTATTGAAGCTTCCCAGTGGGTCGAAACTGAGAGGAGCCGTGGCTTGTGAGGCTTGTGCAATTATATTTTAATAAATAAATGTACAGTCAGGTATCAGAATATTTTATAATCATATTGTTCTAACTAATTAAACTATACACAAATTTTTCTATTTTTCTATTTTATAATTATTTGGAAATAAATTTGTTGGAAAATTGTGTAAAATCAAAGCAGACAAGCTGAACAGAAATTGAGTGTCATTGGCCTTTGCATCTGCTAGAAGTTGAAGCAAATAGTTCAAACAAAGTAAGTATCTGTCGCTTCTTACTCTCTGCTATTAGTTCGCCTTGAACAATCCCAAATCGCTATCTATATATATTGCCACAAGCTTCAGCAACTATCAAATACTAAGCGTTATTTCATAGACTTTCTATACGTTTGATATTACTGAGCATTTAAAAACATTTCGCATGAAAATCTCTTCAGCAAACAAAACTTAGAAGGAGCAAGGCACAAGCTATTAGAAGCAAAGTTTCCTCTTGTTTGAAGTTTGACTGGCCAAAAACTCTGGAAAGTTTATTCTCAGACCAAAAATAGTTTCGATGGAGCTTCGATATCAAATCAACTGCAATGTTCACATTGGCATTTCCGCCACGATACTTGACAGCGGCTTCCATAACATTTGCAGGACGAATTTCCCAATAATTAAAAATGGCATCGAAAGAGTCCACAATGTTCATTATTGAGATATAACAACAATTGCAGAATAATTAGTCTAATTATTGTGAGCAGTCAACGGTGCTGTGTCTTCAAATATTGATTTACAGCTTGTTAGCTGCATTGTTCCCCCTGCATGGAAATTAATATAACAATGGAAATGGAAATTTATCCTTGAAGGCTGGCATTGTGAATGCCTGACGGCAGAGCTTTCAACAATGCGAGCTCACACTTTTCATTCGCAGTAAAATCATAAAATAAACAGAGCAAATGATGGTCGTAGAGACCATCGTCACATCACATAAATTATAGCTCTAAATTTAAATTTAAAATACAAGGAAAATAAACATATAAATTACAATTGACTCTGCATGGCTAACACGAGAGTTTGTTCGAATTAAGAGAATACTCCTCACCACAGAATTGGTTTCATGAGGTATATTCTATACAACTACGGCTATGACTACGGCTGCAGATACGTGCTCTCTGGAGCTCAGTGGGAACTTGTCTTTCGCAATTTCACACGTCGACAAAAATTGAATTTAATTTATACGGCTTGCCAAAACACATTTCTGGCACACAGGACGAGCAGGAGCATGGCGAGGACATTCCTCGGCATTGTTGATGCCGTGTCCGAGCCAAGAATTCGAAAACAATCCGCCAGTGCGGATCCCCTTTGTTTCTATCAACTAGAAAAATAACTCAGACAAAAAGTACGGAGCAAGAGAAAAGCGAATGGGAAATGAAATTTCTGTATATGGATTTAGGCGCACATCGATAGAGATTTATGTGTGTGCCTTTTGGAAAGCCTTTTGCATCGGGTGCTGCCATAAAAATAGACAGATGAGCTAAATCCTGCACGGTTCTGTTTCTGCCCAGCTGTCTGTGTGTGTGTCTTGTGTGCCTTTGTATAGGCGCCGACATAACACACGTGGGCGTGGCAGACACACAAATGGATTGGCAGTGCAGGGCTAAAAGTTAGACTGTGCTAACTGAGCGTGAGTCGGGGTGAATGTAAAGAAACAATGGCAGCATAAAGGCGTATCAATCATATTATTCACATTGACAGCCTCGACGCATACATAATTAGCATGCATTCATGTATGTGTGTGGTTCTGCCTGTGTGTGAAGATGCTCAATGTTCGCAAAGCAAATCATTTCACCTGAAAGCGTTGACTCACTTACCTTTAATAACATCAAAGACTTGACGAGCTTCTGTTCATTGGCTGTTGCCTCATTTGCATTTGCGACTTGCCCGCCTCTGAGCAGGAATGAATAGGCCCCCCGCCCCGCACTCAGTACTCAGGGCCCATTGTCCCAGGATCACTCCTCGCAGTTCGCTCTCGTAATTAGCAAACGATGATGATTAAAAAAAATGGAATGTATTACAAGCGCATTCCTCTCATTTGTGTAATTCTCGTACCAAAAGCGACACGCTTTGCATTTTGATCTGCTGGAATTTGTTCATAATTAGAAATCCCGTTAAATGCCGTGATTTGCAAATTGCAAACTAATTAAAATTCCAATGCTGGCGATGTCAGAAGCTTGATGGACTGATGGACGGCTGAGGGTGAGTCTGTATGCTTACGCCACATTCCTTCTTCATATTTTCGGAATATTCCACAAACAGTTCGATGCATTTCTTAGTGCTGCTGCGCGCCATCATGATTCGTTGCCAGCTCAAGAGCTCTCATGGGTAATTTCACTTTGTGCGCGCAATGGCCGAAAAATTAAGCAAAAAGGAAGCTGCAGCGCACAAGACAAGCAGCTGGGAGTTGGGAGTAGGGAGCGGGAAGTTGTCCAAAGGATGTGCTTAAGGGAAAGCAAGTCCGCGAGCGCTCGTAAAGAAATGATTTCGAAAAACAATATCCGCTTGGTTATTCTTTAGCTGTGGCTGGGGCTATGGCTATGGCTATGGCTGTGGCTATGGCTGAGGCTGCCCTTTCGACTGAGACTCTGAATTGGCGCATTGCATATTTCTGCAATTTATTTGCGCTTGAATGAAAGCCCCCTGAGCAACGCCGGCCAGGGAGATACAATATTAAAAGGCTTTCAATAAAAATCAATTTATGAGCCATAATCGAAGGCCAGCCAAGTGCGGCGCGTCCGGCAGAGCATAGACGGAAATTGTGCGTTCATTAATTGAAACGCTGCAGCACCCGCACCTGGTCCTTGATTGCAGATGAGGTGCGGTCTACTTAGTCCACAGATTGCATTCATTGAGTGCTGCTCAAACACTGATTTGCATTCGGCATTCAGTTAACATTAATAGGCATTGATTATCAAGGGCTTTAAATCACTCAAAGTTATTCATGAGCAATGCGACAGATTGCCTCATAACTTATCAATAAGGCTACAAATCTACTTAATACGCACACAAATATACAAAATATCCATGTGTGTGTAAGCAAAGCTACTTGTGTGTATCTGTGTGTAGCATCTGAACTATTGAAGCTCCTTATATGTAGTTTAAGGACCTGTCCCATGCTTGGGCCTCGGGCCATTCACTTGGCTGTCGTCCCAACAAACTGACAATAAAAACTCAAAAAGTTTGCTTTTTTATTCAAATTTTGTCGGTTCTACTTGAGCTTAACAATGCAAATAATCTCAAAGAGCGTGCTGAAATCTAATAGTGTGCAAAACGGATACATAAATAAAATTAACTTGTTTACATATTTACAATAAAAATATATATCTTTTGGATGCAAAACGAAAAACTCACCCGCTTCCTGTGGCGCTAACACTGGAGCTGGCGCTGGCGCTGGCGGACGTCTGCAAAGCTTCAATTTGATCTAATCTGAGATGTTGAATGAAATGTTTTGAGCGAAATGCTAATTTTATGGATGCTGTTCATAGGTCTCTTCATGTGAGGCAGAAACAGAAACCGACAAGCTCAACTTTCTATAGACTTTTATTGAATTTTGGTAAAGTCCCCAACCCAAGAGCCGCCTGCTCCTCTATAACACGAAACACGGCGTCACCCACCGCACCACACGAAAGTAAACGAAAAACAAAAATGAAACAGGAAAAGTTTAAAGGGATCCTCCCTCCAGCGATGAGAATATGGTTTTCTTTTTTCTTCCCTCTCTTTCGCTTTTGGGTTGGCTGCTTTCATTTTTAAATTAAAACTCTTAGCGAGAGCACATAATATAAAACACATTCAGCAAACAAAATGGCGCAGGGAATGGGGCGCGGCGGCCGCTAAGGCCGACGTGTAAACGATGCGAAAACATAAACATAATGAAAAATATAAACTTAAGCAAACTTAAACATGGAATAGGTCGATAATGATTTCAAAGCTGGGAGACGGGAGCCGGTTGGCCAACTGGGCTACTGGGCAACTACCACTGGCAACTTGGAAACTTGGCAACTGACAGCGCGCACACGTTCCTTTGATGCTATAGAGAACTACGTGAGTCTGCAGTTGAGATTGGACGAGTCGACGGTCAGACGCATCAATTCACATCAACTTAACACGACGCGTCGGCTCATTGGATAAGTTAAGTTTATCTGCAGCACGTGATGGAACGTCACTGGCATGAACTGACGCTGCCGGCACTGCTCAGCTCAGCTCAGCTCAGCTCAGCTGCACTTACCCCCAGAGCCAACAGAGTTTGTGTTACGCTCAAAAAGCTATGATATCAATGCAAGAACTCAATCATCTGTACAAACAGCAGCTGGGATGAATGTATGTATACTTAACACATAGCTGCAGCATAATCAGATCGCATTTTTCACAACTCAACAAGTTTCAACTTAGTCACAAACAGGCAACACGCAAAACATTTACGTGCCGCCACTCCATAATGGCCCCGATGCACCCAATTTATTCGCATTAGCATATCTAATTTCAAATATATATATTATTCGCATTTTCCGTGGCATAGAATAATCAAATTTTCGAATAACTCACAATCTGTGCTTTTGATTTTTGACATAATCTAATGAAAAACAAAAAATAAATAAAACAAAAATATGCATAGATATATATACTACATATATATATACATATGTATATGTATATGGAGCGAGCTAGATTTATGAGCTGATATGATTCATGTGTGCAAAGCCTTTAGTTTGGCTGAATAATAATTGGGCCACAAAATAAAGAGTTGCCTGAGCGAATTATTTTGCGAAATAACATTGGCAATGATCACTTTTATTTTATGCCCAACGAACAGACACACAGAGGCAGACATACACACACACAGACACACACTAGCACACTCACTATAACTCAAATTGTGCTCGGTCGGTCGGCAATATGTTCGCGCGTATTAACACAGACACGAGAGCAATAAATTTGCCAAACACTCTAAACAGGATTTGCTAATATTTTGTTTCCATGCCGACCGCATCAAGTATACTGAGAAGGACTATTTATGGCTAACTCAGCGAGCCTAATATTGAACCGAGGAGCCACTCAACCGTGTACCGAAAATGCTTTACGTATTCCGTGCACGCTTACATCTTCAAGTATGCGTGCTTATAGCAGACACACCGACAACACCAAACAACACCAACAACAACAACAACAACAACAACAACAACAACAATAGCAACTACAACAACAGCGAGCTGCTGCATAAGTTTGCTTGTTCGGCACTAACTGCCTATCATACACCCTGCGGCCTACACTATAGCCTAGAGCCGAGTCCTGCACGCTCTGGAGAATTGCCTGGAGGCTAACTTTTCCCTTGGCCTCTTTGCAGCCCGTAAGCGAGAATGTGTATGTGTGTGTGTGTGTGTGTGGGCTCTTTGCCTAACTGTGTTGGTGTTTTCCTTTAGGTTGACCGCTCATTTATCACCGCAAAGTCAACCAGAGTTTGACCTTCATCAATTTTATTCGTGCATGAATTGCGGGGCCTGTCTATGCGCATCTTTTGCGAAATGAGCCGCGCCCTCGCACTGCATGCACTGGGCGCATTCCTAGCAGGAGAGTATAATGAAATATGATTATGTAGCATATGGGCTAAACTATTCTGATTTATTTGGCCTACTCCAGTTCCAGTTCCACTGCCAGTTGCCGTTGCTGTTTATTTTCGATTTTTGCTCAATTTATTATCTCGGATAGCTACCTCCGAGGAGTATATAAAATATATATATATATATTTCAAAATTGACTTAGCTGCAGCACAAATTGAGGCTTAGCGCTCGGGATGTTGTGTTTTATGGTACTTATTGGAGTCGGCTAAGTAGAGGGCCGACTTATTATGCACTTCGCAGAAAGTAAAAACTTTACGATTTCCTGGCACGGGCGAAGCGGCAACAAAAATACTATAAAACCACCTCCGAGCAAACATTTGCCACACATTAACTACTTTACTATCTGACTTTGGCAGCAAAGAAAAATAATAATACTTAAATGCGGGCACTTGCCGCCCTGCCCGACTGCACGGCTAAAACTATAGCCATTTAAACGAGTACAAGTAAGCGGCTCTCATAAAAGTAGGCTAACATCTACTTTGGCTCGACGTAAGCCCTGAATGGCCAACACGAATGTTTGCAAGGAACAACTTGAACAAAATTAATAAGCATAAGAAAAATTGCTAAAAGCATTTTGTAAGCTCATTATAAGAACGAATTTTCATTCAATAATAATTTGAAAATAGAATGTGAGAGAGAATATCGGCTGGCCACGCATCACGAGCAGATGTCAACAGCTGCAGCCGCCCTGAGCCGGGCTGAGGTTAGTTAAACTGTAAGTAATGTTCTGTGGCCTGTAAACAAGCGGTCGTAATTTAATTTAATTTTGCAGCTTATGAAATATGAAGAGCCGAGCGAACAACTCTCTCATAATAACATTTAATATTTAGATGCCGCCAAGTACAGTGTAAACAATTGCTCGAAAGTAAATTTTATGCAGAGCGGCAGCCCACGACGAACAGCGTTTGCCGTAAAGCAAACAAACCAGCTGTAACAACAGAATGATTTTTACAATCAACAACAAAACAACACATTTAATTTTGCAATTGTGCCCACATCCACATCCACGTCCACATCGGCGGTGCTGGGTGCTGTTAGTGCTGCTGCCTCGGCCACCTCGCTGCGAAGTCGCATTGACCGTCAAATTGTAATCAAATGATAAATGTTTAGCAAAAAGGCGACCAGCAAAGTTCTGGTTCAGACCCCGCTCAGGTCGCGGCACTTGAGTTTCAGAGTTGTTGCAGAAACGACAATAAAAAAAAAGAGGAAAAGAAAAAGCCAAGAAGACGGGGAAGCCAACGCAACTGCCCACAGGACGATTATCACAGGTTGCCGACGACATGGACAAGGACACGGGACAAGGAACACGGGACACGGGACAAGGAAACAAGCGCTGAAACCGCAAGACAATTGTTCTTAAGAATAGCAACGGTAAAGGCAGCGCTGGAGCTACCACTCCGTCTTGTGGACTTCACTCTGATGGTTTTTGCGCGTACTCTGGCCTGTGGACAGGCGAAAGGACGAGACGCAGGACAATGATTTGCATTTTCTGCTATTTCGGTTTCTGTCTCAGTTTATTCGTTTTTATGACACTAGAAACGCAGCAGTGGGAAGCCAGCTACACTTAAATTAGAGCAGTCGCCGTCAGGGCACAACAGCTATGCAAAATTGCCGCCTGACGCACAAAAAAAAAGAAACGCAGAAGAAGCAGAAGAAGAAAAAGAGAGAAAACAAGTAAGAAAACTCTAGTCGAGACCGCTCGACTAGGGTATACCCTGAACCCTGCGAAGATCCGCTATTCCAAGCATTCTTCATTTCTTTTATATACACATGCATATGTACGTTCATTACAAGCAAAACATACACACACACATACACAGGCGCACGCATACACAAGTGCAAGTCGTTGCGTCAGCTGTTCTTTGGCGACTTTGCATGGCAATGCTATGGGAAATTAAATGTTTAATAACTTTTTTTCTAGAGCAACGATTTTGATCAAACTTGTTGGGCGTAATCATGTCATCCATATGTGTGTATGTGCCAAAGCACAAGTCTCTAGTATTTGATATACGGGAGTTACAAATTTGAGGCGAAGGGGGCGTGGCACCCAAAATTTAACAAAAACCGAAATTGCGTAAGGCTCACATAACACTAAGTGCAAAATTTGAAGACTCTAGCTAGAAAGATGAATTATATAGAATTTTATAACTTAATTTAGATTTTCGTTTTTAATCGATAACAATAAAACGATAAAAGTTATCGAATTTCTGAAACAAACTCGATCTTTTCGTGCTATACAGGAACCTACATAAAAAATTTCAAGTCTCTAGCTCTTGTAGGTTCTGAGAACGACGCGTTCATACATACGGACAGACGGACAGACGGACGGACAGACGGACAGACGGACAGACGGACAGACGGACATGGCTATATCAACTCGGCTTGTCATCCTGATCAAGAATATATATACTTTATGGGGTCTGCCACGCCTCCTTCTGCCTGTTACATACATTTCAACAAAAACATTATACCCTGATTTCCCATTTTCAATGGGCTCAGGGTATAAAAATTAAAATAAGCGCGCCAAGACAAATTCCAAGTATTTCCAGCTGGCGTCCAGGACAGAAGAACACACAGGCAAACTTTTGGCCGGATACAGCGGCTAAATAAAATATGAACTAGGGCCAAAGCCAAAGTTTGCGAGATGCCTTTTATTGCCCCGCTCGGGGATTAGAGTGCGCCATGGACACGAGCCGCTCGGCCTGGCCCCTGCTGCGTGGTCGCTTCATATTTTTGCGAATGTTATTTGTTCGAAATTGCTCTCAAGTTGCTAAGTTTGCTCTCCTGTTGCTGTTGTTCTGCGTGATGCTGCTGCTGCTGATGGTGATGCAGACGACGAAGCTGAAGCGGAATCTTACGCTCTGAACACTTTCTGCGTCGCTACTGCTGTCAACGCTTTATGTCGAGCAATGGGAACTGTTCCTGCCGTGGGCGGACTTCTTTAATTCGACACCCTGCGCCCTAATCGCTGCGGCATTTGAGTTTGCTGAAAGCAATTGTCCCCTGCATTGTTTGCTGCTTCATGCTGTGTGTTTATAATCAAATTAGAAGATAAACCGTTCTTTTTTATAACATAAATATATGTGTACTTAAACATTTTGAATATCATTATTATCTTAAAGAAAAGGCTGAAAATATATGAGAAAAGGTAACTGAAGAAAGTGTGGAGGCCCTGACTAGAGTAAGGTAAAGTCTAACATATAAGCCATGAGAAGCGAATTGAAGGGAAATATCTAAAAATAAGTGTGCAAAACAGCATGAACGCTATCAGAATATTGCAATATATAAGTGAACTAGGGTTATGCTTCAGCTAATCCAATTAAATGCATTCATTCATCCATATTCGTTTTACTTTTCGATCGGAAGTTTTAGCTTTTAACTAATTTGCATTCATCAAGCTAATCGGTTAATCACGTTTCATATATCCTGTTATATATATACTTAAAACTGAGATTGAAGTCAACTGAGTGAACGGAGACGAAAAGTTTCAATCAATAGTTTCCGCCCATTTGGCTGCAATCAATCATGTGGTCAGAATTTGGTCCCTTTGATAAATCGTTTGAGTTTTGACAAAGTTAAGGATATTGGGACTATGCACTTTCTCGTCGCCGTTGCTAACACATTAAATAGGTCAAGTGCTCGGGCATGGTAAATAGATATTTTCGTTTGTGTCCTTTGCGAATGTCCCTTTTCTCCAATGGCCGCTCGTAGTCACCTGCGCATTAAGCGAAATTAGCGCTAATAAATCTCGGCGATTTATTGTACCTTTATCGCAGACATTAAGATAAATCCGATTAAGAAGAATATCATAAATCCCAATATAGTCCCAGAACAGAGACCAAGACCGAGCGCCAAGGCCAGCTCCAGCTCCACGCCCACACCCGCACCCGCACCCACGCCCACGGCCGCGGTCTTGTCGCATGCCTAATTGCGTTTTGCGTCCCGCCTTTGGCACCGGCAGCCGTGTCCCTCCCCGTTAGCTAGTTGGGCGGACTAATCCTTTCGCATTTTAAAAAGGTTGGATGCCCACCCATATCCGAATCCAAGCACGCAGCCGAACCTGAACCCCGCAGGCGACCTACAGCCGGAGTACAAACGCTGAGACTCATCTGCAGCTCGTCTGCGTGCGTAGCGGAGCTGCAATCTCAACGTGATAAATTATGGCTATTTGAATTCCTTTCGCTGGCATCGCCTTCTGTATTATTGTTGTTGCTGGCATTTGTGTTTGTGATAGTCGGGTCGGGGCTGGCCCGGGCTGGCTGCCTGGAAATGAAGAGCATGAGTTATGAACCCGGACAGCGCTGCGTTGCGTATACGCCGTATACGTCGTATACGCCGCGTTCGCCAAACACATAATTGCCGCTAAGATTTACGTTAGCCCTTTAAATTTATGTTACAAATTGCGCCAACTTTATGTTTATTACGTGCAGAATAATAGGCTTTTGTTGCTGCCAACTACCAACTGCCAACAGCCAACAGGCAAGCGCTATGCCTCAATGCCCATCCACCTGTGCACCGCCCCCGAGCACGCTAGCCGTATCCATTCACGGGCCGTACCCGTTCGTGCTCAACCCCAAGCACTTGCCGTCATAAAAGAGGTATTATCTTCGCACATAATTGTATAAATAATGCACTTTTTAGCGCTGACTTCATTCAGCTCAATTTATATACGTATAAACATAGACATACATACGTACGTTTATATATATTTGTATAGTAAATATTATAATATTTTTTATGAATGCAGAACGAGTCGAAGGCGGCATATTGTACTGCTTATTAATGGCGCTGATAACACCAAAATGTACTTAGCCCAGACAATTCGAGGCAATTAAAGTGCCATAAACGAGGACGATTGCACGACACAGCCGTTAGCCAGTGAATGGGCTAATTTATGGATGGTCTGCTCCTTCGGCATCCTTTCATTGGGGTTGCCTGATTGCATATGAAACTCATCTCGTATTCAAACCTATGCACATAACCAAAGAGTGGAAGAATGAAATGGATACAGAGGGAGAGAGAAAGAAAGAGAGAGAGCGAGAGAGAGAGAGAGAGAGAGAGAGATAATAGAGTCAATAACAAGTAATTATCAATCAATGATTGAATGTTTGTTTTTCACTTTACTTTATTGCAATTTAAATATCATGCAAATTTAGTTGGCAATGCAACTGTAATTAGTGCTGATTGTAGCGGTTGTTGTTCAGTTATCTCCCAATTAAGAGCTTTATCTGTTTATTCTATATCTTCTTTTCAATGGAAATAATTACTCAAAGAAGAAATATTTATATATTTTCTTAATTCTTTTCATATTGATATCATGAATCATTCATTTAAGGCTACAATTTTCATCAATATTTATTCATAAATTTGTGCTCAATAATAATTAATATTAATTAAAAAATACTACTTCATTATTCATTTACAATTCTGTTGTCCATTTAATTTGTTTATACTAAAGATTTCAAGTCTGTGATATGTCAACTTTGAGGATTTCAAATCTTTTTCGAATTTAAAAGCACAATTTGAATTAAAGCTTACGTACGAAATATCATTGTATAAATAACTAATGTTTGTTCAGGTTGAAATATAGCAAATCGGGCTCCTTATTTAATAGCAATACTAAGCAAATATGCTGATATAATGCTAGGAGCTACGTAATCATAGGCGCATACGTATCTAAGTCCTGGGTACACATGCCTTTAATGGATGAGTATTTTGGTACATATATTTTCGGGGCAGAAAAACAAACATTTGGGGGAAGCGAAAATATGTGGGACTAGGATTTCGTTTACTAAGACTTTTCCTGCCTTTGCAGACTGTCACGTACGTGGAACGACCCAGAAACAACAATGTGGCTAACAAAAAATGTAAACAACGGCAACAACACATGCACGGAGCAGTGCGGATCACAGAAACCGCTTTGAGCCAAAAGCCAAGAAGGAAAAGTGTGCAGCGAACCTTTGTTGATTACATTTCGTAATTAAGGAGATTTTAATATGCCACAAAACGACATAAAACTAATGCATAATTTTACAACACATTTGAGTAGGCACGCACTCACTCATCAGGGGTCCTGGGTACCTCTCTCTGTGTGAGTGAGTGTGTGAATGTGCGAGTGTGCCAGTGGGTGGGTGCAACATGTGTACTGTCAGCCATTTCGTTGCCGAAAAGTAACATGTGATGTAGGTGGGTTAGCGCAATGCTGCTACTGTTGCTACTGTTGCTGCCGATGCTGGGCAAAGCCTATGTAAACAAAACTCACAAATCCGCTGACTGTTCCGAGTTTGTATTCCGGCCCCTACTTGCCTTTTTTATGGCATATTGTAAAGTATCTTGTTAACATATTTGAGGCATTAACTGAGAAAACTACATAACACAGCAGGGCACACGTGCTGATGCGGTTTGAGGTCGCGCGCTTGAAGGGCTCCTTTTGCGCGTGTCTCTGCCGTCACGGGGCAAGGAGCAAAAGTACAAATTAATTAGTTGGCCAAGATTCAGAGAGCAACAACGGAACATCAGATGCGACGGCTGCTACAGACACACATAATACACATATATATATATATAAATATATATATTTTGCATATATACATCAAATATATGTGTATCTTTGTATATGTACATATATTCCACTTCTCCGCGTGCAATTTGCGCACTCGGCCAATTTGAAATTGCTCAAATGGGGTAACAAAGGCACCCAGTAGCATGAAGTAAAGTTAAACCAACAAGCGAACTTCCTTCTAACTAATTAGCCGGCAAGTGAGCTATGCGGCAAGGGGTGTGGCAGCGCCGGGGCCAGGATGTCAACAGCAGGCAGGCAGCAGGCAGGCTGGCCGACTGGCAAGCAGGCAGGCAGGCAACATCTGCATTTCCGTGGAGGAGTCGCAGCATATTACAAATCATTTAATTTACATAAATTTAGCATTAACATTCAAGTCCGCCAAGGGATCCCTTTAATTGGCATAACGTGCTGGCCGTTTGTTTATTTACTTCTCCTGCGCACACACTGAAGCCAGTCTCCGCTCTCTCCCAGCATCAGATATAAGATACATGTGCAGCCCTAGAGCCAGCAGCAGTTGATGGATGCACTGTTCTAAATAGTAGATGTGCTAAATGCATTGTTTAGAACATGCTGTAGCACTAGAAGTGTACACAAGCCTCAAGTTCCATTGTCGGCAAGTTTTGATGGAAGTTAACGTTATGTTTCTCTTTTGTTTTATTCAAAATTTACTCGCCTTCATTTGCGCAATGCTAATTGTATTAATTTTGTTAATATTACCTTTAAGCCTTCGCACTCAGCGCTCGCTCAGAGCTCAGAGGGGTTTACCTGCTCCGTTTGGCGGCCCCAACTTTGTAAAGTCGAGTGCTCCTCGAGTTGCAGGCAAAGCGTCTCCAACACTTCCAAATTATGGGCAAACACTAAAACGCCGCCAGAGAGCGAGGAGAACTTAAGAGGCCACGTAGCGCAGGGTGGCTTCAAGCAGGCGCTCGCCTGTTAAATTATTCCAAGAGCTGCACTCAGAACTTTGAAGCCTTCGGGCGCGCTCCAGAATAAACTTTAGCGAAACTTGCACTGGCCAGAGAACTAAAAACTGTAGCTAAGCTCTATGGGTTAGCAGCTAGTTATTAACTCAAGCAATTACAGTTTTTCATTAATAATTATAATTGCAGCGGAAGGAAATCACAAATATTTACAGATAATTTCACAATAAAGCAGGCACTTGGGAGACCGATTAAAGCTCTCCTTCATTGCGTATATTCAGCAACGGAGCAGGCCGGGAAATCAAAAGAGAATTGTGAATGAAATAGAGAATAGTAGCTTGCACGCCACAAAGCTTGTCACGGCACGTTTAAAGAGCTCATGCAAGACATTTTAATTAGTTGCGGAAGTGTGGCTAAAGCGGTGCAATCGGCCCCAGTCAAGTCATCATATTGCAGAACATTAGCGAGAATGCCAAGAGTAGATTGCTTTTTGCTGCTGCTGGCGGTTGGAAGTGTGAGACTCGCTTTGACAGTCGTTGCCGGACTGGAGAATGGCTTGGCCAGAACGCCGCCAATGGGTTGGATGGCGTTCGAGCGGTTCCGCTGTCTGACTGACTGCGTAAAGTTCCCCAGGGATTGCATCAGGTGAAAGTGCCAAGCTGCTGGATAAAGCTGTCAATTTCGTTAGCTTATTCTCCGTGTTTAGTGAGCGGCTCTTCATGCGTACGGCTGACCTTCTGGTATCTGAGGGCTATGCGGCGGCTGGCTATGAATATATAATAATCGATGATTGCTGGATGGAAAAGGAGCGCAACGTGTTCACAAACGAACTGATGCCCGACCGAGAACGTTTCCCCAGCGGCCTAAGCCACCTATCAGCATACGTAAGTCAATTATTAATCGCGACTCGATTTTCCATTCTCTCCTCTGCCTGACAGATACACAACAAAGGCTTGAAGTTCGGCTTGTACCACGATATCGGAGAGCGAACTTGCATGCATTTAGGTCCCGGTGCGAACGGGCACTTTTCACTTGATGCCCAAACCTTTGCCAAGTGGAAGGTGGACTATGTAAAGGTAGACGGCTGCTATATTCAGGGCATTGACCTCGACACAGCCTACCCAGCCTTTGGCCAGGCATTGAATAGGACGGGTCGCCCCATGGTTTACTCCTGCAGCTGGCCATACTATAAAAAAAAAGTTCGTTTCCTTAAGATATTTACAAAACATTTCTTGCTACAATAATTTTCATTTTTAGCCCAACTTTGAGTTGATCAAAAGACACTGCAATCTGTGGCGATTCGCTGATGATATTAGAGACCTCACTATGTCTATTACCAGAATCATATCGAAATACTACGAGAACCAAGAGACATTTTCAGAGCATACCGGTCCTGGTGGTTGGAACGACCCCGATATGGTGTGTAATATACTAAACATAATGCTATATATGCAAATATTGATATTCCTTTAGCTGATACTGGGAAACTATCATCTCAGCTACGATGCGAGTCGTTTGCAACTGGCCATGTGGGCTGTGCTCGCAGCTCCGCTCATCATGTCGAATGATTTGGAAACAGTTCGACCTGAAATCAGGGAATTACTGCTAAATCGGTTAGTGGGCTTTAAATACAAACGTTTTAATTATCAACGAAAGCTGAAAATACATTTCACAGCGATGTAATAGCGGTCGATCAGGATCCACTCGGTGCACCTGGCCGCTGCGTACTGATTTCTGGCAATATTCAGGTATTTTGGTTTTCAGATTTATATACAATTGGCTTAGTTAAAATAGCTGGCATAATTAGGTCTGGCTGCGCCCCGTGATGCCGACTAACAACATTGGCTTGCATTCATTTGCTGTGGCTTTTATCAATGTTGGACAATTCAAGGAATGCCCACTTTGCCCGCTGACATTTGGAATTGTTTTACAAAAGTTGGGATTTACGAATCAAATGGGCTACACAGCCCATGTAAGTTGAATCCGATTAGAGCGTATGATATTTGTGCTATTCATAAATGTGTTTCAGGACTTATTTGACAGCAAGCTGGATTTGGGGCTGTTCAAGCTGAATGATCAATTTACAACACGAGTCAACCCCTCAGGAGTTCAATTTTATAAATTTATACCTGAAGATGTGTACTAGACGGCAAGGATTTGTAAATAATATTTTTGTTAATTTTTTATAAACTTAAAAATAATTTACTGACATTGTTATTTGATAAGCTAATGATAATTTGTACAAATTAATAGCGTCTGACTAAGTCTGTCTAGCAGCTAGAAGAGAGAGAGAGAGAGAGAGCCTAAGCTCTCGAACAGATACGAAGTGGCCGGCTTCAGCAACGAATGTAAACCCAAGGCAATTTTCTCTTACTCTGTTGGGCAATTCGTGCTCTTAGCTGGCTGTCATCGGTAATGTGGCAGTTGGCGAAGAGGAAATTTGGAGAGGGGCAATCATTTGCATTTTATAAGCTTCATGGGTGGCTTTTATTGCCAGAACTTGTAAACATGACATTTCCATATTTATCTCCATGAGACGGCGTTCCGTTCCAGCTTTCAAATACATCTGCACGGAATCCTCACTGGTTTCGCTTCTGTATCCTGTGCGAGGGTAACCTGGCACGTGTAGAAAAATGACTAGCAAAGCGAGGGACAACAGCCAAAAGGTGAACTACAAGCTGAAAATGAGAAAAAATTTGCATAATTTGAGCATGGTAGTTATATTTAATTTTGAATAATTTCCAGCTTTGTTGCAAATAATTTACATCGATTTATATTGTAAATCGGAGACAAATACATATTCCTTTCCCTTAGTGTCTGTGTCTGGGTGTGTGTGTCGGGCGCATCAGCGAACGTTTGTTTAATCCATAAATTTTGGTTGATATTGTATTCGCCTCACAGGAAGAGCTCAGGGACGCGCGCTGTGACCGATGAACGACAGGACCGTTAATGCCATCGAGGATGCTGTTAGCTTCTGTCATGTTCTTTTTATTACCCCGAAATCAATATTTATTAGAGGATAATGGCGCAGCTCAAAGCAGACTCAGCAAGACGCAGGTGGGCCACCTTCCCGCCTCGTGTTCACCTCTGCGACAGGGAGCACGAATATTGTGGGATGCTTAAATTGAATATCCTCACTTTAACAGTAAGGTTCATCCCTTGATCAAATTTGGTCAACACACTTTCACAGATATTAAACCTGACAGAAGGCCAATAAATTGCTAAAATATACATACACGAACACACACACACACCCAAGCACTGAGAGCAGTTCATCAAGAGTCTAGAAGTTGTTTGCTATATTGTTAAATTTATAGTTGAATCAGCAATATTGATTGCGAAATTGTTAGCTTTTATGATATATAACAAAATATTTATAAAACAGGGTAAACGTTTTGTGCGCTCATAGCTGAGCCAAACTCTAGCTTAGGCACCCCGAATAGCTGCATGCAAACGCTTGGCATTTTTCATATATTTTGTATGTGTTTTGAAAGCGGAGCACAGCATGGTTGGAGCTTAGACACCTCCAGAAAATCTCTCCAATTACGTGAAATAATATTTTTACTTTGTGGCCAGCGGGAGGAGTGTTCCATGCATTTTGAAAAAGCAATTAACTTTAAACAAGCGTGGCCAAGCACAACATAATTAATTCATTGCCCAGCAACTAGAAGTGGTGCTCTAGCCGTGGCCAGTTTGTAACCAACTACACCTGCTCCACCGCACACACACACACACAGCTGCAGGTGTCGAGCGACTGACATGCCAATTTAAGTAACTATTCCATAAACGCGCCTTTCCCGGTTGTCGGCTGCCATTTGCGCTGCTTTTCGCACCTTGCATAATTTGTAGGTAGGGGATTTTCTTTATAACTGAAGCCAGTCTTGTGGGTAAGTGGATGGCACTGTCTATGCGCCGTGCCTCACTGCCGGAACAAAGACTGACTTCGTTTAGATATTTACGCGTGTTCGCCATTAAAACAATATTAATCTACCTCGCCACGCTAAAGCTGCAACAATGGAAATATTTAATGAATGCCCCACGGCCACGCACTCAGCGAGGCTAAATAAAAGTTAATAACATATTGTTAGACTGTCTAAAACTTAGTATATAAATAAATTAGTTTATTTAAATAATCTAAGTTTATTTAAAGTGAAGTGGTACAGCTCTGTTTAAGTGCAGTTCAAGTAGTCTACGATAATATGTATTTAATCAATCATAGCCGTATATGCTTTCCTGCTTACCCATATTAGTTTACTTAGTCGAAATAATTGCAGTTCGGAAAGTTTAATGAGTTTTTGTGATATGAAATGACCGAGAATGGGATAGCAAAGCGGAGCACAGGAATTTCCTGCATTGATAAGGATAAAATGATATCCTAGCCAAGAGAGTTGACGATGATTTGCTGCAGCAGCAATTTATCAAACATATAATTCAGACCATGAACCGTAGTCGAGTGTGTGTCTGCGAGCAGTCGTAATTAAAGCAAACAACAGGGGAGAATAAATAAGCTCAAACACACACACGCACATACATATATAACGAACACACACATACATACACACACATGCACATCGACTAACTGGCAGATGGTGAAGAGCAAAAACCAACATAGAGCAATGCATGAGAGAGCGTCCATTGGTTCTATCCTACAGCTCGGCTGCTAAACTTAACAACGATGCGAGCCGAAACAAGCAACCGCTCCATTGTCAGCATTTTTGGCCAGAATCCAGAAGCCAGAGAGCGGCAGAGCAACAGAGCGGTAGAGCGCCCACACAGCAAAAGCTGAAAGACGCACAACAGTGCGTATGAGCAATTAAATATAATAAAGCAAGGCAGATGACACTGACAAAAAACAGACGTAAGCCATCTACATTGGAAACTGTGGCGGACCATTTGTTCAAATATTTTTGTGACTTCCGTGAACGACCAAAAAAAAAACAGTAGCGAGAGGACACAATGGCTGCCACGGCTTTATTCCCATGGACTTCATCTCAAATAAACAGATGATGCCATTGTTCTGTCTGTCGCACATTGTGAACAATTATTATCCGCTTTGGGTATTGCCAATATTTATGCACATTAATACTGAATGTTTGCCATGCTCTGTGCATGTGGACCGTATATAAATTAAATCGCATAATTGTGCTTGCCAAACAATTACACAGCAATAGGATTGACTAAAGCAAAGCAAATATACTCAAACACTTGTCTGCAGTCAGTAAATATTAATTATCGACATCTACCATTGGGACTTAATCGTCAAAGTGAGTCTGCTCTAATGACATTATCCCATATTTAAAGCTTCTTACATATTGGAAATATATTAGAGCAGGCAGTGTAGGCACTTTAATATTTTGCATTTTCCATTTCCTTTTCATGTGCAATAAGCTGATAGTATGCAAAATTCTGTAATGTGCTTATTTAATTTATTTAATAATAATTATTAAGCTTATAAGAGTCTACGCTTAACTAAGAAATGTTTTGGCTCAAACTAACATTGTTTAAGCTGCAATTTAGGCAAGGCGAGCTGATATATCTGTAAGTAAAACGTAAATAAATGAATGCAAATCATCAATATCGTATATCTTTGATATCTTAACTCAAATATAAAAGTAGAAAGACAGCTAAACAAAATATAAATTTATTGATTTATTTATTTAAATACTGCGCACCACTCGAATAGGGGACTCCCTAGGCCTGCTTCCTATCGCCAATTCTTGCTAGACCAAATTCGCTAGAAAATTCCCCTTAGTTTTATATTAAAGTTAATTTCAGTTACTTTGGGGGCCAGATATGTATGACTTCAAGTTCCTGGATGCTATTAGTCTCGAGATCAAAAGGCAAACGGACTGGACTAAAGCTCCACTTCAAAATACTGATCGACAGCCAATATACTCTATATACTCCATACAGACCCATTGCTGCCCTTACATATATTTGAAAACATTTAACCGCAGATTCCCATTATTCAATCGCCTCAGGGTTCAACATATATGTTTTTATTTCCCGCAGAAAAAAGGTTGCTTTCAGTGAGCCATGTTGGAAGTGAAATCAATCTGACTTCGTTCGTCTGTCGACTTACGCTTCGATACTCGAGAACAATTTATTTTGAGTAATTGTTTTTCATTTCAATTATTTTCATTCCTGCAGTTAAAGAAAAGTCGCCTTGATTATCTGCAGGTAAGAGTGGCAGGCTATGCTGCCATTCTGATTTGTGGTCTATATATGGCCATCAGGCCAATGCTCCGACTGACGCACTCCTATTCCCCATTTCATATCTTGCTAATGAGTGAGTCGTAGTCTTTCAATTCAATTTCCAGTTGTGCATTGTCTGCGGTTTTGGCAACTTGGGACTTTCATGAAATACAGTTGTGAAGTACATTTCTGCTGCGTAGCTGGTACAACGGCACAATGGGTAGACCTCAGACCCGAATTGTGTCAAATGAGTATCGCTCTGTAACAGTTCTTAAGTCATCTTTTGCAGAAGTCAATGGAGCAGACGTTCTGTGCTCGACTTTTTGCCATTTTCCACGCTGAGGGACAGTTCGTTCACATGCTCTGAGCTGAGAATGCTGGGAACGTCAACAGATGTTGCCCAAAAGTTCGTTGCGTGTGCGAAAACTTTGATGCCAGAAAATCTTGGTCTATTGTTCAAGGTTTAGCAACCACTGTTTGACATTTCGACTGTGTGGGCGTTGTAGGTCTTCACTATCGATACATATAATGTCAGCAGCTAAGCCTGTAGAGGAGGATTAATTGAACCAGTGCAATTATGAATATCTTTCCGTAGCTGTAATTGACTAATTGCCTAATTGACCCACCCTCCTTCAGTTAGCTAAGCCAAAAAGCAATCACAAATCGATGTACTTAGGTATACATAGATAGATATAAGACGCTTTTAATATTACAATGCAGTGCAAAAGACGTGCGGATAAATAGAGATGAGCAAGGCTTACTCTCGAATGCATCAAAAAGCAAGAATTTCAATAAATGTCACCGAGCTCAAGTAGAGTTGTGTAAAAGACTTAAGCGTCGAGGGAATGGCACAAGTAGATAATAGTCTTAGTTTATTGTTGCGAATAATATTTAAAATAGTTGATAGCTTAGTCTCAACTTACACTAACAATAGCAATAACAAGCCACAAGTCAGAGTTTGAGTGGAAAACTTGGTTTATGGATCGGAGCACAAATTCAAAAGCCAACGCTAAATGCTGCACCATAAAGCATAGTCGAACTCTTTTGCTGGTTTTCATGTGTTGCAGTCCTCTTTAACTTTTATATTTTGATTGCAGTATTGGCCATCCAAGTGGATGCTACAGAAACATTTTATCTTTGCCAACGCAAAGCCTGACGCCATAATCCAAATTCCAATACGCTGCGCGGTACCCTTTGCGAGTCTAGACAAGGATATATGGCAGCATTCATTTCGCACAAATGTTTAAAGTTCAATTCGCCAAAAAAACATTTGGTGCGTGCCCCTTGGGATAAGCGCGCGATATGCGGGGTCATCGGGCAGTCAAAGAGTTCGGCTCATCAGGCAGCTAGCGTGGCGGTCTGTGGAATTTTCAGCCATTTTGCAGGCAGACATCTGCTTTTAGATCAAAGGGTCAACTTGTGGGTGATTTATTTATGCGCACCACTGTATATCCACGGCCAAATTAGGCTTAAAGCGTTGGCAGCTGTTAACGCTTCGTTTGCCCTAGCCTTTGCCTCTGCCTTTAATGGCCAGAAAAGGGTTTCGGCATTCTATAAATGCCCGAAGACGCCCATTTTAAAGCTAATTTAGTCCTGTCATATGGCTGAGGATGTGCGTTTAGATAGCACAAAGTTTTTAACAAATGACTATATTGATTTATTGAGCCGTCTGCCCAATGCCAATTCAAAATAAACTTAATTATGACTTCATTCATATGAGAGTCTATTAACAGATTAGTGCGATCACAAATTTTGGCTGTCGGAAACTTTTCATTTGATAAGTGCCACTAAGTATTTTACGTGCAAAGTTTAAACAACTTTGTCTGTAATCTGTTTAGGGCCAAAGCCGATAATAGCTTGGAAAATTTAAGGTTTTGTCGCAAGCATTAACTAATTTATTTGGAAATAAATAAAGCAGACTGACGCACAGCTCGCATTGGGATCAAGGTAAAGTGAACTGTAATCTGTAAGTCAGCCAATTGGTATGTGGAGCAAAATGCTGTGAGCCACTCAGCGTGACCACAGGCAATCATCGTTGACCTGAACCGTTTCATAGATGACAACCTGGGTCGCAGCAGTCAAGCGAGAACAGGGCATTCAATTGAATGCTGCACAAGACAGAGCAAGAAAGAGAGAGAGAGAGAGAGAGAGAGACAGAGAGAGAGAGAGAGGAAATAGAAAAACCTAGTTTGTTTCAGCTGCACACACATCCGAAGACATGCACAAAAGAAGATACTTTTGAGGCTCATCGTTTCGGGTGCTGTAGCCAATCAACGGCAATTGATATCAACTCAGCTAACCAAGATATAGGTACTCAAAACAAAAAGCCAACCACGACTATGTCAGGGCCAAGCATATTTCAAAGGAGTTTAAGTCCTTTTCAGGCATCACAATTGCTTTGTGAAGTATGTACGTGTGTGTCTGTGTGTATCTGTGTGTGTTTCTATAAGCCAAACTAAAGTTAAGACCATGCTCACAACTGTACGATAGAGTCGGGGTGAATTAAAAATTAGACTGTTGAATAAAAGTGCTTGTTCGCTCTGTGGCTGTTAACAATAGTTCTCATTTAGATGCCGCAAGTGCTTGAGTTCAGTGAGACTTACGATGCGGAAAATGAACAAGAGCGACCAATTCAATTCAGGACATTGGGCCACCAGCTGACTCGTCGCAAAGGAGGCCAAAGGCCAGGGAATGAACGTGAAATGCTCTAAACTTGATGCTCACTGACCACCCTTACTCTCACCCTCATCCTCAGCCTCATCCAAAATGGGAGCAGCAGCAACAAGCAATTCGCATTTAAAAGCCCAAAACGGAAGGCATTCCGCATTTTCAACAATTTAATTTTGTAGTAAATTAAGCAAAGCACAAGCTAAATCAGCCTTTTCTGTAAATTTGTGCAAATGTTTATTCTGTCCAAGCGTTACATTTGCCATTCTGCGTTCTCGTTGCGCTAACTCGAATATCCTTCTCGCTCTCACACACCCTTTCTGTCTGGCTGTCTCGCTGTGCGGCTCGGTCAAGCTTGTCGGCTTTGTCTTCATCAGCAACAAATCGTAATAGTGCGGCAGGACGATGACAATAATCACACATACGCCGCGTGGTACTTCGCTGCGTACTGTGTGCGGTCAAGTGTAAGGAATTGAGCTATAATTGGCATTAAAGGTTTATCTAGCCAGAGACAGCCGCCGTCTTGAATGCTACCAATGATAATTATCCAAATATCTAAATATTCAAGATTATCACCGCACGAACCGAAAGCCACAGAGCAAAACTCATTTTCAATTTTCCTACATGCCTACTCTGACAGTCTTCAGTATATACATGTATATATATTTATACATGTAGTATGTATTGTATTGATGTCGGTTTGCATTTAATTAACGCCTCACAGAAGTAGACTCACTCACAGACTCACAGACTCGCCTCGACTGGCTGCTCCCTGGTGGCCCAGTGTTGCAGGCGCAATTACAGGAAAGTGGCTTTTGATTTCCGCCTTGCAAGCTCCGTTAACCACACCGTCTTGAGTACTCTGGGGCGAGCACTCATTGCTTATTCACAGTTCGTTCATTCACAGTCCGGTTCCATTGTGATTCTGTGCATTGTATTTTGTCTATTTCCAGTTGCCAGTTGTGAGTTGCCAAGCTCCCTTACGCCATTTCTATTATTTAGCTTCAATTTCGAGGTTTTTTTCGCGGATAATTGCTGTGCAGAACCGTAAAGGCGAAGAGGGTTCCTCGCAGCAAAGCGGTTACATTCCCATAACAAAGTACATATATACATACGTACATATATATATATATATACTTTATTTTTTGTATAAAGTACCTCTTGAGGTATGTTGTGCTTTTCTTTAAGTCCCTTAAGTATTCTCTCCCCCTCCGTCTGCGCTTGGGCCGTTCCGTTGACATTGCAGTTCAATTATTCGCTGTAATTGCTTGTCCGACAAATTAATGCGATTATTTTTACGGGGCGAAAATAATCCGTCTGTAAGCTCATTTGACACTTTCGCGCGTTCGTATTCGCAGCGCTCCGTTTCAAATGGGATTCCGGCATCTACCAGCAAATGTCCTGCCGCCACGCACAGCTCAGCCTTTGGGCTGCTGCTGAAATTTATAATTCTATTTGATTCAAGTTTCACTTAATAAAGTAAGTTAAGGTGAGGGCTCTCAATAAATATATAAATATATCTAAATGCACACGCTAAGCCATTAAGCAACTTATCGTAATGAACTGAAACTATTTCAAAGCAAAACTTTCGAAACGGGAAATGCAAACTGCTGAAACTAGCAGGGAAACGCGTGTAATGAATTAAGCACACGTTCGTGCATATAGCATGTAAATATTTACGGCAGGCTAACTCGCTAATTCACAGCTGCAAACAGGGGTGCACACACGCGTGTTCAACAATTTTGCAATCCTTTTGAGCCTAGACAAATATGCTTGTGCTTTGTGCCAGCGGCCAATGGAAGAAATTAACGATGAATGAGCTCACGTGTCTCGATGGCTTGCAGGCGTTTTTCTTTAGAACTTGGGACTGGGCCAAGACCCCATCTGCTCAGCTCAACTCAGCCCTGCTCAGCTGTGCTCAGCTCTGCTCAGCTCTACTCTGCTGTGCTCTTTGAGCTCCACGCAGCTGAAATGGGCTTAGCTTTGGCAGCTTTGTGAGACAACGCGACGGCACATTTTTCGCTATTAATTTGTGTAAAAGCAAACATCTGAGATTGCTAAGGATAACAAACAGCAGGATGATGTCAATAATAGACGAGACGCTGAGCTGGATTGAAGTTGGAGGCATAATGATTGAAAGGAACGAACGAACCCCTTATGTGAAATCAAACACCCGGGGACATCAAGACCATGTGCGCATACATAATTGAGAACGAATTTGGATTCACTTTAATCTTTTCCGTGATTTGTGTGTTTGTTTGTTTGTCCTGAGACTCTTAAGAGTTTGTATTTGGTCATGCATGATTAACAATTGTGCAGCAGACATGGCGGAGTTTCACTTCATTATTTGTTTGACTTTGCATTTGAGCCCAGGCCTCAATCACAGCGGGCTTGGCTATGGCTTTTAGCCCGAGCTCATATTTCATGGCGACTGTCACACATCCGGCGCAAGTCTTCCGGCTGCTCTTGACGATATCTGATAAATCAAAGAAAAACCAACTGACACAAATTCTTTATTCATTAATAACGTAAATGCAGCCATGAGTTTTAAGCCAAAAGGGAGACGAAGTGCGAAAAAGACAACCGCGCGAGACTCTCTAGGATGGAGGGCTGAGCCAACTGCCTTTTTGAGCGAGAGCTTTCCATCTGAATTGCCTTGTGGGCCCCGTTTCAATTCGTTTGCGGCTTTTTGATCAACGTCATCATCATTTTTTGCGCGGATGATTAATTGAACGAAATTCAATATGCACAATTGAATTGGTTGCTGGCTCGCTGCTTCTTACTTGGGCATTGTTCGCTCACATTGTCCCAAATCCGATTAACTTCGACTCGACTCGACTCGCTCGCTCGCTGTTGTTGCTGCTGTGCAGCGAAGGGAGCACTGCGAAAGGGTTTAAAACTCGCAAATATTTTTAACAGACATCCGTCGGAAACGCGTGTTTGCTACGCCACAAAAATAAAATTTACAAAAGGAGATTTCTCTCTCTCTCTCTCTCTCTCTCTCTCTCTCTCTCTCGGATAAAAAAGTAAACAATACAAAAAAAATAACTCAGCTGCTCGCAACACAATAAATCCATATTCGGTTTGTAGTTGCGATTTCCTTGGGCTTAATTTTTCAACCGAGTGAATTTTTGTGTTCGCTCACATGACAAACAGAAAGAACGCAATAATTGGCAAATCAAATTGATTCCGAAAGTGATGTGCGCATTTCACGAAATTAATATCGGGCTAATTCGGCTGGCGGTTAACCCGTACCACGACTAGCTGTCAAATTTCAATTCGAATTAAGCTACAGAGTAGACGGATTTCAAGTCGAATTTGAATTCGAATTATTAATTAATTACAAATAACCTTTTTGCCTTGAGTACCACAATAGCCGTCAGCATTGGCATATGCGTATACTTAACTGACACACATTACGTATACGTATTTGAGTAATCTCAGTCTTTAAACTGAATGCCGAAAGTATTAGTTGACTACAATAGCTTATGCGTATACTTAATGTAATATTGCGCAACCTTTAAACGGAATAAGCTTAAAGTTGAGTGCGTAAATTAAACAATATATTATATACAACAGATGGCAAAATTAGGTATATTGTGTATACGACTTAGTGAGCAGACCTTTTGTCTAAGTATCCTTCAAATTT
The DNA here is from genome assembly GCA_018903745.1 of Drosophila repleta. NCBI lineage: Eukaryota > Metazoa > Arthropoda > Insecta > Diptera > Drosophilidae > Drosophila > Drosophila repleta. Next base: position 15,730,711 of record JAEIGN010000233.1, on the reverse strand, counting down.
ATTGAATAGTATTGCAGTCAATAGGCCATAAGTACACACACACTGCTCGTGTCTATTTAAATGAAGAGATAAATTTTAATTTCACTTTAGCATCTATAATGGAGTCGTAAAGCATATATGCGCATAGCTCTGGCCAAATGCATGCACATTGTTTGTTTGCCGACTGTCGGCAGTGTCGGCAGCGTCGGCAGCTCTGTCGGAGAGTACAAAAGTGATTGGCAATTCGGCAAGGGCTGGCCTCATTGAAATGCGAAGGAAGCGCAACAGGATTAAGGATTGAGGCTGACACAGACAGCAAACATTTGCATGCGCAATAAATCAAAACGATCCAATAACTTTTGCGAACGTTCATTTAAGCGCTGTTCGCTCATATGGAAAACCATTGAGCGAGAACGCTATAAAAACTGTTTAAACAACTTGTTTGCAGGCTCAAAGGCCAAGGCAAGCCAATTGACTGGCGTGGGCGTGCTCGTCGACAGAGGCGGAGTGAGGTGATGTGTTCTTCAATGCGAGCAAATTAAACTGACAGCATTATACGTGTATTTACTAGTCGCATATAAATCTGTTATAATGACACTGGGATAAAGAGCTTAGCCATGTGTGTGTCTGTCTGTGTGTGTGTGTGTGTGGCGAGGTTAAAACAAAATCGAAATGGGCCAACTCACATGCAAAGCTCACTTTGCCTATGCTCCCCTATGCCCAGCCGCCCTGTCGCCCCTCGGCTGTGCCCCACTGTCAGTCCCTGCACGGCATTGCGCAAGGCCGTAAAATTACAACTGCGCCACTTTTGGCTTTTACGGCGCCATAAATCGAAACAAAAGTGTCGTTTAGCAATTGAAAGCGAAAGGGAACAAAAAAAAGCAAAGCGAAGGGAGCCCAAATCTCGCACGCCGTCCAGCCGCACTTCCTGGCTCTGTGCGTTGCCCAAAAAATTAAAGCCAATCTCAATCTAGCTCGATCTGTGAGTGTCCGGATTTTGAGGCTCATAGCGCTCAATTATAGCACTAAAGAAGTTAAACAAAAACAAGAGAAATCGGGAGAAAAAACGTAGCACATTTGGCCATTATGACTTCCGCCCAGAAGGATGATGACCCAGAGCTGCTGCTGCAATCAAAGTTCTCGCCATTTGCATACGCTTCATGTTGAAGCCGAGTGCGGTGTAATTAAATTAAGCCAATGGCAAAGCCAAACCGCGCCGAGTTTCCAGGCCAACCGAATTGGTTTACACAGCCCCAAACCGCCGGCCATTGGGATTTTCGGTCAGAGTTCCACCAACACTTAATTACTTTTGATACGTGACAATTTAATCTTTTGGTACGACGTAGCCCGAAAATCGATGTCACAAACCACGGCGCGGTCATATGCCGCAATCCTTTCAAACGGACTCGGAACCACCCACACACCCACCCACACACACACACACTTAAACTCTTGGAACAATAGTGGCAATTAAATTGTCAATTTCCCTATCATCCGAATTTCGAATTAAATTACCGCTAATTAATTATACTCGCATCTAATTGCAAATATAAACGCATATAATTATAATTTTGATATTTACACTCTGCATATGCGAGCCCAGCGTAAATTGGCTCTGCAATTTGCCATATTTATAAATATTTATAAAACATTCGCAAACATTGGCACGTTTTCAGATATTCCAATTTATCTGCATAGCCATGTGAACTCGATATCTAATCCACTAACTAATTGACTTTGACCAGTGGAATTTCCACCAATTGATATTTCTGCAGGAGAGGAAGTTGGTCAAGTAGAACTCTACCATAATCTATGTTGAGTATAGCTTTTCACTTTTATTGGCTGTGAACTCTTTGAGTAATTGTTAGCTATATATAAGCCAGGTCTATCAGCTTCAGTCGCTGTTTATCAAAGCTCGGAATTTGAACCCAAACCACAAATTGGGCTCTAGCTGAAGTTAATTACGGTTGCTGCTGCTGCCTTCACTGCTCCATACCACAATAGCTTATTAACTACAACTCAAAGCATTTTCTAATTCCTTTGGCAGACTAGCCAAGCATAAATTACTAAATTGTATACTTAAAGTATTTTTGTTTCTGTAACCTTTAGGCCACAATTTTAAAATACGACTGGCATACCTGACCTGCGACTAGCATATTGCCTGATGATGAAGGTCCTTTATGTAGTCGAGCATTTTCGTTTAATCACTGCGCTATTATTAATCATTCAATTTTATTCCCAAGGCAATTATGTTAATGCGCAGCACATTTTTAATTAACCAAAACACCCACACATGCCAGGCGTATGAATGGCCGCACACACACACACACCTACTGAGAGAGGCACAAACACATTATAAAGCCACACACAGGCATTCAATGTGGGTTGAAGTGTTTATGGTTGAGCGAAACGATTAAGCAGCTCTGGCGCTCTGCAGGCTTAACTGCTCCGAATTTCATTCAATTCAATTGGGCTCACGGATGCCCACAAACAGACAAAAACAACACAGCAGCTGATAATAAAAATAAATAAAATTTCAAAATAATTTGCTAAATGAGTCTGTGAACTTCTGCCTTTGCCTAGATTATAATGAAGTTTGGCAAAACTGAAATTTAGCCATGTCAAGGCCATTTTGATATTGCTTTTTTCTAAAAAAAAAATATATTTGTAAAGTTTGGCATTGATAGAAATATTTCCTGCACGCCAAATTCATGTAATGTGAAGTGTGCAAGGCAAATTCGAATTTCGAGTGAAACCGAAAACCCAAGCGTATAAATGTCTCCATGTTAATTTGCTGCCCTTATCTGCGTGAACTTTTTAAGTGAATTTCTCATAAAATGGCAAACTTTTCGCATAAAAGGTATAACCGAGCACACATTTAAGGATCTCAAACACGACCACATCCACAGCACCACCCACAGCCCCACCCACACTGCTATATGCTCTATGCACATTTACATATTTGCGTGAACATAATTGTCCGCATGATATTGCGAGTGTGTCTGTGTCTGTGTCTGGGGCTGAGAGTTAGCAAAGTCTTGCATTATTGTTCGTGTCCTGCTTCAGGTTCCCAGTCCTCTGCCAGACCGACTCGAGCCCCTGCCCATTGCACAATAAAAAAAAATTGTGTGGAATAAGTAAATTTTCATATGCAAATGAATCCTCTTGTCTAAATTTACCCCAACTCTCTCCCCAACTTTCTCTCTGCTCGTCAACTTTATAATTGCACATTCTCATTCCCTGGGCAAGGCACATAGCTCATTATGGAAATAAAATAAAATGCATAAATAAACATTTCTTTTTTAATTGGAGTATGAATGAAAAAATCTGTAACTGACTGCGCGAGCTTGAGAGATATGCGATTTTAATTGAACAGACGGTTAAAGTATTACACAATCAGCGAACTGCAGACACATTAATTAATAAGTTGTTCGAAACACTTGCTTAGCCCCTGGCCAACTACAAAAGTCTGTTTGAAAAAGAATACTGAAATAAATGTATATTTCTCTCTCTCTCTCTCTCTGTCTCTCTCTGAATCTCCCAGGCGAGGCAATGCACAAATGCAAATCAGAGTTCACAAGTTGGCACAGCAGACAAAGTGCGGAAACTTGCGACGGGTGTACCGGACATGTATGTAAAGTATGTTTGCATCCCAAATTGAGGCAGCAGGTGGTGCACGGCACTCCAACTTATAAGGACAATCGATTTTCGATTATCGTTAAGGGTCTTCCCAACTAAACAGCCATGGGGCTGCAATTGAAACTTGATGGTGGATACCAAACAAGTCCCCAAACACTTCTGCAAACACAACAAAATGGCAGAGTTATTGCCAGAGGGAGGCCCCCTCTGGCTAGGGAGAATTGAAACGATTCGCTTTTATCTTGAAACAACATGAAACACCAAACTATTGCAAGCAAAGCCCCTCCCTTTCCCCGCCCTTTTCTGTCCCTCTCTGGCAATATAAATGCACTCGATGCATTTATTTATGCTTTTACCTGAGTATTGAAATGGTAATTGTTAGAAATTCCAATGCATGGAGCGGACGATACAATAACAACAGGGTGCATAGCGAGCACAGGGCGTAACTCGGCGCAGTAAAGGTCGACAATTGGCCGGGAGATCAACGCAGAGTTTTGCATTTCATTGAAGTATATTGAAAAATACATACAAACAGAGAAAATTAAATTTTAGCTGTCATCGTACGTGACTCGAATGCAAAACAAAAATATTTTGTCTGTGCGTGCATGTGTCTTTGTGTGTGTGTGTGTTGATTTGCAAGTGTATGCGTGTGTGTGCATAGACTTGTTACTGGTATTAAGGTAATAGTAGATTTTCGATTTTCAGAGTCACGTGAAAATGTGCGAAAATGCCTTTAAACCATGATAGCATATGTGCGACTATTGAATGGAAATCGAATGAACAATCAGGTAACTCGCCTAAGCGAAGTTGGATCCATAAAAATATCAAGTGTTTAACATTGACACATTCTGAATGGAATTGACTAAAACGCTTTGTAAATTAACTAACTTTAGTTCAGCTTTAACCTTAGCTCTTCAACCGAAGGTTAAAACTTAAAGAAACCATTGAAATTGACAATGTTGCGTAAAATAGCTGAGTGCAAATCTCTGCAGCAGGCGGAAGGAGGCATTGTTGACTCCCTTAAGTACATACATTATTGTTAAAGTCGACCAGCTGCATTGATCTAGCCATGTCTATAAGTCTTTTATGCCACAAAAGCTAGAGACTTGAAATGTTTAATGTGTTTTATATTAATATACGTTATGCGAGTTTATCATTATATTCAATAATTCATCACATTCTATAGAAATATGTAATTTGATTTAATTTGGCATATATCACTTTAAGAAAATATCCCAAGGCTCCTGACTAAAGCCCTCTTACTTGTTTTAACTCATTTCTATTAAATCTCGTTATGTGATTTAATGAAATATGAACTGTTCTTGTTAATTATCTGCAAAATATCTCGAAATTAAATTGATATATTTCATTATATGTTTAGCAAACTTAGAACAAGACAGCGACTGCAACAAATTTTGTCAGCTTAGGGCGTTATGCTAGCACAATCCAAATACCTGACAAGACGTGATACCCTTAAATAGAGATCTATAAATTTGTAATTATTTAACTAAAGTATAAAATTCATGCATCGATTGAAAATGAACATCAATATATGAATTGTTTGTTTAGACATCTCTTACGGTGTGTTTTTCATGACCTCAATATGCTGCAAAATATATTAAATATTCTCTTTACACAGATATATATTGATGTCCAAAGTGTATTGAGTCTTTCGCCTTACCCTCCGTTTTCACCTTGTGAGGGGAATTTAATATGATTCCGACTATTCGCAGAAAGCTTTATTCATATTTACAGTATCCTTGAGGCAGAACTATATACATCTATTGAATAAATTATTGTTTACACAGCTTGCATTATGTCAGCAGCAACGTCTTGAGCGAGTGATGGGTGCGGTGTGGCGGGCCGCTGCTTTTGAGAGCTTTGACTAGGTGCGTCTGGCGGGAACGCATCCTTATTGAGCGCTGTTTAAAAACCACAAGCGATGTCATTGTCGTTGCGGTCTGCATTTTAATTACAGTTCTTTGCGTTGAGTGTACGCTTGCATCATTCTAATAGCACAAAGTTGCTTAGGATACATGCGCTGCCTGCCACGGTTGCGGGAAACGGGTAACGGGCTATGGGCTATGAGCTATGGGTGACTGGTTACGGGTTACGGTGACGGTTACGGCTATGGCAACTGTTTGTGGCATATGCAAATAGACTTTGCTTTCAGCATCCATCCAGCGATTGGTATGCAAAAGCTGCAGCAGGAGCAGCAGCCAATGAAGTTGATGAGAAGCGTCCTACGCACTAGCCGCGCACATCAGTCACAATGCCAACCCAATCGAATCGTGTCTGAGACCCGAACAGCTGCACGGCCAGGTTGAGTCGACTAACGCAGGGCTCCTGCAGACATGCTAATTGACGCTGTACCACTTTCTGTGCTTTCTCCCATTGAAAGAGCAAATATTTGCAAATACCTGAGCTATGCAAGCCAAGCCCCAATTCGAACACCGAACTGCAGACATTTGATCTAATTTGCAGCTGTATGTTTACTGATTTAATCAAGGCATACCTGTACGGCTACGCAATTAAATCAAAATCAATTTGTCGAATTACGAATTAAATGTGTTACAAACGTAGCCCAATTAGTCATTCACAATTAATTTCCTAGTTACACAACAAGATTTAGTCAATTAGCTTCTCGAATTTCCAAACGCTGGCCGTACTTGCGCATACAACAATCGACAATAGAGAAAGGAGTTGCTTAGACTTACACTGTGCGAAAACATTGTATGAAATCAATTAATTCTAAAATAATTTTCTTTAATAAGTATAAAGCGTTCAGTTTTAGGAATCGCCCATTGAAAAATGAATTTATCGCCAGAAGTAGCTTTTGCCTTACCCAAAAAAGGTCAAAAGCCGAATTGATTTGGGGTCCAGATCTCTTCTGACCTCTGTCCCTCTGTATTTACACGTTTATATCAAGTTACTTTCAAAGAAACAGTAACCTGTTCCGTTTTGATTAGTCTCTAAAAGATAGAGTAGCCAAGTTCTTTATATAGATTACATAAATATTAAATACTGTTTGGGCAAAGCTATTGCCCTTCATCATAAGCGGCAGTTGCTCCACATGACTTGCAGGGCGTCTCCTAGTCAAGCAGCTTCGCTTAAAGCAATCTTACTCAATTTGTTGTTCAATCTGTAACCATTATTTGACTTTTATGCATTAAAGCGAACAGTTCAGTTGAAATGTTAAAGCTCAAAGCTACAGGAAGTCTTTGCAGCAAGGATTACACTTAGGCAAAGTCAGACCAAGCCTCAAACTACAGTTTTTTCGTACTGTAAGCTGAATCAATTATGTATTATTTTGTAGAGTTGGCTTAAATTGTGCATAAGCAATCATATATAATATATATAGTTTCATGCAACAATTAGAACAAAGCTCGGACCTGCTCAGATAGCAATTTGGTTCAGCGAAGGATGGGTTGGTCTGGCGCCATCAGAAAAATTAATCGACTTTGATGCTGATGCCCGACTCAACTCAATTTGAAAGCTGCGTCCCAAGTGGGTTTGGGAAATTGGGACGCAGGCCGCATAAATTTCGAAGATTGGGCATTGAAATAATGTTGGCCGCTGGTCGCAATAATGAAATGAACTAATTTGTTATAGAAATCAAGTTGGCATTTCGCCGGGCCATTCCGCTGTCATATCCAATATTAAATCAGTTATGTTTGGCTGAACAATAATAGACTGGCCCACACACACACACACACACAGATGGCCATAGACAACGTAGCAATTGGTAAGACAATAAAATGTCCAAGCCTTGATTCAATTAGGCTGCGGGACATGTGCGACTAAGAAATACCTCTTACTCAATGAGATAGCTCAGGAATCCTTTAAAATCAAAGTCTGACAAACATAATGGGTTAAATGTTAAAGATGCTCGATGTTACGAACATCTTCCTTATTTGCATCATACCCCTTTTGGATCAGTAATCAAAGATGCTGACCACGAGGATGGGATGGGGATTAAATTGCTTTGGTACTATCGCTGGCATAAAAGTGGCATAAGGAATAGGAAAGGCTGGCAGCAGCGAGCGGGTAAGCGAATCGGAAGCAACCGCCTCATCATTATGGGAGAAAATTGTTTTCGAAAAACGTAAATCGAGGTCGAAATGACCAGAAGCCTACGGCATGTCAACGCAACAATGGCCCGAATGGATAGGCAAACACAGACAGTAACAAGAGACGAATGACAGGACAGAACAGGCCATGATAGTCCAGGACAGCACAGGACAGGACAGGACAGGACGGCGAGGGCGGCGTATGGTCTACTATTTGCTAATAGTAGATGGTGGTGGTGATGGTTGTGGGCGGTTGCGGCGGCGGTTCCGTTGCGGTAATCATATTTATTTTTGGTCTTTGGGCTCTCAAATGCATTCGACTGTAAAACAAAAAAGAAAGCAGCTTATAAACTTGTTTTCGGTTGCTTGGCTGCTGGAAAAACGTAAAAATTACCTTTGAACTTGCGGCAGGTGTGCATGTTACTCATATGTACATTAAATTTTATACAAAATGTCCTCTAAATACGTATGCATATACATATATATGTTTATATATTATTTTCGTTCCGTTTCCAACAGATTTGTACGATATTTGTACAGATATTTCCCCAGATGCTATTGACAAGGCGAAACCGTGTGCTCAAGTCTTACATATTTATGCGACGGCAATGCCGAAGCGTTCCATTGGCCCCTTGGAACTAATTTTGGGCGTGGCACACCAAATGCACTCAATTTGACAGTTTACAGGATGCGACAATTTTTATTCATTTCATAAAGTTCACCTGCCTCGCCATAAGAGCTGAACGCGCAGCGTATGTGTATGTGCCATGCTCCTTTGTATATGTATATGTTTATGTGTATACATATACCTAAAGGATATGTGCATGTGCTTATGTATATGTATAGGGACAGCAGCCAGGACGAAGTCGCACTGTCTTCAGTGGCAAATTGAAAAGGCAAATGACAGTTGAGGAAAGCAAAGCGATTTCATTAAAGCTTTTGAAATATTAAAGCGCATTCAATGAGTGCTCTGCGGGTGTGAGTGTATGTGTGCGTGAGTGTTTGTGAGTGTTTGGCATATATACATATATATGTATATATGTTTATATATATGAACATGTGCGCAAAGTCGCAACACTATTGCCACAGTTCCACACCCGCAAACGTGCCGGGGCACATGTCAGTTGGAGGTGATGTTTATTCGTTTATTTGTTTGTTTGTCGTCCTTGTTGCGCACTTGTGGGCGCGTGTGGCACATCCTTTGCTACGACGCGTCGTTGTTACCTTCCTGTTATTTCGGTCCTTTTGTTGTCGCTCGAGTCATCTTTTATTTCATTTTGTCTCATAAGTGTCAGAGCATGAAACGGACAATATAATTTAAATTCAGTATGCAAATATACCACACACACACACCCAGACACACACACACACACACTCACAATCGAGCCACCGCGCTCACGCACTGCCGGCAAATGGGCTCTCCTGCGCTGCCATTGCAATTCGGAAATGCCAAATATACAATAAAAGTCAAAAAGTTTGAATAAGTAATTTTTACGAAGAAGTATGGACAACGAAGACCTCGTGAATGCCATCGCCTGTGGCACTTCGCACTGCTCAAGATCTGAAGTGCTTGAATAATTCATTTAAATCATTATTTATTATAATTTCATATTAAGTATACGCAGTGGTAGATTTATTGCACTGTCATTGCAGTGGCTTGCATTTCCCAAATTCATTTCCCTCACAATTCACAAACCACATTTAGATTTCAGTCATTGCACTTCCATTAAATATATATATTTATATATGTATGTAAACTAGATGACCGACAAACGCCCATATAATTTATAGTTTAGAAAAAAATAACTATATCAGAAATTAACATTATCAATCTCTTAATGCAGGCAGAGCCGGACGTCAGCAACAGTTGAGCCAGATCAGGATCACGGATGAGCCAGAGTTGAGGCAGATCTGAGCCATTGGCAGATACAGAACTCAGCCAGAGGCACGGCTATTGGCGGAGCCAGATCAGAGCCTGAGTTGAGCCTCAACTTAGCAATAAGCAGACATAAAGATATTTATATATAAAAATATTATCCATTCATGGGAAGATCTGTGGGGTCATTCATTTCAACTATATATATATATATATATATTTCTACTTCTGCCTGTTTATTTTATTTCATTGATTGGTTATTAATATTGCATTTCTCTACCTTGCAAGGCCAAGGCCAGCTGGAAAGGAAGCCTCTAAGTGAAACCCTACCTCCTTGCTATTTACATTACAAACAACATAACGGCCGCTGCTGCTCATACCTGATACCGATCGCCCACATACCACAACCTGATCGGGCGTACAAACAAACTCAGCAACAGGTCGACGAGCAGATTTCAAGTTCGAGTGGTGGCCTCGTCCTATATAAAGGCGAGCCTGCAGCAGTGTTGCGTCAGTCGAACGCCTGATCTCCTGGTGGACAGTCGAGCAGAGGACCTCCTCTTCTTCAGTGTGTGATAAGTGCTTAAATAGTTTACAAAATTAAGCAAATTATTCTAATATGCTTTGGTCAATTAAATATTCAAATAACCTCACCATCAAAGACGGCAATAACCTTAGACTGGTATGGCGAAAGGGTTTCATTACGTAAGAGTATTATTACGTAAAAACGTTATTACGTAAGAGCGCAATTGCTGAAGATCTCCACTACGGGAGAGCGTAGGCATGTAAGAGCTCAGGGCCGTAGTAGCGTAAAAACGTAACGTAAACGCTTAATTACGCAAAAATCATAATTCCTAAAGATCATAATAATTGCGTAAGAGCATAATTACGTAATGGAGTAGGAGCTCATTATTAAAAATGCTTTCGTATTTAATCTATTAATTCTCTTCATTACATAATAGATAGATTATTCCCTTGGCAGCCGTATGTTAAGTAAAAACATATTTCCACAGTTATATTAATTTTCGCATTTTTAAAGGCACGCACATTATTCAATATTGGAATAAAATCAATATATATTTCGCAATGCCTATCCAGTTACACTGCAATACAATATATACCAAGCTTTAAATGAATATTCAGAATTAATCGCCTTTGACGAGCGCCCGCCAGCGAGTTAATCTGATACGCCAATTTGCCAGAACATAAGCCATTTAAGAGTGTTACGGCATTTATTTAGTGACAGTTGCCAGATGCTAGTTGGTTGTTGTTGGTAGTTGGTTGTTGTTGGTTGTTGGTTGTTGGCTGTTTGTGTTATGCATTCGTACAGTTTGTTGTCTGTTTTAAGTTTCATTAATTCGGTTTTACGCCCAGTTGAGTTGAGTTGAGTTTTGGCTGTGGGAGTGCCCAACGATTCAGCAGTGTCAATATTTTGGCGCCGGCTGTTGCGCGACAGCGACTCAGTGTAAGTGCACAACAACAACAAGAACAACATTACGAACATACTGTAATGGAAAACAAACATGAAAGGTCGAGCGAGTGTAGTCGGTTACAGCGCGACAAGCGACAGTCAAGGCAATAGCAAAGGCAACGCTGCCAGCTGCGCTTACTGCGCTAACAAAAACAACAACAACAATAACAACAAAAAGCTCAAACAGGCAATCAGGCAAACAACAAAGCAAACCATCTACATAGACGAATCCTCGAACCACTTTGCACCAACTTCAACTAGCAACCACTCTCCCTAAAGCGCAGTCGCCTGCGGACCAACTGACGCTGTTTTAACCGCGACCACAGTCCATTTTATAAATGAAATGTATAGGGTATTTTGATTTGCACAATCAGTATGTAACGTAAGGGGAAAACTAAGTCATTGACAAGTATTAGCAATATTGAAGCCAATATAGTCCAGTTAACCATAGAGAAGGAGTGGCCAGATAGAAAGGAGAATCTTCTTCTCTGTTGGCTGAATGAATTGAGTTGGTCGGATTGAGCTACTATATATGAATCAAATAATCAGAAATTAAGTTGAAATGTGAATTATTACAAATTTAAAGATATTTATTCAAGCTGATCCATGAGAACTATGCCTGCCTCGAATGGATTCATCGGAAAAGTGAAAAGGATTAAAGGGTAAAATGAAATGCGGCTAATCCTTTTCAATCTTGTTGTATTCTTTAGGACACGAATGTCGGTTGTGGCCGTAGCAATTGGAATGTCCAAAGACAAACGGCGGCGCATAGCTGAAAGTCTTGATTCAAAAATTGTTTGGCTGTTATTAGTTTCTGCGAGTGGCCTGAGACGGTTTTAATTAACGCCGCCAATGAGAGCAGCAACCAGCCAAGCAGCAACCAGCCAAGCAGCCAACTGGCCAACCAGCTAGTCGGATAGTCAGATAGACGGCCAGGGAGTCAGCAGCTGGCACGTCCAAGCCAATCCTTTACGCCAACTCGCATCCTTTTGCAATTAGTGCGACCAGATAGCCCCCAAAAAGTTGCATCTGACAAAGCAGAAACAAAACAGCGCGCGCATTCTTTAAGAAACTTCTCGCTGGGCAACACGGACAGGCAACCCATCCAGCTGCATCTGAATGGCTGACAAGACAATCCCGTCTCTGTCTTATGGAATGCTCAACACAGATTTTTAATCTAATCAGTCGAACTGGGCCAACTAACTAGTCACAAAAATAAAAGTTCAAATTGGCATTTGCAGTCTAGTTTAAGGATGTGCAAATTAGGACTGAGAATACTAAACAACAATGGAGATGAAGCAAGTATATATATGCTCATTAAAGAGAGGAAAAAGGGGGTAATTTGGGTTTGTTAGGTTGTACGTTATAGGCAGGAGAAGGTGAGGCCTACCCCTGACAGTTTATTTAATCTAACTCCATCCGTCCTTTCCTCCATTTCCCCCCTGCTCTCCAGCTTCTTCATAGTCTATCAAAGAAACTAATCTATATAGTATATTAATTCAGAAATTTCATTATCCATAATTTCACTTGACACTGCCAAGCAGGCATCAAGTCATACGCAACGATAAACAGTTTAGGAAGCAATCTTACAGCACTTAAAGCATTAGACACTGAAAAAGACTGGAAAAGCATCGAAACTATTTGCCTCTCAATCTCAACTGACAGCAGTAGACAGGTATCAAAATTAAATTCAATTACTCACAACACATTACCTTACCGCCTGCACATATCATAAAACGGAATTCAATAAAATCCTTTAATCAGATGCGAGTTGTTTTCAATATTTCGATTCACTTTCTGCAATTACCTATCCATATAATTTGATGTACCCACACAGCTTCTTAATAAACAACGAGAAAACTTAGAGAAAAAGAATAAAAGGAAAAAGTTAAGAAAAACTTGAAAGTCTGGTTGACTTTGCATTTAAATGCAAAAAGTTGTTTCACTTTGGAAAAAGCGCAATCTGAAAGGAGAACTTAAGGTTAAAAGACAAGACTCTGCGAAAAGGCCACAGAGAAAACAGAAATTGGCCTTTAATGGGGCATATTTGTGCTTAACTCACACAATGCTATCACACACACACACACACATGAGTGTGTGTCAAGTGTTTGCCTTTAATTCCTTTAAATACACGACATGTTTGCCTTTAAAAAATAACATACTCACTTATTGCTTACGAAGTGTTAGTCGCATTTGCTCAACCATAACTTGACAGCGAGTCTCCTACACATATGATAATTGTAACTGAATAAGTCACTTGATAAACACTGCAAAAGTTTTCTTTATCCTATAAAATCTTTGAAAGCGCTAAGGTGGGAAATTTGTTGAGCCGTTAACAAAAGTACGTCAAATATACTTTCGCATATAATGTCCCAAGCCTAGGTTTGAGTCTTTGATCAAATTCAGCTGGTCCTTTCGAACTCAACAGTTGTGGTAATGAACGCTCGCTACGTGGCGTATTTTTGTGTGCGTTCTGTGCACTCAACAGTTGCTCAACGTGTTGTCAAAATATGAAATCTTCGTTAGATGACGCCACCTCATATAGAACTGACGCCAGATGTCGCTAAAGTGGCGCGCAAATTTGAATTGAAGTTGAAATTTAAATTGAAGTTATCTCAGACTGCATATCAATATATAAAAAGATGTTGTAGTTGTAGAAGCATAATCTAAAATGTAAAACTTAAAGTTTAGGACAGCCGCCAATATATACGAGTTTATTAGTATAAATGATTTTTTTATTATTGTATAATTATATGAAAAAAAATATAAGTAAATGTGCGCAAGAAAGCAAAGTTGTTTCATAAAATCTTGAAAATATCAATCCACATTCAACAAGTCTTCTTCTTCTTCTGAGGGCTCATCGAGCGGTACCGCAGCTCTTCTTTGATGATGCTTTGAACGAAAGTGAATCTTCAAATTCGTTTTCCTAGGAAATCCCACATTGCATAAATCACAACTGAAAGATAATATTAATGATTAATCTCTGGAGCTAATGGGAAATCAATCAGCCCACCGGTATGGTCGTTGGCCGGTGTGAAGGAATTCATGTTTATTCAGGCAGGATTTTGTAAGATAAGTTTTCCCGCAAAGCCGGCAAGCAAAGGTCAATTTCCTCGTGTGCTTCACCCTGAAATTGTAAGAAATAAGATTAAATTTGTGAGAAGTCTTTGATTTTAGCTTTACCGTTCGTGCCGACATCGTGTGGTGCTCGTGAAGAAGCGCTGGTCACAGTATTTGCATGCGTAGGGCATCTCTCCCTGGTGCCGTACGCGTATATGCAGATTGAGGAGATGCCGCGTGAAGTACTTTGTGCCACACTCTGAGCACTCGAAGTTCTTGACCCCGCTATGCCGCAGGATATGCACTTTCAGATTGCTGGCGTCCGTAAAGCACTTTCCACACTGATCGCAGACGTAGGTGTTGCCGCCTCCGCGCTGCCTCGTACTACGTTTTATTTGGTTTGCAGAACCTTCAGACGTGGCGCTGTCGGAGTCTTCCGATGCCAACTCCAGAGCTTCGTCCATCTCTATACAATCGCTTTGCGCCACTGCCGATGTTTGGGGCAGCCTTTGAGTATAAATACTCTTATCACATTCCGCTTCAGAGCGTGATCGGGCTAATATGATAACGCGTCGATGATGAGCTGAATCAGTTGAAATTGTTTTCTTGCTGCCCGACTGTTCGTTGGGTGACTGCGCCCTAACAATGCGAGTTTGCGGGGATGTTGGGCTGGCTACTATACGCGCACGCACGATTTTGCGCGCCGGCTGGTTCCTGATATGAACTGTCGTAGGCTCGTCTCTTTCGCTTGCTGCATGGAGGGGATCTTGTGCCGGTTTTTCAAATTGAACCTCATCCCGCAGAACTTTTTCTGTTTTTATGCACCGATCTCGAAAAGCTATTGAGCGGTTCAAGTCCAAGTAGCAGCCGGTGCATATGTGCCTTGGCATGTCCTCATCGTCACCGAACTTAAAGAAAAGTAAAAAATTAAGCTAAAACGTAGATATAGCTTTATTTGTACAGTACAGTACCATGATTCCAGTCAGTGTTTCGAGCTTATCTAATATATCTTCACTTTCCCGCCTAAAGAGATTCTTGGCATTGAGATTACAAATCTTTTGGCCACACGTCCTGCATAAAACTAAGTTCGACATTTAAACAAAACAACTGATCACTCAAAAATAAGGCAATGTGTTTATTTGTTATACTACGCAAAAATAGTGTGAATAGCATAAATACAGCTGATAAATACGTTGTGCTGTGAATGCCAAAAGCGTGGCGCAATTATTCAAAGCTGTTGCTCCTCACGATAACAACAGCTTTCATCCATCAAGTTCGACTATCATTGAGTCTGGGAACACAATAGTGTTATCTGACATTGTTATTTCTTTCATGTCATCGATTTGGCTATTCAACGCTTCACTAGCCCTCTTCTGATGCAGCTTTGTACGGCAATGCATCCTTAATCCTGGCTTTCGGGGAAACGCCACATCACACAAGTCGCAACTAAAAATGGAATTTAGAGTCATAATAATATCAAGCAGTCTGTTATCTACTATAATATACCGATAAGGTCGCAAGCCAGTGTGCAGGAATTCGTGTTTATTCAAACACGATTTCGTATTATATCTCTTCCCGCATAACTTACACTCGTATGACCAACTTCTTATGTGTCTTACTCTGAAAAAAGGAAAATATTCAATTACAAATTCATAAGCAACTGCAATTGGGACTCTCACTGTTCGTGGCGCTGGCGTGTGCTGGCGGAATAGAAGCGCTGATCACAGTATTTGCACAGATAAGGCATCTCGCCGTGGTGCTTTACGCGGATATGTAATTGTAGTAGGTATTTCGAGTAGTGCTTAATGCCACACTCTTCGCACTCGAAGTTCTTTTCGCCCTTGTGCCTCAGAATGTGAATTTCCAAGTTCTTCGGACTCGTAGACTGATGACCGCATAGGTCGCAGATGAAGACTTTCGAATTCGCAGAGGGTTGTTTTACATTATTGACGTTGCCTTTCCTATACGGCCTTCCCCTCACCATACTTATGCTCTTATCCCGTGCTGGTTGAGATTGAAGGGCAGGGAATATACCAGGTGAACTAGGTGCTGACGACACATTCTCAAGTTCAGCTTCCTGAAGCAATTCGGTTTGCTCAAAGTCACTACAATCACTGCTCTCATTTTTTTCAGACTTGGTTGGACTACTTTCTGGCGAAGCCCTTAGACATTGGGCTGCATCGTCCTCCGCCTCCTTTCTTTTTGATTTTTGTTTACGCAGGTGTAAAATACGACTTTGTGGGAAGTGTTGACTCAAGATATGTGTATCTGGTATGTGTATGAGATTCTCTGATAGAGCTGGGGCTTCGCACTGCAGTTTATCTGATGCTTCATTTGCTGATTCCTTTTCTGCTCGTGCCGTGTTTAGTGGGTCTCCAGTCGTTGGCTTCGGTCTAGAGGCCTGCAAAAAATGTTCCGTTTTCAGGCATCGCTCTCGAAAGGCGATTGCATGGTACAGATCCAAATGACAACAGGTACAAATGTGCTTCGGCATATGCTGGTCCTCTTTCAACTATAATCAAATTTACACATGGTGATCTTCATCTGCGTATGAACTTGAGAGTGGTGTTACCAGTATTCCAGTAAGAGTTTCAATGTTATTGAGTGTCTCGTTGTCGTCTTCGTCGAACAGATTTTTGGCATTGGGATTCAAAATCATTACGGCACATGTTCGGCATCGATTCATTTTAGCAATTCTTTTTTAACTTCAAAGTTTTCCATCCAATATGATAATAGCGTTCTAAGTAAAGCAGGGGTGTTACTCTATTTTTAGTATTTTTGGCTACGTGATCAAGTGAATGGCTAAATACAAATATCGATAGCACAAGCTAAGACGTATTCGATGACTATTTGTTTGAGATAATTGTTACTTTTAAATGAAATGTTTATTATTTAAATAAAAATTCAGTTTGCTGGAGTCATTCACTACAGAATTCGTTTTATTCATCTAGCTCTTCTATAATAGAATCGGGAAGTTCAAAGTCTATATCTTCATCGCTGGCCTCTGTCATTTCATCGTCATTAAACCCACTTCTCGTTGTCTGAATCATTCGCTTCTGATGAAGTTTTGTATGGTAATGATTTTTTAAATACGTGGGTCCTTTGAAAGTCTTTTGGCATATTTCACATCTGAAATATACAAAGCATTATAAATAAAACCAAAACACAGCCTATTACCAATACATACCCATATGTCGGTTCTCCCTGGATGTGCTCATGCTTGTGCTTATCCAGACTAATTTTGCTTATGAAAGTCATATTACAAATGTCGCATTCAAATGGTAATTCGTGCGCATGATATTTTCTAGGATTTAAGAATACAAGTTGCTTAAATCCTTGTAGATTAATATACTTTTATAGTGGGCTCACCTTTCATGTCGGCAGCGACTGGGACTGTTGCGGAAACCCATTCCACAATATTTGCATACAAATGGCTTTTCACCCTTATGATGCACGCGGATGTGAAGCATTAGTAGTGGGCGGGTGAAAAACTTACTGGCGCATTCCTGACACTCAAACTTTTTTATTCCCGAGTGTCGCAGTGCATGATCCTTCATGTTGCTCAAATCACGGAAGGACCAGCCGCACTGATCACACACATACTTCTTCTCCAGCGGCATTATTTTCGGCTTCTTTTTCACATTTTTTACGTTATCATGACGAGATGCTGATCGAAACCTTTTTGTCGGACTTGGAGCAATGGATGCAGTTGGTCTTCTCACCGCATCAGTTAGATAATCAGAAAGATGCGACGATTCTAAACCACATTTCTTCACTAATATGGCAGGGCGATCGACTATTTGGGGACTATTATTTGGATCTCGACAACGCGAAAGACGTACTCGAGGCGAAACATGCTGTGTGCTAGGTACTCTTCGCATTTCTTCGATCTTTTGCTTGGATGCCTTACGCGATATTTCCTCCGTATATTCTGGACCGTCTATAAGTTCTATTTTGTGCCCCTTTGCACGATTATCCAATGGATCACTATGCTTAAAGGCAGCCTCCACTTTTTTTTTATTGATGGTTCCTTGTCGCTTTAAGTGGATGTTTGCCTCTAAGCAGCGGTCTCGAAATGTCATTGCATGGTTTAAGTCCAAATAACAACAGGAACATATATGGGTAGGCATGTGAGGATCGTAGGACAACTAAACATTAGAAGGATTAAGAATTGGAACGTCAATATCACATCATAAATCAGCTTACCATAATCCCAGTAATTGCGTGGATATTATGCCGAATGCCTTCATTTTCTTTTTTAAAAAGGTTTCTGGGATTTGAGTGAAAAATCGGTTCTGCGCAAGTTCTACAGCATATTGACATTTCGATTTTATCTGTTTTTTCACTTGGTTTGTTTACAAAATGTTAAATTAAAATACCAGTGTGCACACATTAATGGTTAAAAAACTACCTAAAATTGGCAGAGAATACAATTTATTTTAATCAGTAAAAACTTGAATACGTATTTAAGCGCTATCACTAATAATCATGTGGACCTCTTAAATAATTTAGTACATTGCAATTTTGTTTAGTAATTCAAATATTGTACATGGACAGTGTGTACCTATAACTTATTGGACATCAGCGAAGAAGAGACAGCTGGTGCGCTTATAAATTTCTCATTTGCGCGGAAATTAAAAATAATCTCTTTTAATGAAGCGAGTGTACCTTTTATATTTAAGAACAGCAAATTATGAGTGACTTGCGTACACTATGTCGTACTTGCGGCACAACAATAAATGCGAAATATGATACTAAGCTGTTTGAGGAATTTAACTATCAATTGGTAACTTTAATTGAAGACATCACCGACATGTTGGTAAGTATTTGTTTTATTGCTTTGGTTTTCTTTTTGAAGTTAACTGTTGTAAAAACAATTCACAGATTGAAAATGACAATAACATGCCGGAATATATTTGCATTGGATGTAAATCGATGTTGGATCAAATTGTTAAGTTCCGAGTGAATTGCCTGGACACGCACAAGAAACTAATAGCGATGAAAAGGAAAAACATAATTGGTAGAATTGCTCCGGAGAGTTATCCAAAAGTTAGTATCGTTATAGATTTTGACAATATAGATGCTATAATCGAAAGTAGTAATAGCTGTGATGAACAACAAGCAAAAGCAAGTCTTGGAAGTGATGCCCACAGTTGCAGCATCCAATCAGTTGACATTGCTACAAAAAGTAAACCGCGAAATCAAAATAAGAAGACATATAAACCAAAGAAAGCGAAGACGTGGATTTGCGAACAATGTGGTGGGGAATTCAGATGTTCCACGTATTTAAAACTGCATATGCTGCGGCACACAGGAACAAAGGAATTTGAGTGTGACATTTGCAATAGTAGGTACTATACCAGGAACGAAATGGAGCGGCATAAGATTTTACATACAAATGCTAGGCCATACGCATGTCGTTTCTGTGACAAAACATTTCGAGGCACGAGTAGTAAAGCAGTTCATGAAAGGTTTGTGAAATACATTATTTAATATTGGATACGTTTACAGCATTTATTCTTTTTATAGAACTCATACAAACGAACGGCCATTTGTATGTCAGTATTGTGATAAAACCTTTAGATCCACTTCGGTGCGGAAAATGCACGAGCGTGTGCATGTGAATAATCGGAACTATCAGTAAGAAATAATAATATTTAAGTCTAGATAAATTCATAAACGTCTTTATCTTACAGTTGTGAGCCGTGCGACCAATGGTTTCTACGCCCTGCCCATTTGCTATTACATCAAAGGACCAAGCTTCACAAAAATAAAACCACGGGCGACTAGGGGTTTCAAATACACTTGTATACGTATATATATAGCATACGTTTTGTTTACAAGAAATTGAGATCCCAATAAACTAAACGTGTGTAACTGTCTCCGTGTGATTGTCAATAACAATAAACAGCTGATTTAATTTTGTGTGAATGACTCTTTTTCTTTCGGTGAGTTTAGTTTAAAGGAGCGTACGCTGCTCGGAAGGAAAGACTAAAATAAATAATTTAAAATTGTGAGAAGAAATAATCATTTAGTTAAATGCCATATTTAACTGCATACAAAGTGGAAGCATTACAAAACTTTTACTATTTCAGTTATTTGACACTGTTAAGCACGGACATACGTACATTTCCTGCTAATCGATGTAAATGAGAATTATTTTAATAATATTCTTGGAAACTCCATACAAAACATGTTGAAAGCTCGTGATATTAATCGGAAAAAATCCATACGCTTTAAAAAGAATGATAAAGCTCAGCTTATAGCTGCTGTTAGGGATAGGCGTCTACTCTGGGATATGAAAGACAGTGAGCACAATGATCTAATAAGTATTAAAGCTGCTTGGAACTCAGTGGCTACAGATCTAGGCAGAGATCGTAAGTTTTTAACATTAGAAAATTAGAATATAATGATTAAATTTCGCCTTAAATAGCACACGAATGCAAGATCGCCTGGCGCTCACTACGCCAGAGTTATCGCTATCATTGCAAGACCGCGTACACCCGCGTAAATCCTGATGGTGATGATTATGTGGGCGAAGCTGACCCATTAGAAACCCCAGATATTCAATGGGAATTTGCCGAGGATATGTCGTTCCTACAAGACTTGTCAAAGAACACAAAGTCAGTATTTGGCTTGCTAAATTCGTCCAAAACTTATTCTGTCTCAAACATTTCAGTCAGTGCCCAGACTCAGCTCAATTGGAAGAGAGTTCAGTCAATAATGTATTGGAAGAATATACTGAAACAGAGTACTTGGATAGCGCTTACGACATAAACAATTGCGATGACGATGACGATGTCGAAGTCGAAGACACTAATGCTAGTGTTGATGATGAAGCCCCTGTAAGTTCTATAGGCATGCTTTTGTCTTAACATTCTATCATATGTATATTTGAAAATTCCATATTCCATTATATTTCTGTGCAGAAGCAAAATCATCAAAAAAGCCCAATTCAAGAAGAAGTCATTTGTAGAACATGTGCGCAACCGATCTACTCTCAGACCTGTCGGAACTTATTTAAACCTGAAAATCATAAACTTTTGTGCCAAATCAGAGCCATAACGGAACTAACCGTAAGTCAGGCAGAATAGAGCAAACTATAATTTCTTCTAATATTATATTATTCGTTACTGTATTCAGTTGAAGCAAGATGAAGACTTATCCGATTTTATTTGCGAACACTGTCAACATAATTTGCAAATAGCTACAGAATTTCGCTCAGTTTGCATTGAGTCACAGCAACAAGCCCTGATCAAAGTACAAGTTAAGGAGGAGAACATAGAAACAGAAATAATACCATATTCAGAGTCCAGTACGGAGATAACTATAGTAGCAGAACAAGTGGAAGTAATCGCAGAAGAGGAAAACTATTATGAGGAAGTTGACATACAGCCATTACCACCAACCGCATCACCACCACCACCATCCATGAATTTAAAAAGGGAGAAGAAAAGCCATAAGTTCCAGTGCCATCAGTGTGGCTTGACCTTTAACAGTGAGGATTTACTAAAGATGCACATGCATCAGACTCATGACATGCAGCTGCATACTAGGTTTTTATCAATACTTCATATAATATAATATGCCTTACTCATGTATTATTTGATTTTAGATTTGTGTGCAAACATTGTGGACACGATTTTAAATACTCCGCACCCCTCGTTGAACATCTAAAGAGTATCGGTGTTTGTTTCGGGTACAAGTGCGAGGAGTGCGGGCAAAAGTTTCATAGTAGACATTTCCTGAAGAAGCATAGGAGACGCGTTCATGGGCAGGCCGACGAACATATTTGTCATATGTGCGGTAAAAACTTTACCACAGGATTTAATCTACGGAACCATATTGTTCGTCACTCAGGCACGCGTCCTCACAAGTGCAAACTATGCAGCGCTGCCTTTTCCACTACAGCTGAGCTAAACAATCATCAGCGAATCCACGACAATGTCCGTCCATATCCATGCCGTTATGCTTGCGGCAAATCATTTCGTCACTGCAGCAATCGCAGCACACACGAGAGGTAAGCTAAATTAGAAAGGGATTTGATATATAATAATCAAATTGATTGCAGAGTACATATGGCTGGTAGTTTACGCCCTTTCCATTGCGACTATTGCGACAAAACGTTTGTGACCAAAGGCGATTGCAAGGCACATCAAATGGTTCATACTATGAGCCGTGATTTTAGGTAGTAGTATTATTAGAGACAACTCTTGTGCCAGGCTCTTAACATTTCACCCTTTGCATCTGTTTTTCAGCTGTGACATTTGTGAGCAAAGTTTTAAGCTACAGAAGCATTATTTGCAGCACTTGACCACCAAATCCCATAAGAAAATCGAAGAGCACGTCAAATCTTTGAACAACAAAGAATCGGTGGATTAGTTCTCGTTAACTCTACTCAATTACAGATTTATTTTTAATTTTATAACGCTTTTCTGGAATATTATTCACTATGAAGTCTATACATACATATATATTGTCATTTGTTGCAATCTAATTAGCTATAATCTAAAACTAATGAATTGTAAAAAGTTGATATTTGAGATCCTTTTGATGCTAATGCTAATATTATTAGTACAATCAAATACTTCAGTCAGTTTACCTGAAATATATATCTAGATTTAATAGCCAAACCTGTTAACTAAAATATCTATAAGAACCAACTAAAATGTTAAATGAAGAACTATTTTTATAGAAATAAAACATTGAAGTGTTGTATAATTAAATTTTAATAGCTAAAATATCAAATATATATTTATAAATGCATGCAATTGCTGGATTTTAAGATAATTAAGTCACATAGCATTGAAAGAGCGACGTTTTCGATTCGCCTTCGCTCTAATGATCACCAATTCCATTGCCATTCTGCTTGGCTTTATCGCCGGATGCAATGAACGAGGTGACATCCAGCTTGGTGGCCAGAGCCAGGACCTCGTCCTTAGCCTCTGCGTTCGCTTTAAGAATTAAAACACTGGGATCAACCTCCAGCACTCGTGCCAGCTTGCCCAATATGTCAGTCTCAGTCAGACGAATGATTCGCTTGTTAAGGGCCTTGATCGCCGGGTCATTCAGTTGACGATTCATGCTGACAATCTGGCTCAGGAGTGTATCCTGTGTCACGACGCCCAAAACGCTTCTATAAAAGGAGATTTAAAGGATTGAGCAACATCATCTTAATTATTTATACTATTAACATACCCATCACTCTTATCGACCATGGCGATCTGATCCACACGATTCTTCTTCATCAGGGCAATGGCACCAGCAAAAGTCTCGTCCGACTTTAGCAAGGCGATTGGAGTGGTCAGCTCGAGCTGAGCTATGGGTACATTCCACCACCAGTGGCGATGCTCATTAACTGGCTGCTTGAAGCCGCGGGCCTCCATCCAATTGTCGGACACGAACTTTGTCATATAATTGCGAATGCCGTCGGGTAGGATAACCACACAGCGCTGGCCAGCCTTAAGGGTGCGCGCGTGTTCCAATGCTGCATGCATTGCGCCACCGCTAGAGCCGCCACAGAGCAGACCCTCTTCAGCATTCAGACGACGACTCATGGGGAAGCAGTCCGAGTCGTAGATCTTCGACCACACATCGACGACCGTCTGGTCAAAGACAGTGGGCGGGAAGTCATAGCCGATGCCCTCCACCTCATAGAACTGAACGTCAGTCTTGTTGAGCTCTTGTGGACGCGCCAGCACAGATCCAAACGGATCCACGCCCACAACGCGGCAGTTGGGCGCTTGCTCCTTGATTTTGCGGCCAATACCGCTAATAGTGCCAGCTGTGCCAGCTGCGATGACCACCATATCCACCTTATTGTCCAGCTGCCACAGTATTTCAGAGGCGGTTCCATCATAATGTGCCAAAGGATTGCCCGCATTGCGATACTGATCCAGGACAATGGAGTTGGGCGTCTGGCGCTGCAGCTCCTGGGCCACGTAAATGAGACCCTCCGGCGAATCATAGGCGGCCTCCGTGGGCGTGCGAATAATCTTGGCGCCAAGGGCACGCAGTGCATAGACCTTCTCGTTGGACATCTTCTCCGGCATGACAATGATGCACTTGTAGCCGCGCACAGCGCAGGCCATTGCCAGCCCGATGCCCGTATTTCCAGAGGTGGGCTCAATGATAGTATAGCCCGGTTTCAATAGTCCTTTCTCCTCCGCATCCTGGACCATACGATAGCCAATGCGATCCTTGACCGAACCACCCGGATTCAAGAACTCGCACTTGGCGTCTGTATAGGATATATAAATAATTTAGCATGGCTCGACTCATTATATAAGAACTCTGTAGCATGACAATGCATTTAAGTTTAATTAATAAAAAAAAAAACTAAACAGAGATAGTGAAAGTTATGAAACCTTTTTGTACAGTATTATTTATAGTTCTCAAGCGAGTCAATTGAGGAACGCAAACAAATGCCGAGTTGGCTTTATTTCAATTAAGATTTCATTGCATACTCACACATCTCACACTGGATGCCCTCCTTGGCCGGAATACTGTTCAGCTTGACCAGGGGCGTGCAGCCAATCACGGTTAAAATGTCCGGAGAAATCTTCTTCTCGTGCGCAAAGCCGCGTTGCGTATGCGGCGTCTGCTCCTTGGTGCCCAAGTGCCAGGTGCATTTCGAGGGCTTGCCGGGATCTATGAAGTTGGCTGGACGCTCGTAGGTCTTGTTCGCAGACATTTTCTGTGGATTTGTTAGACGTGGGTGAGTGAGTTGTTTAGAGCACGTTTCGTGCTGATCCGCTGCCGGTTGGAATCGAAATGAATCGTTCCATGTGTTGTTCAGCTCATAACATCTGGCTGTTGGTCAGCCTGGGGTCAGTAAGTCTGTCATTATCAGCTTTTACTATTTCTGTTTATTATGAAATTATATTTGGGCCTAGACACATCAGCGAATCATGCTATTGTTGCAATTGTTACCATGTCATGGAAGGTTCCAATTCACATATTCAAGAGAATTACGTTATTTACCAGATTCAAATGATTTTGCACTTTTTTCTCTAATTAACGAACGAGATCTAACTTTTACTTCAGGCAGAGTCTAGTCTTGCCAGCTTTTTCTCCTGCAGCAGGTTTTTCTGTATACCAAGTTAACCGGTAAGGAAATGCAGGTACACATACTGCAGTAGTCCAGGTGCATTGAACTTTCAAAGCCGGAAAATTTCTCTTACCTGCAATGCACAGCTACGTACATACATATGTATATATATTTGCGCTTTTATTTGCCCTAACATGCGTATTTATGCATGTATTTTTATCAGTATATTTATAACTTGATCTTATCATTCTGTTTATGTTCTTACCTGTCGGTATATATTGGCTCGTATGGATTTATCTATTTAATATACTACTTGTATAAAGTTGATACGATTTCACTGAACAATTAAAGGTATATATATATATATAGCAATCAGCCAACACCTAATTGACAATACTTTTTATAACAAAATGGATACACGTGAGACTTGTAGCGCTTCGTCGTTGTTGCTGCCCATAGATCGGTGTCTATTCTGGCAAACATATGTATAAGTGCGCTATTATATATGTACACACACACATACACTCACATACACACACGCGCACGCATGTATGCACACACGTGCGTGTAACCGCGCTAAGCAAATCAGTGCTGTACAATTTCAGCTAAGTGTTGGCAAATGCTGCACTCCCGTTAAGGAATTAATTGCGCTTTGAAATGTTAAATGAATGCAATTATATTTATATAAACATGTGTTGTTTATATTATTTTTCATATATATATATAAATTGTTTATTTATTGATTATTTCCCTTGGCATTTTTTCGTTTTATTATTTAAGTACACGTCATACCTTAATAACAGTCAAACTCAAGTTTAACGGAATTTTTCAAATGACAAAAGCTTTTGACGGTTGAATGGATTGTCAAGATTTTGAATAATGCATATGACACATTTAATTTATAAAGATCTTAACAGTGAAATGATAAATATTGGAATTAAATGATAATGATATATGGGAAGCTGACTTATTTGTGTAAAACAGAGCCAAAGTTAAGAGCTGGTCTTAAGAAGAATATGTTTCTAAAATAAATATTTCTGTATAAGAATACAAATGACCCTTTAGGTCAAGGCATTTGTCAAGCCAGGCAAAAGATTAAAATTTGCTCATTTCTGTTTTATTTTTTGAGCTCAAGTTTAATGTATTTTGTGGGAAAACTGAAATGGGAAGTGGTAAGCGCTACTTCGGTTTCAACTTAGTCAACTGATTACGAGGAAGTCCACCGATTACTGCTGTGTACGTCACGCACTTATCAGCTTTATAACGCCTTATCGCAATGAATTGAGCGGGTAAGTAAACACATTTTTATTTACCCCCCCTAAGCACTAGGCAGTCCATAAAATAATAAAAAATTTGGTGTTTGCTTTTGAAAGGAAAAACGTGTGATTGATTATGTCTTATCGAACATTCTTTAAAGAGTCTTCGAACTTATTCATAATTTCAATAATCGGATCATTGATGTATTTGCGCACCTCCCAGTTGGTCGCAAAGTCGCCGTGATCCCACAAAGGATCTTCCATATGATGACAGACTTTGTTGGGCAGAGCTTCAGCCAATCGGAGGACATCTTTGACTGCGGCCATTTCATCGTTATCCGAGAACCACAAATGTGTTTCGCAAGTAATTAAATTGGTTGGGTAATCGGGAGGCACTTCGGCATTATATTCAACCAGATTCTTCTTCGTACCAAAATCATAGAGCCTAAAGTGACCCGATTGCTGTTCCTGTAAGTAGTGCAGGAACTGATTGGTGGAAACTCCAGCGGGACTTGTGATGGCATTGATCGCAGTGGCAGTCTGTGGAGTAAAGATATATATGTATATGTAGATAGATTTATTAAATAATAGATCTATTGATCTAGACTCGAGTCTAACCGTATTGGCGCGTCCTTCGGTGCTGTTGTTATGTAAGCGTTTGCAGTACTCGAGGAACCTTGAGTCCGGCTCGCACGTGTTGTAAAGTAAAGCGAGTATGAAATCATTATACGGCAGAAACTCCTGCGACTCCAACAATCGGGCATAGATAGTTTGATGTCCCAGATATGGTCCCGTTATTTGCGCCAGCAGGTTATCCATGTTGTTCATGTAGGCAACGGGAGCCAGCAAATGAGACGTCTTTATCTTTTCGTTGTACTCTGGCCGGGTGGACATTAGCGCTAGAAATACTGTCGTTCCCTGCGAGTGTCCTACATAATGAATCGACTTCTGACCCTGTCCGTTTGTCTCTAATGCATAGTCGATCATAGCCGCAATGTCGTAGTAGCCAATCTCGTGCCAGCTGAAGCGCCAGAAGTAGGGATGCTCCGTGGACAGCCATGTGTGGTTCCGTGAGTACGTATTGCCCCGTGCATTACCTATCCACACCTCATAGCCGGCATCCACCAGTTGAAAGGCCAACGCATTATCCGGGCCCATTGCGACCCAGTTGTCGGAACTGCCTGTTATTCCATGCTGAATAAGCACAATGGGGCGAGTGGCCTTCTGATTCTGCAGCTTGTGGGAGTAGGGTATGCGAAATACTCCAATTATATAGCCATCCTCGGTGGGCACATGATGCAGCTCTGCCGGATATCCATGCGCCCTAATGCGATCATCCTATGAGTAGTTTCTGCGTAAGCTCTCTGCCTATTCATATGAAGCTTTCTACTTGCCGTTTTAATGGGGGGGTTCAGCTTGAGGCGTCCCTCCGGATCGTTGAAGAGCTCATAGAAGTCAACGCCGTAAAAATTATATGCGTCTAGTCCGGGTGGCGCACATCGAGCAAGTGCCACAAGGCAGAGCAGCGACAGAGGAACGATGAAGCATTTCTCCATGTTGAAGCGGGACTACCGATTCTTAGAAAACAACAAGCATTAATAAAGACCTTAGCTGAGGACTTTAGTCTAATTTGCCGATAAGAGTTAATCGAAATAAAACTTAAGTGGATAATAAAATAATTCATCTAAAAATACTTTCACAGTGCGGCACACATTTATTCTTGCTCTGTGAATGTAGGACAATAAAGTGATTTTCAGAGTATTCAGCAGCCCACTCGAGCGGGAATGCGTTTTATTTGGTTATCCCCGCCCACCTTGAGCACAGCTGTCATGCCCTGCACAGCGTGAGCTTCGATGTGGCAGTGATAGCTCCAGAATCCTGGATTGTCAGAGATGAAGCGCAAAATCACGTAGCCCAATCCGGGTACCTGCACAGTGTCCTTAGCCACGGCCGAATAGTCATTGGACAGTCGAGGCAGCCGTCCTCGACGATCGAGCTCTCGTATCTGAGGATAAGAGTTGTTAGAGATTGATGTTATGTATATTGTTTAGTTAGTAAGGCACTTACATTTCTCAAGTCATTCAGGTTGCCCAGCACTCCCTGGCCGACCAGCCGGAAGGTGAAGCCATGGAGATGAATGGGGTGTGTGGGTTCCATATGGTTGGCCACGACCATCTCGATGGCTCGATAGGCAGGCAGGCGTATCACGTGAACACCCTCGCACAGCTCCCGCGCACAATTGCGTCCCTGTGTGGCCAGCGAGCTGCGATTGCAATAGTATACATCGTCCTTGTACAGATGACGTCCTTGCAGCAATGAAATGCCCGGCGAATTGTAGCTAATCTCATCGATTTGGAACAGAAGTTCCCCATTTGGAGCCTGTCGAGTGCTTAGGCTGGAATAGTGCGTCAAAAACTTGGTGTAACTTGGCCAGGGAACCGGCTCAACGGAGCGCAGCGACACCGTGCCCACGTCTTGGTCCTTGCTGAACTGGCGCAGCGTTGACAAAGAATTGTTAGTTGGCTTAAAACGGAAGTCATTGATGAATAGAGGAGACTCCTCCTGATCTCTGCCCTGACGACTGTCCAGTATACCACTCTGGGGCAGCTCACTGCGAGCGGCTCCCCGATAGCTGAGCACTGCGCCCTGATAGAGCTTGCGATCCTCGCACTGCTCATAGCCACGGACGCGCACCCAATAGTTCTTGGCATACTGATTCGCCTCCAGCACAAAGTCGAAGCGCTCCGCTGAGGTCAGGAAGAAGCCGTCGGCTAGCACGGGCTCGATGTCATTGCCATCGGTGCTGATGATCAGAAGCTTGTGCTGCTCAATGGAGAACTCGACGGGGCAGTTGAAGATGCCGTTGAGCACAATACGCATGCGATAGCGATAGCCGGGCGTAACACGAAGTCGCTCATAGCGATGCCTGGCATCCTGATCGGGTAGTTGGCTCAGATGATTGCGGCCCTTGCCATTGATCAGTATGTTGCGCACCTGCTGTATGTCGTAGTCATAGAATATATCCTGCACCATCATTGCATGCTCCACTAGATCGTAGTCGTAGAGGCGAGCATGGGGATTCGCCTGGTGTGGCTGTCGCACTATCAGGTTCCCCGCCACTCCGAAGCCGCGCTGCCAGCCCATGTGGCTGTGGTACCAGAGGCTTCCACTGCGGTCGGCCTGAAACTCATAGCGGAACACCTCGCCCGGCTCCACCGGATACTGGGTGACATGCGCAACTCCGTCCATTTCGGGACTGCGACTCATGTGGATGCCGTGCCAGTGCATGGTGGTGGGCTCGTTCAGATAGTTGAGCACGTCGATGACCACTGTGTCGTTCTCGCACATCTCTATAGCGGGGCCAGGCACCATTCGATTGACGGCCATTACGGGCGAAGCTACGCCGTCTCCATAGATACAGTTCTCGGAGGCACAGGCACGCTCATCGAACTGGCAACGCTGGCATTCGGGGCCCAAGCGACGATAGTTGTGCACCACCAGCTGGTAGTAGCAGCTCTGGCTCTGGCCCTGCTGGCAAACGCGCCGGCAGGGATGACGCTCGAATCCACTGAAACTGGATATATCCGCCTGACTGTAGTCATCCTTCAGCTGCAGGCTGGGACTCAAATGGGATTCCTTATTGGTTTTGTTCGCGTGCGACCAGGGAAACATGAGCCAGTCGATTTTTGCAGCCGACTCCTGCTCCAGCTTCTGCTGGGCATGGGCTAAGTCCACACAGCACCATATCAAGCAGATCAGCCAGTGCCAACTATAATGGCTTTTACTTTTCGTAACTATCATCGCAAACTTCAACCTTCAACTGCGCCCAAAGGCCCAGTGCAACGGCCGAAGAAAGTTTCGAAATTAAAGCCAAACTGATTTGGGCATGCGCAGCACGCGCAAATAATAAAAGCTGAGCTGCATTTTATTTGCCTTTAATTGATTGAAGGCTAAGAATGCTCGGACCAATTGTGATCGACCAATAGATACCCTGTGTATGCAAGCTAAACAGGCCTACAGAGCTTCTTTGAATACTAATTATAATAACTTTTATTTATAAATAATTAATAATTATTTTATGTTTTATATTTAGTGGTGTTTTTTTTTTTTTATCAATTTTATCTAAATCGAATTATTTGTGTTTACTAATATAATATGAAACATATACATATGTATTTGTGTATATATAAATATTATAATTTCTGTTTGAATATATTTAATTTATTGCTGCTTTATCAAAATTTTTTTATTTGAGTTTATATTTGAGAAACTTATAGCAAAGGAATTTTATTAAAAACTTTTCTTTAAAAATTGTTTCAGTATTGAAAATTTGACTGGAGTGTGGGATATTGCTTATAAAAAGGAAAAAGATTAGTTTCTAAATTAGTTTTTATTTATTTTTATAAATTTATTTTATATAAAATTTTTATTTTACTTTCATTAATTTATTGTATATAAAAATTGCAGATAAAATATATATTTTAAGAGTTAATAAAAGTGAGAGTTTAGGCCTCAGCTTCCGGCATTGCTGGAACAGTGGGTAAGCTTGCTGCGGCCGGTGGGACGATGGTGGTACTCATTAGACTAATAATGCCACAGGCAATGGGCTCACCGACGGACATCTCCTCGTTCTGGTAGGCCAGGGCGTTGGGCACGGACAGCGCCGAGGAGAAGACCTCGGCGTTGAGCGCTGTGTTCAGGTCGATGGGCTTGCTGTGTATGACAATGGCGCGGCCGACGATGCCATTGAAGCCAAAGAGCTGCAGGTAGATGCTCATGAACACAGCCGATATGCTGCCGTCTGGCCTGACGTCCAAGTTGCCCAGCTGGCGGGAGGAATGTGATTTGTGAGGTTTTCATAGTTAAGCAGGAATGCGACTTACGAAGTTATTGGGAAACTGGCCGCCAGTGGACTTGCAGCCCTCGCTGATGTCTCCAAATGTGTGTATGTGCAGAGCGTGCTTTCCAGGCGGCAGTCCGGTCATGTTGATGGTCACCTTGATGTCGCTGTTGTAGGGCAGTTGCTGGAAGGTTATCATGCCAGTGGCACCTGACGACTCGCCTTCGCCGATCAGTCTGGCACCCGCCTGCCACTGGGGCACCTACGGGGTAGAGGAAAGAGCAGTTGTTAGGAGCCGTCGCACAGTGGGGCATAAACGTACAAAGGAGTAGCCCACATATGCTGGCTGCGGCTGGAGCAGAGGACTCAGCAGTGCGGCGGCACCGATCCCACCTATGACCGGACCAATGCCAGCCAGTGGCACCGTCATACGCTCGTAGCGCTTCACCTTTGTGCCGGACACCACTTTGATGTCGTCGATGCGGGTCAGATTAGCTGGCCCAGGCCTCAGCCGGTCCAACAAATTTTGCGCGCTGCCAGGCACAAAAATGCTATTTAATAGCATAAATGCCAATATGGGCTTGTAGCGGAACATCGCGGTTAATTGCCGTCCAATTAATTTATTTGTTTGTTGACAGAGGATCTGGGTGCTGGATCCGCTGGGAATGCTGCCGTTGTCTGCGAGTCTTTTGGCCAAACTGAACCGAATGCACTGTGTCGCTTGGCATTTAGACGGCTTCGACATGGATTTCATGCTGATCGAGCACGTTAATTGCTTTTGCTGCGTACAGTTGGCTATATCAGTCGTATGGATGATGACTACTCAATGGCAATTGAGTGTCGCGTGTGTGATGCTTGGTTACCTGCCTCTCTGTCCAGGGGCGTAGCTACCAATCGTCGTTCTAATTAACCTCAATCTAAACAAAAATGATAGAAAAAAGATAAATTTTCAAAATATTTGCACATTTGTCACCCCCTCTTCCTTCCACTTAGTCACGTCACTGGCTAATGGGGATATAATTTGAAGAGGGATAGAAAAAAACACTTTTCCAAAATTAGATCAACGTTAATCATATTGAAAGCGAAAAGTTAAGCTCTACAAAATTGAACGATATATTGTATATTTTTATCTAGATGACACAATTGCTTGGCGTTCGCATTGCCCCCTATTAACAATTAACATTTGGATTCGTTCAGGTGTTTAACAATATAAGTTACAATTGGGCGACAGGCATGTGGGGAGTGTGAGTACAAGCTAAGGAAGGTTCTATCATAAATAAATATCAATATTGGTAATTGGTAAAAGGCTGTGTAATGGGTAAAGTTTTGATATTGCTTGCGTCCAGCCGGGTCAGTGATAACGTTGATTGTAGCCGCCGCCACCACCGCCGCGGCGTCCGCCATTGTGGAAAGTCCCGCCGCGAGCTCCAGCTTGAGGATTCCAGCCAGTGCCTTGGACGCGTCCGCTTGAATTGATGAATTGGTCTCGCTGCTGCTGCGGCTGTTGCTCCTGATGCTGTTGTTTCCAGTTTTGGGCTCCGCCACCACGACCACCACCATGCCCACCACCACGTCCGCCACGGAAATTGCCGCCACCACCACGGCCGCCTCCAGGTCCGCCCGCACGTTGCTGTTGCCAGGAAGGCATCTCCGGCGGTGGTGGTGCGTGCTCATTGGCACGCCCACCGCGATCGGGCACACTTCCAATCACATGTTTCTCTATTTTCGAAGCCGTATTCTTGCGCACATTCACCGAACTGGTCTTCTCAATGATCGCCAAGTCCGTACGCGCTGCCAGCAGTGCCACAATGTTGGTGTCGTCCCCGCCATATTTGAGCTTCTCGATTTCCTTCAGCTTACATTGGAAGCGATCCCCAATCTCGTGTTGACGATTTTTCATGCTCTCGGACCATTGAAAGCTTTGAACCGTCGCCTCCAAACGGGTCAGCATCATTTGTCGGCGCAGATTATACTCCGCGTCCAGATCTCTGTGCATGGCGTCCAGTACGCGCCACTGAGCATCAGTCAGTGGCTTGCTAGTATTCATCAAGGGTTCACTGATCACCGCCGGGCTTGTTTGCTTCAGTCGTTGCTCCAGCTTAGGGATCATTCGCTCGAACAGCAGCTTTGTATTGATGTTTTTCGGCATCTCGCCCAGCTGGAGGTCAGTTGACAGCTGCGCGACAGCCTCCTGCAGATGCGATTCAGTCTTAGATTTCTTACTGGGCGGCTCGAGGGGCTGCAACTTCAGCGACATCTTTGTGGCCATTAGCTCCGATGTGAGATAATCGAGGAGCTGCAGCAGGGATTCACGTGTCTGGAAGCGTTCCGACATAGGCACCGCAACG
Organism: Drosophila repleta; assembly: GCA_018903745.1. Taxonomy (NCBI): domain Eukaryota; kingdom Metazoa; phylum Arthropoda; class Insecta; order Diptera; family Drosophilidae; genus Drosophila; species Drosophila repleta. The sequence goes on along the minus strand of JAEIGN010000233.1, from coordinate 15,697,122 downwards.
AACTGGCGGTAGGGGCATCCCAGCTCAGTTAACAACAGCGACAGCTCGAAAACAAACTCGTCATGGTTCTTACTGCTGGAGGCAACATGCTCATCGGTCTTCCTCAGTACATGCAATTGATTGGCCAGCCAGTAAATTAGTTCGCGCAGGTCTGCGCTGCCTATGCCACTGTCCAAAGATTGGTTAAGAAACTTTGGCTCCACGTTTTTGTAGCCAAGTGCATCTAAAGAATCTATAATATCCAATTCGAGATCCATTGCCGGCTTTACCCTTTTTTTTTCCAATGTTGTTTTCGTTTTCTTCTAGCTGCCAATAAATGACGGTTGGTCACACTGATGCATGTGTCAGCCTTAACAGTGTGAAATTTTAACATGATTATGACTGTAAATAACAGCGTACTAACATTTTTCCGTTAATTATGTTTAGATTTAGAAAACAAAAATACAGATCTACTTTGTTATCCAACTGTTTTTGTGTAGCTTTTGTTTTTCGTTTAATATTAATTTACTTAAGTTTAATGGATTTTTGACTTGCAGAAAAACAAAACATTACAATTTTTCGATAGGTTGATTAAGATTGTTCTATCGCACATTTATCGAATTGGTTGCTTAGCGACGAATGAACTTCGGAACTTACTGTTCTTTAGATATCATGGCACATTTACATGCATGTTTTCAAAGCTTTTACATCGCTGCCAATACTAATCGCAGAGCGTAATCGGTTTTTTAACATAAACTGTTTACAGTGATGCGAGTTTTCTATGAAGTTACCGAAAGATCTTCATGCACATGCATTCATATAACTTCGTTTATTGTGGTTTATCAGCATTCATATAATTTATATATATATGGGGTTTAATATTTATATGTGTAGTATATATAGATATATTTTCCATATATGTATATTTTGTATATATGTATGTATTTTTTGTAAAGCAGGAAGTTTTAGGATTCGCAAGAGTTACACCTTTGGTGCCACAAGTTTTACATTTTTGTTTACGATTTTCTTTTTGTTTTTGTTATACATACAACACTTACATAATTACTTAAAATGAACACACATATTTAGCTAATTAATGTATACAATCATAATCGTAATATTCAGTTACTTCATGTCTTCCAAAAGGTGCTAAAACTAGTAGAAACAAGATAATGACGTCTTACACAGATACAACTTTGCTTGCACACACGATACAAATGATACAAAGGGAAAGAAACGAAAAAAAATGAAATACAAAAATTTTGTCGCTGCAGCAGCTACGCAATGGCACAAAAATAAATTCCGCGCAAGAAGTTCAAAATCAATCCACTGAGGCTGGGGACATTCGCTTAAGTGAAGCTATACTGATTATCAATGGCGCGGCCGGTGCACTCGGCTCCTGATGTCCCACCGCTACTGCCGCTGGTGCCAGGGACACCAGCACCACTACCACTGGCGACCGCATCACCGGCATGCCGCGTTGTACCAACGCCCTGATGCGGTGCCTGCAGTGAAGCATTCGATGCACGAAGATGCGGCTGATCGAGGAATCCTTGACCAGTTGGGGGCGAATTGTGCACGGTCAGCGATGTGGGATCCAAATGGAAATAAACTTGCTCCGGAAAAAAGACGTGTGTTGGCTCCTGTGGCAGTTCGATTTCGTTTGTCTTTAGGCGAACACTTAGATTCATGGTGATCACTTCGTTGCACTGTAATTGATTCAATTAATTAGATTCGGTTTTGCAAATCGAACGGTTTCATTTGATAGGAACGGCTTCGACACGGAACATGCGACAACCAAACACGCAGTCAAACTACACACAAAGAACACCAAATGACATACTATATATGTACCAAAATAGAAGAATATTTAAACATATCACAAAGAAAGGAGAAAAGATTTCGAAACAGATTTTAACTAATAATGAACTTTCTCGGCTAATTATTTGTGGAACGTAATTTCAAAACATAAGCAATATATAAATATATATACGAGTATATAGGTGTGTATACGATGACATCTGGAGGATTTTTGTAAAAGTTTTTGATTCATATTCAATTCCTCAACTGAAAAAACATTAGCTATCTCATTAGCTATACCTGTTTCTGCCGTTTCATATGACTATGTTGCTTTAAGTCTGAACTCTTGTTTATGAAATTAAAAAAAAAAAATGAAAAGACAACTTGCAAAATCAAATAAAGGAAAATAAAAACCATCACTGACACTGAATTGAGTCCAAAATTTTGGCTATCTCACATGTCTCGGCGATGGATGTCCATTGCTGTTGGCAGAGCTGCTGGCAATGTTGCTCGCTCCAGTGTTCGCGTCGGTGCCCGGCTCATGCGCAGTAGCGGAAACTGTTGTTATGGGAGCGTTATCAGTCAGTCTGCTCGTGTGATACACCCAATCGGTGAGCGTCACATCCGATGTGCCGCCCGACTCGAGTGGTATGGGATTGTGCCGGAAATGCTCGAGCATCTCTTGTATGGTGGGGAACCATAGATGCTGCACTCGGCACTGGCCCTTTTCGGAGATTGTCAGCCGCAGATGCTTGGCACGTCCTTGAAAATTGAATGTCAGCACAAATTCGCCACGTCGAGTTTCGCTTTGGCGAACCAAAAAGTAGCCATGACCCGCTGCCTCCGACTGCAGCACCATGCGAGCTGCTTCCGCGCGCGGCAACGTCCCATGGAACCATGGAAACAGTCGCATCTCCGCTGTTAGGTCCGCCACATTTATGTCGGTTTCCGTTTCGACCAGCTCGTTGCCATCGAAATTGCTGGAGGCGGACAAACGCTGTTCACCCCGCTCGCCTCGTGTCGGTCGCGAGGGTATTTCGGGCGGTGTGCTACTCAGCTCGTTGCTGGTCTGGGAAATGGCATTTATGTCGTTGGCGGAAGCTGCATTTGCGTTGCTGTTCCCGGCCGAAGCAGCAGCCAAAGCGCTGTCAGCTGACTGCGAACTGACCAGATTGCCATTGGAGCCACCCAAGAGAGGAACACCCTGCTGCTGATATTGAGGATTTTGAATGCCGCCCAATGCGCCACTGGCACCGCTTGTGGTTGGATTCGGGTTAGTGGTCACCGGCGAAGTCTGCATAGCTGCCGCAATGACAGCTGAATCAAGAATCGGTTGCTGAGTGGGTGGCGTGCGCATGCAATAGCGTATTGTGGCCAACCAGCTGCGCATGTCCTCGGCGCTATCTGCTTCGATTACGTATTCCATGTTGTTGTCGGCTTTCAGCACAAAAGTGTTCATGCGATCCGGCATCTCCAGTGTGGTTGTTTCACGTGCCTCCGAAATAAGAAAACAAAAGACGCCGCTTCGCGGCTTTGTTGATCTAGGCGGCGTATAGAATTCAAGCATGTAACCGCCGACGGCCTTGACAAGTGCCAGGCGGCATCTCTCCCATTTTTGTGTGCCCGTCGTCTGGTCTAAGCTCTCGGCAGTCAGGTTGTTGACAATGCCCTCTTTCCGGCACTCCACAACTATTTTAGCCAATTTTGTTTTGTTGCTGTGCTTGCTGCTGCCAACGCCGTCAACGTCGTCCGAGTTCTTGTGAAAGAAAGCCTGCAAAAATAAGAGTTTCTACCGTTAAACATTGATTTATCTGTCTGCTGCGCATCTCCCGCTCACCTTGCCCTTTCGCAGACCCTTGAAAGAGAGGCGACGTAGCAGTGACTTCGGAAACAGGCGGGACACATCGTGATCCCCTGAATCAATCAAATCACTGACACTGGGATCAAATATTGAACCAGTGTCCGTCTTTCCAATTCTGCGATGTTTATTGAACTCGGTGTCGTAGTGCGACGAGAAGCACTCGACAAACTTTTGAGAAAAAATTTTGTGTTGTACGTCACGGGTGGACTCCGGCGACATGTTTCCATTGATGTAGTTAATGCACGCCTTTGCAAAGTCGCTAGCCGCCACTCGCGCATGCCGATCGCAAAACTCCTCCCAACTCGTGCCGTCATATGTATAGGATCTACTGCCCATTACATTGCCAGTTCCCATTGGGAGTGGTATCAAGTCACTTCCACCGGCGGCACCCAGACTTGTCGTTGGCCCAATATAGCCACCTGCGCTAAAAGCGCTCGCATTGGCAGCTGCGCTATTTCCACCCATGTGCACAAAAGACTGCTGCTGTCTGTGTGGGTGGCGGCGCGGCTCCGACTCACTATGCCCGTTTATATTCAGTTTGATGCACGAGTTACCCAGTTGATGTCAGTGGTTCTGCAATTCTCTCTAAAATGAGAAAATTCCAAATAAATTACTGAAATCAAGTTTAAATTTAAAGTTAAAAAAAATTAATTGTAGACTATTTGAATCTTTTTAACGGCTCACTCACTAAATACCATTGGTCATTTAACAGTGTTTCCCGCAGGGTAAATGAACAAACTCATGAAATGAGCGACGGCACTCGATTTGCGTTACGTTGCTCATTTTGCGCGCACTTTACGTACTTGCGCTTACGTACTATATTTATTGTAAATGCTACTTTACGTAAAGCGTAGGCGTATTAACGTATCTACACATATACACACCGCATATCTGTGAATGTATGTGCTATGGATGTCGGTGTGTGATATGGGTGCTGTTTTGATTTTGTTTTGCAAATTTGATGATAAGGTGGAGTCAGCGTATTCTGAGTCAAGGCCATTTTAATGTCTTTTATAATATTCCTTGACAGTTTGTTGTTGGAATGCAAATCGCTCCCAGCCAAACATGCGTATGTGTGTAGTATTACACCTACACACTAGTTCTCGGCGTTACATTTTTTCACTCATTCAACTTGCACTTACTTTGTACTTATTTAGTTGTTAACAGCAGCACAGCGTACTGCGAAATGTTGGTTTTCACTTTTTTTTATTGCAATTCTTCACTTTTCTTTTCTGCTATTATTTTATTTTCCAGAAGAAAAACACAACGCAATATAATCGGTAATCGCCCAAACACCAACAATATCGTAAATCGTTATTTACGTGCCTATCGGCACACCTCCATTACGTTATATTTTCAGATATTCGATTGACCGAGTACTCGATACTCGATTGCACTTTGGATTTTGAGCGCTCTTTTGAATTTTTAAAATTTAATTTGAATATAAAACAGAAAATGACTTGTGATGCAGGTTCCTATTATCTCATCAAAATCAATAAAAAATATTTCAACAGCTGGAATGGTTTATGTTCAAATCTCACATTTTTATTGTTTCTATATGTCTCGAAATTGCATTTACTTAGAATTAATGTGTAACTACTATGCATATATTTATAGTTATGTAATATTGTTGGTTTTTTCTTTTTTAATCGTTATAAATAATTAAAATTTTTGAAACTTAATTTGTGAAACACACCAAGTGCAACATTTCGTTTTTTGTTTCATTCTTTTGTTTTGTTTTTTCTTCTTTAACTTTAAATATTTATTTATTTAAAACGAACACATGCATTTTGGCAAAACATCATATTCATTGTATAAATGTACGAGTGAAAATTTTGAAAGAGAAGCCATGGAAATGGGTGGGAAGTTGATCGAAATATGATTTTCAAATGCGGGCGCACTTACTAACTATTATTTGTGATTGTGGTTATTAAAATTAAGTATTTACAGAAAATGTCATACTGTTTGATAATTGGTTCGAATTGGGAATTTGGTGAATTTGTTCTGTCGATTATCATGTGTATGGAAATGTTTAAAATGCATTTAAAACTAGGCGAACAAAGTTAAATCTCAACAGTTGGTAAATCAATTAAAAAACACTAATACTATAGTTGTTTTTATGCAGGTTAGTGTGTAAATAAGAACACTGTTTAAATCTGGATGAGATATAAGCGCAAATCGAAAATCTTTCATTTGCATCAATTTCAATAGAACGGCCAGAACAAGCTGATTCAATGTCTGCTGTGTGTAACGTAACAAAAGGACATTTTACATAAAACATTAATGTACATTCTTGTGGTTGTCAAAAAGTCGTTGCCACTTATACTAAAACTACGTACATTTATTATTCGGTTTTGCTGTTACTTCACTTAATTAAAATTACCTAACTTAAAAAAACTTGATACGTACAAGTAAAGAATACGTATGTTATCAAGAGAGAATTCGTAGTATTTGTATTGCTGTGTTCTTCACTTTCATCTCTTTTTCGTTTTGTTTTGTTTTGTATGTGTGTGTGATCTTTTTAATTCTGTTTAAAGATAGAATACACTCAGACTTCCAATTGTTTTGATGGTTGATGCGCAATAAACGGTTCACTCCACATCCGTCGTAAATCACCCTAAGGAGACAACATGATTAGACAAGTTTGACAGGATTAAAGAGAGATTTGATATACCTTCAAATACGCCATTAAGAGCAGTGGTAGTAACGTGAACGGCACTAAATAGAGTAAGGCAGGTTGTGCTGCCTTAAACACCTCCGAGCTAACTGTTGCCGTTAACAGACCCAGGAAATAGCTATACATAAGATAGTTGCAAATTGAAAGACCATAAACCATAAACAATCCATTCGCTCCACTTACCCCAATAAGGAACAATGAAAGTATGTCAGCCGAGAACCAACGCCCTTTGGCGGCGACAGCGTTGGATCCGATGTGAAGCCCTGTGACTTTTTATAGGCATCATATCGCAGCACAAAGCACAGCAGCAGTCCTGGCATGACAACATCGCCCAGACCAAGCATCGAAAAGTGTCCTGTGTTGTGTATGCTGGGGAAAACCAGTTTGCCCGGCAAATTCAGTTTCGGTGTGTCCCGCACAATGCCGCCCAAATTCAATTTGCGCGCCACGATGCCAACGGGATTCTCGGCGGGTCGCGTGGCCACCTTGACCATCACGTTTGTGCTGAATATGTACGATGAAAGAAACACCCAAAAGACGTCATATATCAGCAGACCGGTCAACAGCAGCGTGGACACCTTCAAGCTTGGCAACCGAACGAACGCAATGAAGGCAACGCACAGACCCATGCCCATGGCTAGAATGGATCAATGGATACACAAAAACAATATAAATAAACTGAACGATTGAGTAGCTCTGTTTGCCGTACCGTCCATTAACAGCCAGTGCCCAGTTAGCACCCAAACGCACACAATTGAGACCGAGAGCGTAAAGCTGAATAGCTCCGCTGCCGTAAAGCGTCCACAGATCCCAAAGGAGAAGCGCTTGCCATCCGTGCAGGGGCGTATGATGTACTGGCACATGGGCAGCAGCAGGAATGCCAGCGCCACAGTGGCAATAACTGTGAATACAAAATTGATGTGAGCAGTTAAACAGATTACACTTAATATGCCCCACTTACTGGCTGTGCACACGGCGAACAGCAACTGCATCGAGTCGAAGAAGAAGAACATGATGAGGAGCGATATGGAAGCACCCAGGGGCAGGCACAGTGCATGCATGGTATCCAGCGTGGCGAACTTATCCGCTACATCAAAATTCGAGTCTATTAATATTTGATATTGTGTTTGTTAATTAATTATGATAACATTTGATCTTATGCTGTTTATCAACTTCGTGGCTGGAGTGTGAGTCTTGATATGGATGTTTACAAAAGTTATTTAGCTCCATAAATATGTGAAGGATCGGGCTACAATGTTTATGTTAGGTGAGTGTTATCTCCTATTACTTACTGGGCTCCTTCTCGACTTGCTCGCCAGTCAGCAGATTCGTCATTGATTCATTGCGCTTCTTTGCCTCCCGCTCTCGTGCCTCCTGCTCAATGTTGAGACTGCGAAAGCTGCCATAGACAATCAGCAGCATCGATATTAGGCAGGTGGATACACGCGACGAGTCCATCACGCTCGACACAGTCCAATGTAGTTCACGATATTCAGAGCCAGCCGCTGCTGCTGCTGCCGCCGCCGCTGCTGCACCGCCGCCGACACTGCCGCCACCAACGCCGCCACCACCAGTTTGCGCGCCGGCGCTGCCGTGCGACATGCTCGGTCAATGATAAGCGGAAAGATGGCCGCTGCCGCTGCGCAGGAGCCTACGCGTCCGCTGAATCGGAGTCGGACTCGGGATCGGCTTCAGTATCTGTATACACTATGAATTGTAATCAGCGCGTGCAGCTGACACTGCTTATCTCTACCCTCTGCTGCTGCTGCTACGTTGTTGCCTCTGCGTGTCCGTTGGCTGCAATGAAACTGAAATTTGATTTGGCTCATTAGAATCGAGATATGTATGCGTAGAAGAGCTGCTACTGCTGCTTTGGTAAATACCCAAAACGTGTGTATCTCTTCCCATGTTCAGCTTGTTTGCGTTAGTTTATTTGCCTTTGTTTCTAAAACAACTTTAAACAGCTGCCATAGCAGAGATGTTGTACACACACACACACACACACATACATACACTCACACAATCTCAATTAAGAAACAAACAATAATAAATTAAATGATTTTCGCTGAGTGCCGGTTTAGAGCTCAAAAGACCTCAAAAGGTTAACTTTCATGCGGGCTGACTCTTACACCCTACCACAAAAGCGGAACAGAGCAAAGCCAACAACTGTTGCCGGTGTGTGAAAATAAAAACGGGCCTAAGCACAAGAAGCACAAAGAAGCAGGCCATAAAAAGTCGCTGGAATAAATTATAAAAGTATTACCCAGTTTCTGTTATGCTTTGCCCACTTGACGTTGTCGTCGCAGTTGTTGTTGTGGTTGTAGTCAAATGTTATTGTTGCAGCATATTCTATGACATATTTACACACGCTCCCGAGCTTTTGTTGAAATACCCAGCATTGTGAACAAGATCATAAGGAATATGCATACATTGGACTACAATCATGGACTACAATTGAGAATCAGGCTAGAAACTTGAAAACAGGGTATTGCCTAGTCAAGCATTGATTTGCTACAACGGATGCTGCTCTCTATTGGGTTGTTGCACTCGTGCTATGTTAATGCACTGTTACCACTAATGTTGGCTGCAGCGCGCTGTTAATGATAATAGAGCCATTCGTTAATAGAGAAATGAAGCACAAGACAAAAGCGAAACAGTTGCCAACAACTTCCTAGCTAGTTGTCTATTGTTGTTGTTGTTGTTGTTATCGTTGCAGCGTGTTGCCGTTGAGCGGACTAAATAATGAACTTTGTTCGAAATGCAAACTGTTACATGCTGTCTGCGACTGTGTGTGTGTGTGTGTGTGTGTGGGGGGGGGGAATGCAAATGATTGAAAGATCTGAATGTGTGTGTGTCCCCCTTTTCAGTGCAACAATTTAACTGTTCCCACACGTTGCACGCTTGTTAAAATTGTTGAAGCGAGCAAGGGAACGGGGCTGGCAGGCAGACCATCAGACAATTAGACGTCATCTTCTGACGGTACACTAAGGGGCCAGCTAATTGGAATTATATTAAGTGCTTGAATTGCCTACACTCACACAGGAGTCTTAATTAATGAAACGATCCTTATCTATAAAAAAAAGCAACACCTTTTTACTTTCTAATTTAACATGTGTCTAATTATAACTTAAAGTACAAAGTGTTTGGTCAGCTGTATCAGTTGGTACTCTAAGCAAACTACTTATACGGAAGGTGAAAGTGAAATTTGTCTATGAGAAACACGCTCAAACATGGCCAAATCTCTGTGTACACAGTCTAGGCCATATAATTAGAAACACTCATTTTATGTTTATGTATACCTGAAATTGATATATTTTGTTGTGTGTAAAAAAAAAAACAAACATTTATTTATGTTACACTTAAATTTATGAGGGTTGTATAAATGTGCATATGCATGTAATTGGTCATTTGAATGTGGGTGTGTATGTATGTGAGCTGTATCAAGTTGCTGGCTGAGTTTTGCTGTTTAGCTTTTGCTTTACTTCAATCGTTATTTTGCTAAGCAACACACACACAAACAAACATACATATATATGCATGCGCGCACTCACACACACAGACACACACATATACTAAACAATAACAACACTCGGCGGGTCCGCAACTGGATTCAAATGCAACACTTGTGAAATTTTATGTACACAACATCAAATACCGTAACAACAACAACAACAAACCTTAAAGCGCAGGCAAAGCTTTTATTATTTTTTTTCTCGTATACAAAATGCTTAGACTCCACTTGAACGGCCGCCGCACCGCTCCACTGCGTAACAAAATTACAAGACACACAAACACTCACTCTTACACTAGCACTCACACACACAATTACTATTGGGCCATGTGTGTGTGTGTGTTAAGCAAGGACAGGGACGGAGGTGTGGCAGGGTGCTGGTCTTTAATTACTTAAAACTTAGAGGCAAGCAGCAGCAGCCTGTTTCAATTTCATTGCACCTCGAAGTTTTGTACACTATTAGTGGGGCAGAACCGTATGGTATGGTTGGGGGCGGCTGTGTGTGCAGCGCCTGCTTGGGGGATTGCCAGTGCTTACTTTGCCCTGCGCTTCACATTTACATTCGTGTTTGGCTGTGTATTTTGTTTTCCTTTTTTACCGATTTTCTTCTCGGTTGGTGGAAAGCCACAGCTGCTACATATTTTGTGCACACATTCTGATTTTTGCGCACACATTCTGATTTTTGCGTGAATTAGTTGCAGCTAACGCACTTTTCACTGTCTACTTAATAGTCAACTTTTTACTAATAATGCATAATTTTACTATTTTTCTTTGCACTCCTTTACTGTTTTTTTCTGATGGGAAAAACAACGAACTACGAGTGTGGCCCAACAGCGCGAAGCCATAAATGTTTGCTGTTCTTTGACGATTTTTGCCTATCGATAGTTAATTAATTGAATCGCGATTTCGTTTTCATCGATACTTCTTATTTTTGATTTTCTTAACGAATTGAACACAGTTTTCATCTATCTTTTTGAAAATAAAATCATTATAATAGTCTGTTTTTGAAAAGTCTTTAATATTGAAAACAGTGTTGCACAACGTTTAATTCTTGTTGGTAGCCGATTAGGATTTTACGTATTCAAGCGATAAGTTGATAAAAGGCCATCTGATGCACGGCCACACTGAATCAGACGTGATTGAGAGAGCGCCGCTGATGCTTCGATGTACAAATAAAAATTTAAATTATTGTTAAATGCACCGCGCTTAACGGAAATAAAACGAATAATAGTGATTTAAGCAAAAAGTGTTTTTTTAATAGACTGACGAAAAGAAACCGACAAACGAACTAATTTGAAAAGTGTGCAACTGCAACGGATGGAAAATTGCATTTAAGGCTGCAAGAGGCTAAGGCAGCTCGAGTTTAAAACGGCAGGAAGCCAACGGTGTTGAAAAAGCCGTCTTACTGAACGAAAACTGTGCGAAAAAGTTAATTAAAAACGACAAAATGGGTCTCAACGGCTGCTGTTCGTGTGTTAAATACTTGATGGTCCTTATAAACATCTTATTTTGGGTAGGTATGCAAGTGAACAACAACAAGCGTAACAGTAACACCAACAACAGAATCAGACTCAGCCAGCTCACTAATACCAACAGCAACTGGAACACATCAATAGCAATATAGATGGCTCGTTTACAAGTGTGTGTGTGTGTGCGCGTTCCCTATGCCTTAGCCTGTGCTCGCGCGCACGCTCTCAACTGCTGCTGCTGCTGCCGCTGCTCACTCCCTACTCCAATAAACAATAGAAGTTCCGCTGGAGTGGGTGGAGAATATGCGACACCCACACACACACATACACACGCACAAATAGACAGGCAGGCAGACAAGCAGCGAAAGCATCACGCTTTTCTTGCCCCCCCTCCTTTGTGCTGCTCCCACACATTAAGATATGCTGTTTGTCTTGTTTTCTTGTTGGCCTTTTCCTGTTGGTTTTTTATTTTTATTTTTATACGAGTATGCGTGCGTTGTTGTTGTTAGTTTTGAGCGCTGCTTCTTGCTACACCTTCGTTCTTTTCGTTTTCTTATCTACAATAAAAGTGAAGCAACGCTTCATTCATTGCTTCAACGCTCGACTGTATGTATCTATATATGTACATACATACACACACACCAACACATATAACCATGTAGGAGCAGGACCTACATTTGGCGCCTTTTGGGTGCGCCACTCCCCACAAGCTCAGGCTCTCTGATTTTTACAGTTACTTCTCACTGAAAGGGTTCAACGAATTGTGTGTATGTGTGTGCGTGAGTGTGAGTGTTTTTTTTTTAGTTTTACGCAATTTACTATTTCCACATCGATTCATCGCTTAAATTGTTATTTTTTTTCTGTTGTTTGTCTTTCTTGAGTCAAATTTTCTTTTCCAATTTTGTTTGAAAATTTTTGTTGCTTTTTCGATTTTTCCCTATAGTATTTATTAGTCAAATCTATTTTCGAACAAACCAAAAACCAAAAACAACATTTAGCGCTCATTCTATGTGGATGTTGATTTTCCTTCTCTTTCTCTTGTTCTTGCTGCCGTTTCTTAGGGGAAGAGGGGTGGGAGCTTTTTGTTGTTGGCCACAGTGGTGCAAATTATTTATGAACTGTGATATTTATGTACATATGCACATTTGGAAATAACAAAAACCAAAAAAGAAAGAAAGAAACTAAATAAATAAATATATCATTTGCTTTGTTGGTTAATATTTAAGTTCCTTTTTAATATGAACATTTTGATAGAAAATTATATTTTTTGTATAGATAAATATAAATATTATTTCTATTATGATGTAACTAGTCTAAAACTCTTCCACTATATTTAATTATGACTAATAACATGATTTTATATAATTACATAATAGGAAATGCTTTGGTTTTGGAGAGTTTCAAGTTGCATATTTTTTGTGAGTATCTGCAGCACTGTGACATAGTTTTCCATAAGATTTCCATTTTCATCAGCATCGACGCTGCGGGGCTTCGTGATCAAACGGCACGAATTCAGCTGACGCTGATGCTCTGACGTTCCATTGATACTGTCCGACCAGGCGACAGACCAATGGACAGATCACACAGATCGGCCAACCGCCACAGATGCCGTCATTCAGTTAGAAACGCTTGCGTCTCTCGCTCGCCCGCCAATTAATTTAGATGACTTGCTCTCCTCCTTCCCTCCTTCCCTCCTCAATTTGCTCATAATTCACTGTGCTATTTTTCACACAATTATTCATACGTGCGTTTGCATCACGCACGACAAATGAAAATTAAACGATCAAAGTTGCATAAGGAAATTGTGCCGAAGACACTTTTCCTTTACGATTCCACGATTCTGCTTTCATGTTTGTTTACTACTGCCACAGTGATGTAGGTCATGCAAGGAGTTGGCACTTTTATTAACCATTTGGCCTACATTTCGTCTGCACGCGACTATTTGCCTGCTTTGTATGCATCCTGTACTTAAGCAACATTTATACATTTAAATATGTTGCTATTCGCAACATTTGTGCATTTTGTTGTCATTGTGCTTCAGTCATACAAACGGGCATCAGAATACATTTTGCTTTGACCTATTTTGCAACGCTTCTGCTTTTCCCATGTCTTCGCGCTCTCTCTCTCTCTATCTCTCTCTTTCTCTCGCCTTTACTTCAACTGGCGCTTAGCTTGCCGAAGACCACCCGCACTTAAAGCTGAGCTTTAATTTTCTTACCTTGCAGTCACAGTGGTACACAGTCCACATTTGGTACAACCTTTGGTACTTGGTACAATTTGATGCAAAGAAACATGAAGTCTTGAGCTATACTCAATCTCTTGTGCTTGCTGTTTGCGGTATTTGTGGTAGATGCAAGTCACGATTATGTATTGTTATAAGAAGCTAATTGCAACATCAGAAGTAAGCCGAGGTCAATAGACAATATATTACTATACATATACAAATTCAACTATTTTAACTGATTAGATTGTTTACATGTTTATAATCATATTACATGCGCAATTTCGTTCTCAAAAGTTGTGCATTTCAAACCGTAGATTAACGAACATTTTTGTAAACCAGTTGAGAGAATTCCAGTAAAAGAAAACGAGATAAATATTATAGTAAGATATCGCAAGTATTATTGGGTAAAGAAAATAAGAAACCAAGTACTAAATGTTTATATATATGCACATATGTGCGTCATAAATGATATGCTTGGCATTTACAATATTTTTATTACAATTTCAGACATCTAAAGTTTCCTTAGGAATATGGATTTAGTGTGAAGTGCATGCTGATATTTTGCTTGATATTAGATTCGCTCAAGAACTAACAAGCTTCCCATACTACATATATGTCTAGAATAAATTAATTTAAAAATCATTTACTTACTCGCCAGTTTAGTGCTGTAAATTTACAGAGTATCTCGTAACGTTGTTTGCTTGAGATAAGTAAGAAACTATGCAAATTTATATATATGTATATAATTGTAGCTGCTGAATAGCAATTTAATCAGCTTTAACCATTCCATATAAAAACAGAAGCTAAGTAATATGAGTAGTCAGATGCCTGATAATCCCCCAGCCCCTAGATAAGGTAATGAATTCCCATCCTCATCGGTCGGATTGGTTCAATGACTAGGCAAATACAAAAATTAAAAAAAAAAGCAATGAAAAAGAGAATATAAAATGCGGCTCTTGATTTCGTGAAAACATAAACACATTCAAATAAATAAACAGAGGAACGTAACGGCGTGAAATGCTGAAAACATTTACAAAGTTTTGTCTGACTGCGGAAATCATGAGTTACGAACGAACCATGTTTCATAATGCCCAACGGCGGATGGAGAACGCTCCGGGGAAGACGTTCGTATTCTTGGCACGACTTTTGCTGCCCGCTTTAATTGCCGCCCTCTCTAGTGGGGCGTGTCGCACAACACACACACACACACTCACATACACAGAGACATTGCGTCATTGAAGCATTTCGCTGTTAACGTTACGATTGATGAGATTGAGTAAGAAACACATGACGTTACTTCACTAAATACGAACAGATGAAGGCCTGACCTATTTGAAAGATTCATTTTTAAAGACTTCTAATATTTGCTTACTCTTTTACAGCTAATCGGCCTGACCATTGTGCTCACCTCGCTATGGATGCTGACGGATCCCACGTTCATGCTGTCGATGACACAATCGTATAACCACTATCATATAGCACTCTACGTCTTCCTGGCCATCGGCATACTTATAACACTGGGCGCATTCTTTGGCTGCCTGGGCGTATGTCGCGAGTCGCAATGTCTGCTTGTCTCGGTAAGTGTTGCCCAGCTGCAGAATCGAATTACAGAATGCAAAGCACCACTCAGCCCACACTGACTCAGCCCACGCCGTCTGCGCTGGCTCGCCCATTGGCAATTTGTTAAATTATTTAGACTGCAGCTTGTTTATTTTCGCCCATTCATTAAAAAATCGTTTCGTTGCAGTTCTTCTGTGTGATACTCATTGTGATGGTCGCACAAATCGCAGCCGGTGCCTGGGCGTTCCACAACAGAAACAAACTGGATGATATGGTTCGAGCGGCGGTCAAGGCATCTGTGCAGGAGGAGTACGGCCAGTCTAGCATGAGCTCGCGCACGGTCACCTTTGATGCGCTGCAAAAGAATGTAAATATTAAGATGCCAAACTGAAGTGATTTACTAAGCAATGATCTCTTTGTAGTTGAGGTGCTGCGGAGCAGACGGACCTGGCGACTGGGCCACGAGTCGTTTCAATAATGTCGATCGCACAAATATCGTCGATATTGCCGTATCCTCCATGAATGTGCTCTACAATATACCAGAATCATGTTGCAAAGAGGAAATTAAGGACAACGAGTGCGACAAGTGGCGCAACTTGAAATTCGGTGGCCCGTTGAACACGTACATTTACCAGCAGGTAAGATCGAAGATTGAAGCACTAGACTATCATATAAGAGAAAGTCAATTAAGATGAATATGAATTCATATAAAAAGTGCTGTTATCGATTCTAGTTTAAGTTTTCGTCATTTGTCTATGATCATAATTTCTTTGACCTTTGACGACAAGGCGCCGTCAATCGGCTGATTATAAAAATTAATAATTCTTACAGTTTGATTGTTTCTCTACGCTTGGGTTCATAAAAATTCTATGCGTGACACACAGACACTAAAATGCGTTAATTATTATTGATATTCCGCACGCACTGAAACCGCTTGAGCAGAAACTTTCCCAAAGGCGGCATTCGCATAATAAACAAACAAACAATAAACATTTGAATTGAATGAAAAGAAAAATAACAGAAGAATGAATTATGGATAATTTCTAATTGATTTTTGTTGTCTTTTACAGGGCTGCGTGGATAAGCTGATTGAAATTATCTACGAGAATTGGGTCACAATCTTTGCTGTTACTGCTGCTGTCATTCTGCTGGAGCTGCTCTCGCTGACCTTCGCCCTGAGCCTGTGCTGTGCGGTGAGGAATCAGCACTACAAGGCCTGAGAATTACAGAATTCCCATAGGGAAATAACAGACGATGAGAAGTACTAACAAACCAAATGTTAACTGCTGAGGCATAAGCGTTACTAAAAACAACAACAATTGGTGCGACAGAAATGCATTTAGCACTGACAGCAAACAGTTCGCAGATTGCACTTTGCATTAGCAACGGTTGGCTGTAGCTGGCTACGTATTTAAAGGCTGTCAGTCCATGCAAATACTTTAAAACATTTTTTAGTACTTTAATAAGCAACAAATTGAGCAATTGTGGACGATGTGTGAGTGACAAAGAGTCGAGGAAATTGAATGAAATTTATATGAACTTGATATGAAACAACTTTTCTAAAATATTTCTACAGTGAAAAAAAACGGAAAACAAATCTCAGTTTACAATAGCAAACAGAATAGAAAACTTATCGTAACTCTCTACGCGACAGCAGTAAATTGTCTAATATAAGGATAGTCTAATTGCATAAGGCAAAAAGTTTCAACTTGAAGAAAACCGAACAAAAACAAATACATAATGTGTTAGATAAACATAAATATAGTACGACACAAACATACTATATAATACAATTCGTACATTAGCAATTTAAGCACAACAGTTAAAATTGATTTGCCAAAAAGACGGAAGTAAATGAATGCAATCATAGTTTTGGTTAGAAACACACACTTTTGAATCGTATGCCAATTAGTGTACGCACAATTTAGAAAGAATCAAACGGAGGAGCATTCCATGAGTGAAAACGTTTACCCAAATGCCCACATTCAGTTCTGATTCGGCGTTGCCATCCAAAGATCCACACCCAAAAGGAATTCTTATCGTTTCTCTTGTGTGAAATTATGTGCTAAAATGAATAGTTAAATATTAAACGAAATTCGTTGAGCTTCGCGAAATTAAATGCCAAATATTTTATGTATTTACCAAAACAAAATTTATTTTAACATCCAATGTTAAGTAACAGCGCACTGTTGACTTGATAACATTAGCTGCCATTAAAAGCGCTGCTTTCGTTTAATCACTGTTATTGAACGTGCTGTTAGCTAACAGCCCTCTGCCCTGCCATTTAAGTACATTCGAAATAACACGTACACTTACTTCTCACACATACTTATGATGAACTAAACATTTGTGAATCATAATATATGAATATATATTATTTATTATTTAATTTATTCAATCACAGTTAATATGTAACCTAAACAACCACTAATGAAAGTACGTAATGAACTTATATTTAAATTAAATCTCGAAAATCCATATACACACATACATACATACATCCAATACATATATATATTTACACATACATATGTATATATTTTTTGTACGATGTATTTTCATTTCTCATAAATGCGAAACTAAACGAATTTTGTATTTTTATTGTTGTTAAATGAATTTTGTTGTTAGTTAATGGTAGATGAGCGTCATACTTTGTACCCTTCGCAACGTTCGAGTAAATCAAATCTACAACCAATCCAATGGCAAAATTATATTACATTTATATTACTTTACAAGTAAACGTAAACAAATACAAATAAATAAATAAATATATATATATTTAAATTTACACTTCAAAAAGTAAACATTTATTTACATTTTACAGTAGCTAATCCAATTTTTGATTTAGTGAAGTAAAATGTTCGTGCAAAAAGAGTTAAATTTTAAACGTAGTCTAAGTAAGCCATTTCACAAATAACAAATATGTATAACAAATTCAACTAACAAAAGAAAAACAAAAAACAAATGCGTTCAAAATGTAGTGAATCATTTTATATTATAAAGAAAAAAAAATAAAAAAACAAAAATATATAGAAATTTAATGAAACACTCAAGAAAACATTTAACATTAACAATATCATACAACCTTATATATGATCCGATATACGGATCATAGATCATTAAGAATCAAAATCAATACATCAAAATACATAAAAGATATTGCATTAATCAAACTATCAAAATATATTTCAATAAACAATCTACTCTAATTCTGGCATATGAAATATATCCATTAAACACATTCGTATAACTAAATGCAGATAATGCAAGTTAGGATAGTAGTTAATCTAAGCATAATTCAAGTGGACGACCCCAAATTGAAACTTGGGTGGAGTCCACACAGAACAGTGTATCAAGCAATATAAAACAAATTCTGAAATACGGATGCTCAACAACCGCAATTACTTAAACAGAAACCTAATGATAAGAATCACCTAAACCAACACGCACTCCCTCTCGTATTATTATAGATATTCACAGTCAGACGCATAAATACAGAACTCAATACATGGAAATATCACACTCAGAAAACATTCGTAAATAAATAAACATCTATTTAACAAAATTCGACTTCCATTTTTAATAGTCGGTTGGGATACATTGAGTTAAGAATCCGCATATCTTACTATGATAATTATTAAATATATATAAAAAAGTTATCATCGAGGCAATGTCTGCATAACTCGGAAAGTATAAAACCTGAAAATAAGTATAAGTTCTTCAATATTTCATTGGATTTACTGAATATAGCTTAGAGATTGTACGAGCCAGATAAGTATGCACAGCAGTCACTTTACAATGCGCATTCCATAGAAAGTATCTTCCAGTATGGAATTCTGACCAAATTAAGCTAAGCTCTTACAGCTTCTCTTTGAAGTTGACTCGAATCTGAGCTACGATCTGAAATTTTGTGTAGCCTTTAAATCATCATATCCAGCAGGTTGCTAAAAATGAAATAGTTTCCAATGTGTTTTAATAAAAATGCAGTTAGACTTTATTATTAAATTGTTACTTTTATTAAAATTGTTATATTTGCCCAGTTTTAGTTATTCATTTTCTCCTTTATCATGGTTAAGGACTAACATAATTCATAATTGAGAACTAAAAACTAATTAAGTTATATGAAATACTTGTTGCTTTGGCAAACAATGTGACATCAATCTAAACTAACATATAGACGTTTTTAAGCTCTAACAACTGAATAGGACTTTTTTTTGGTTTTAGTTATAGGAGTAGAGTGATTGTTGGTTTTTTGTTTTTTTATGTTTTTGTTTGTCATGCTTATATTAAAATATTTACCACCAATATTTAGAGAGACTCGACTAGACTTGAATAGTTGATGAATGATTTAATGATGAACGATTTAATTAATGAATGAATTTATTCACGGATACATACATTTATGTATTAGACATTTAAATAAACATTCATTAAGTATAGTTAGAGTATGGTTTTAGGTAATATCAATGGGTACTTGGGATCTCCTATCATAGCGTTTACTTATAAACAATTCAAATCACTAACCACGTTTGCTGCTGTTAAGTATATTAAAAGTAGGTTTACGCTTTATGTTAAAATTATAGTTAACAGAATTATGTAATTTAGCAGAATGATTTTTGCCTTGATTCATTAATTGTTCTTCTTCTTGCCTTTCTCAAACATTTATTCATAATTGAAATAGCTTATGTTGGAAAAATTATTATCATAATTTACATTTACTAGGTACATTTTGATTTAATTTAGTTTCAACTAAATGCGAATGCAATATATTTAGTTAAAAAATACATCGATTTACTTGAATTTGTATTTACGTTTAATTCGAATTATGCCAAAAATAGTCGCTAAACACATTTATGGGTATTTTCTTGGCTAGCTAGCTACACTCATAGAACATCGTCAAATTATATATGTATTTATATATATAGAGAAAGAGTATATATGTGTTTGTAGATAGTTTGATTTGGGAGTAGCTTAGTAGACACTTACACAAATTTAGTTACTCTTACTAAACATTCAGTTGCTAAAACAATGACAATGATGTTTCCTTTAGCATAAAGTTAATCAACTGATTTAATATATATAATAATATATATATATGTACATATACATATATATATTTAATGAATAAGGTTTTAAGCGTTTCAATTTCATTTTTTAGTATTTTACTAGTTAGACATTTAAAGTGTAGTACTTGTATTATTTTGTATTTAAAACTCTGAGTTGAGTTTCCTTGCTGGACCTTTGCCATGCAAAAACTTGGTAGGTTGAATCTTGGGGTGGTTTATTAAATAGGTCGCATAGTTATGTTAAGTTCAAGTTTAATGACATTCACATCCTGCATCCTGTCTAAAGTTGCAAGGATTCCTCTAACACTGATATCGAAGCGCATTTGCTAATATTGCCATTTACGTTTAAGTTAGTTCGGAATAGAACCTGCTCATGATATTTGGGATACGTTGGATGTTTGTGAGCCGATAAGGCGTAAAAATTTAAAGAATATTTTCGATTTTATCCGTAATATATTTATAACACAGGACAACAGAACTCTGTTAAAGGTTAGTAACCAAGTGGCGACTGCAATATTCGTATTTACACTATATTTTTGAATTTATAATATTAAAAAGTTCTTTAATATTTTAATGCTCGTTAAAGATGATCAATTAAATTAACGGAAAAGCTGCCTAAGATGCCCTCGCCCTCTCTTTCTCTCTTCCTCTCTTTGGTTACTAAACTCTGTTGTCCAGTGTTATCAAGTAGGACTCATTCAGGATTCAAACGAGATAGAGATATTGATTCTTGCCAGCTCACTTAAAAAACTTTAGAGTTTATCTTTGATGACCGATCCATTTGATGAATCATTGTGAAGACCATTTGTCTCTAAAGCTGTGGCAGACGGACGGACACGGCACGAAACCAATATGCTCTCGCAATTCAGTGAACGAGTGTGAGATTATCGAAAAGTTAAGACTCAGCTTGCTTTAAGTATTATAAAGTAACACAATAGGCCTGTAATGGAAGAGCATGTGTATAACTAAGGGGAATTATATCAAACCACATTGATTGTCTCGACTCTACGCACAGTTGCATTCAATGTACGCGACGTGTATTGAATATAAATATAAAACTTTTGCTGAAACAACAATTGTATTGTGTATGAAAGGTACAATGTAAAACAAACTTTTATTGTTTTCCTTTGGTTTTGTTTTCGTTTTCCATTTTTGTTTCTTTTGCTGCTGGCGTGCATTGAGGCAATGTTAAATATTCGAACAGCTCGGGCAATAGTTGAAGTCCGCCTGCCTCAGCTCGATTTCGTCTCTGGCCACTGATATGCTAACCATTAAATTATATTGTACTGTAGTATTGTTGAAATATAGGGCACACGTGGCGCATTAACTATATGAATTTAAAATTAAAATATTCAAGTGTGGATGCGTTAATCGGGTGTGACCGACTAGATGATACCTTGTATGCATTGCCGAACTGCCTGTGCTACGTTCAGTGCATAAATACTAATACAAATTTATATGAACTGTGCTTCTGCTTGCTACAGCTTTCCAGTTAAGAGCTTTTCTCTTTAATGTCTTCGTTCTTAGTTCGAATATTAAGTATATTGTCGAAATCAAAGAAATAATGGGAGCAGTACTTAAAGTAGAGAACTATTTTATAACATTTTTTAGGAAGTAAATATGATAGATCTTACATCAACTTGGATATCAGCTGCTTAAGTGCTTCTCTATTCATAAAGAATGATTTAAATTGCATTTTAATTCAGAGAAGAGGATCAACGGACTCTCGGACATATGCAGCTAGCTCGACTCAGCTTGTTCTTCTGATCAAGAATTTATGAACTTTATAGAACACATTCTGCTGCCTGCTGCCTATAGCAATATGCCCTTTCTTCATTCATTTTCAATGTTAAAAAAGTGCATGACACGTGCGGCAAGCAGTTGCATGTTGCATGATGCATGGTGTCCAAGGTCGAAGGTTGCTATTTTTCAGTAGTGCCATTGCTATTTGTTCGCTTTTTTTTCTCTTCTCTATTTGTATTTTTGTATATGCATTAATAATGCTTTTATTAAATAAATAAATTGAAATTTAATTGAAAACTTGTGTCGAGCTTTACGCTCTCCATAATTAATAAAAGCGGTTTTAATTGTCAAGAGCTATTTTCATCGGTGGTTGCTTTGCAATCGCAGAAATATGTTTCAAAAATATTTTATTAAATTTGTAAAATAAATATAAAAAAAAAGTTTGTAACTTAATTCAGCTTATTCGCATGGTGAATATTTCATTTATTATTCAATTGACTGGAAATTGCTGAAAAAATGCTCCGGGGCATTCGTCATTAGTGGGACGAGTTTCGCATGAAAAAATAGATTTTTAAATGGAAATGATATAAAGTGAGTTAATTTTTTATACATCGACGTGGGAAATGGACAATTACACAGAGTTAAATGCAATTAGTTGAGCCATGCAATTAAAAACACGCAGAAACGGATATTCATGTAGCACATGTAAGCTAAATGGACACACACTATATGAACGGATGTAAGTATGTATGTATGTGCATACATATATGTATGTACATATGTGAAGAGCTTGTGCATATTGCTGAATGTATATAAGTTGCAGTTATTCAATAAGTTTTTCCTTTGGTTTTTTCTTTGTTTTTTTTTAGTGTAAAGTAAATCGTGTTGGATTTTATTTTGTTATCAGATAACCAATTCCGTTTCCAAGTTCTTTTGTTTTCATTCACGTTGGTTGGTGGTTTTGTTTAGTTGTTTTGTTCGTTCAATATTATGAAGTTAAGTTGCGTTTCATTGAGATACATTGATACATTATACATACATTAACGAGTACATCAATAGTATATAAGACCAATTCGCTTTTGACGGCAGGATTTAATGCATAATATGCTTCAAAAGTGACATACATATACGAAATACATATTTATATTCAATTTACTTTTCATTTCACACATATAAATGTTAAAGTTTTACGTTTGGTTGCTCTTCTCTCGATAATATTGCCTAAAAATAATATTAAATACTAATATGTTGTTTCTTTGTGTTTGTATGTCGCTGTCGCTGTCGCTACGATGTTGCTTCGACTATATTTCATTTTGATTTAGCCACGAATAATCTATAGGTCTATTAGCGTTACTATGCTCCTTGTATTCCGGATCACTGGCTCCTCTTGTCATCAAAGGTCATTGTCGAACATCTGCAGTGAGCGCGTCACTAAATCGTCCTTGAGACACGCTTCGAGAAACTCTTCTATCGTTATGATGCCATCCTGATTCAAATCCAATTTGCGAAAAACTCGATCCACCTGCAAACAGGAAAATCATTCATCAATAACTATTTTTAAGCATAAAGTTTTCAATTCCGATATCCCGTCAAGCTGTTGTCAGTCTTTCTGACAATCATTCTGACTCACCCACCTGCACCTGCTTTAATAATGTACCCAAAGCCTTTTTCATTAAATAACATTTCCGGTGCTTTGCGTTGCCAATCCATTTCCCCTGAGCTACACATACACACACATTCGCACTGCACACACAGCTCTTTCTCTACTTGCGCAACAATAATTGCTCATACGCCGCGTAAGCCAACCCCCTGTGCACCGCTGCACCGCTGCACCTGTGCAGCTGCCAGTTTGCGGATGCTGCACGAGCACATCAAGCGCAGCTGTTGCATAAAGAATGCTACATAACAAATGATGCCCACCCGCACAAGCAGTTATCAGACATAAGCCGAACTGCACTCAGTGTTGACTCAATAGAATTTCATATTTTATATGCATTTTTGTTATAATTTGATTTCAACCATATTATCATCGATTTCAATTGAAACCACTATCAAAATATGTAAAAACATTTGCAAACAAATATTTTTAGATTATGAATTGAAAGAGTTCCATGAAATTGGGAATTCGCATTGCAACTTAGAATTCGGTATAAAATGTTTTCGCTCTAATGTACTTAACAGGCGCAAGGCTCTCCAAACTATAATTGAATTTGCATCAGTCGCCACTAAAAGGTTTTGTTATTAAATTCTGATATATATAGAACTATGTTTTCGATTTATTTATATTATATATAAATATAATTTATACTTAAAATCTAATTAGGGTTTCTTTAGTCAATATCTATATGTGAAACAATTCTGATTCAACTGAGAACTTATTATTATATTTGAAAGTTCAACTCCTCAGCTCACCTGATCTCTGGCCTTGCGATCGTCCTCGGGCTGGTGAGGTCTTCTGCCCATGAGCTCGTGTATGGCCAAAACAATTTCGCTGAGCTCCCCGCGACTTATGCGACCATCGCCGTTGAGGTCATATAACTTGAAGGTCCAGCGCAGACGCTCATAAACGGAGCCGCGTAGCAGCGTGGACAATGTGACCAATAAATCCTAAAAATAAATTCGGGAATATATATCTGTATATAGAAGTGAACATAATGATAATGATCATAATTACCCGAAAACTAATGGCGCCATTGCAGTTAACATCGAAGGCTTTGAACACATAATGAGCATATAAACTGGAATCTGCGGAAACAGAAAATTTTGATGGGCTTTAGTACTCGCTCTGAGTGCTCCAAATAGCGACTGCAAATCCCAAAAAAGTAGCGTATACAAATGAAATATGGGGGCTTAAGTGGCGCAAAGCTATAAAAGAAACCATTGCAGCCACACACAGAATGGTGGGAGTATACTGTATACACACATATACACCCCCAGCTCAAATACTTACTGCCATGCGGAAAGAATTTGGCATAAATATCCTTAAAACAATCCTCGTGCACCACTCCCTCCGGACACTCCTGCAAAAGTAAAAGGGAAATCTCTGTGAAAATATAAGTGCAAATATAACGAGTTACACGAGTACCCCATCCCATCCCGTCCACTGCCTTTTAAATCTAATTGAGTTATTCTTCTGTTAGCTGTTTTATTGTTTTGACCAACTTCTTTCATTTCGTATGTTAATCATTTCGCAAATTGGTGAATAAAAACATAATTTGAGTGCTTTTTGTCGCTAGTTTTACATTGGATATATTTTGAATGAGGAGATACAGATAGGAGCTAACCTAACGACAGATTTGTAAAGCTTTCTATCTGTTTCTCTCTCTATCCTAAACCTCTCTCTGTCTCTTTCATATACACTATTTTTCATTCTCGCACTATCTGCCTCTGTCTCTCTTTATGTCCCTCGCTCGATGTCTGTAATTGTCTCTCTTATTAAGTTGCTTCCTCTCACTATCCGTCTCACTACCATCTACTCTCGCAGTCTTTCGCTCTTGCTCCTTCCATCTTTCGCTACTTCTCTCTTGCTTTCTATATCTTTCAAGCTCGATCGATTTCGTTATCAATGCATATCTCTCTCTTGTTCTCTGCCTCTTTCTCTTTTCTTATCTCTGAGTTACTCTTTCTCATTTTGTGTCTGTCTCTGCATCTGTCTCTGCGGCTGTCTCTGTCTATGTTTCTGTTTCTATCTTTGTCTACCTTTCTCTGCCTCCTTCTGTGTCTCTCTCGCTCTCCCTCTCATTATCTTCTCTTTTATCTCTTTCTTTCTTTTGTTTTTCCCCCTACATGTCTATCTCCACTTCGTACTCTATCTCTCTCTCTCTCTCTCTCACTCACTCTCTCATTCCCTCTTTTTCTGTCCGCCTGTTTCTGCCTTTTCCACTTTGTTACCCTCTCTCTTAGTCTTACTCTCACTCTCCCTCTCGCTCTCCCACCCTCTGTCCCTTTCTCTCCCTAACCATTCACAGTTTGCCCTTGCTTAACAGGCAACGCTTTCGCCTCATAGATTTGAGTGCTTAGATATTAATATTTTTATAAATATGAAAGCGCCAGAGTTCGTGGCATTTACTGGGATCACATGCGATTGTTTATGAATTTGCGAATGGCAGCGAATGCGGCAAATGGATTGCGCTGTGCATTTGGTGCAAATGTGTGGGGGCTCGTGTCCACTTACCGTTTTAAATCCTCTGTACATGACGCGAATTTCCTGCTTGGTGAACTTGGTCTGGCGGCACAAGTCCTCGAGTGCGACCGGAATGGGCTTAGGCACTCGGGTGTGTTCCAGCTCGTAGACCACCTCCTCGATGGGACTTTCCGGCGGAGATGCCATGGTTGTTAATCTGAATGTTAATGCGAATGCGAATGCTGATGCTGATGTCGATGCTGCCTTTGTCGTTGCTATGCAATTCGAGCTCGGTTGCTTATTAATTTTAATTTGCTGTGTTTATTTATAGCCCCGGCTCAGGCATAATATCAATTCCGTTTTTATGCGCTCATAAAAAGCAACTCATTAACTGAATTCGCTGGCTCTTGAGCCATGTTACTCATGTCCTTGTAGTTTGCAGTTTTCCTTCTCTTTTTTGTGGCTTGGGGCGTTTTTGGTTTTTGGTTTTAGTTTCGGCTTGCTCTTTCCTCACCTTAATGCAGCAATGGGATTTCGGGCGCTAAGTCGCTAATGAGGCAAGCATCGCTGAAAAGAGCCAGAAAAGTAACATGAGCAATGGGCCAGAATAAAAAGTTACATAAATCATGGGGCCAGGCAGCCAAGCAGCCAAGCAGCCGAGCAGCCAGGCAGCCAGCCAAGTGCACAACGGATGCCCCACCAAGGACGCCAGCTCATCATGAGCGCTAGTTGCGGTTAGCTTTTCCCGCCCGCTCGCAAAGGCCAACTTTCAGCTGACGGAAGTGCAACTTGTTGTTGTTGAGTTGCAGCTGCCACAGGGCTAACCAACTAGCTATCAGTAAACGAGTTTATATATATATATAGTTATGTATACAAAGGCTCTCTATGCTTATACATTAAGTATACGCCTTGTTTGTTATTCTTGGTAAACAAACACGAAAAAAGCATGTCTGCAGCTCACTTCTTGGATATTTGTCTGTGTCGGTGTGCGCCTGTTTATGCGAGTGACCCGACCCGACCGACGGCAACATGCAATGCTGATTATTATTGCGTGCCATAAATCAAAGCAATAATCGAGTTATGCGCGCGCCTTGGCGTATGCAGCACCTATTCTATCACGTAGTACTTGGCACAGTTGGGCGCGAGATTAAGCTGAAAGCAGGTGGGCCACGCTCAACTTGTGCAGCTAAACCAATTGTTGTTGTTGTTGGTACAGAAGTTGCTCTATCAAGCAATTTGCCCTCAGCTCAAATGATATTAATGAGCACTTTGCATGCAGCCGAATTGAATTCAAATTCATTTAATTGCAGTGATTAGTGATAAGAATTACCCTGAAACTTTAGTTCAATTAAGTTAATCAATCAATTAATAAAATAAATATTTCTCTGATACTTATAAATATTTATTTTATAAGCATATTCTTTCTGCATCCCCTCGACCGTCGGAGACTTTAAATTAAAAGATATATGCGCTATACAATCGAGTCTAGACAATATGCAGCAAAATAACTTGATATCTTAATAACAAAAAAAAAACATATTTTTTGTATATGTCAAAATAGTTTTAAATTCAAATATTTATAAAATATTTGTTAATTTTCAATTCAAATGTACATATATCATTTTAATTTTATTCAATATATTTTTCCCTCTACAAATAGTTGAATAAAAATGTATTTTTTTGGCCTTAGGCTACCTTCTCCAACACCTATGCACATCACAATAGTAAATCACAGCAGAGCAAGGCAAGTGCTCCGCAAATACAATTTGCAAGTGCGAGATTTGCAGCCATAAACAATTTCCATTGAGTGGAGAATGTCGACATTAAGGCAGCATTGCAAGAGAACAGAATGCTTTATGGCAAATTCGATATTTGATAAATTGTTCTGATGCCTGCGGGACAAATTGAGTTTGCTGCAAATTGTAAATTTGATGCATCACTTTAGCCAGCGGACAGAGAGAGAGAGAGAGAGAGAGAGAGAGAGAGTGTGTGTGTTCGTCTGACATTTCTTGTGGATTTAAGAAGACTTTAAGACGTCCTTTGGAAGAAATAGAGCAACTTGATCGCACTTCTCGCCCACTCGAGTGGAACAGTTTGACCTCCATGGCCAGGGCAGAAAGCAATAGAGCTTCGACGATGAGAACTCGAAATGAAAAAAGGTTTTTCTATCTGCTCTCTTTCCACTTTTTTTGTTGGTCTATTTCAGTGTTTTTCCTTGCCATTTCCATTGGACTCGTTTTTTGAGTGAATGCACACACACACACACACACACACACACATATACACACAGGACGCACACACACAGCGAAGTATTATCAAATTGCAAAGAGCACAGCACAGCCATTTCCGACGTCATCGCTGTTTGTCAGTTGGAACGGATAAATCCAGCAGATAGCGACGATAAGATGGGCAAATAGGTCAGAGGAACGACGGAAATGGCTTTGACAGCTTAATTCTGTCGAATATTTTCTCTAATTTGCTGCGGTAATTTCCCTTTCGTCACATACATTTCATCCGCCATCAACTTCAACGCAGCGTCATAAAATAAACATTTTGAGAAGCATTCGCCGCACTTTATGCGCTCCTGCAGCCTGGCCCAATCAAATATATAATTCATCAATGCCATTGCCGTCAGTCAGCGAATGCAGCAGTCGAGTCACACGATATACATCTTAGTAATGGGGACACAAAATCGAATCTAAGGCTGCGTATCCATAGACACTCAGAGCTTTATGCATTTGGCGCAAACTTCGAATTGCTTTAATTAAGAATCTGCGAAAAGTTTTCCCATATTGCGCGCTGCTTGAAAGTTATTGAAATTCTAAAACAAGGCATAAAAGTTATTGAGTTTCTAAAACTATGTCAACTGGTGAGAGTACTCGTAAAATATTGACTGCTTTCCCGACTGTGCAGCCAAAATACTAAGCGAAGCCCTAACCTGAACTCATCAATGAGATATTGAAAAAGCTGTCTTAGCATATTCGAATTGCATTTTACATATTCAAATATTCAATTTTTAATGAATCCACGAGTTGTCCTCGACCTCTAAAATCAATAGAAGTGAACATAAATTTGTGCACAGCGCAAAGTATTCAGAGACCGTTCGAGCCTTCATACTGGAGCGCAGAACACTTTCAGCTGCACAGAAAATGATTGAATAAGAGTGAGGGAAATGCAATATGTTGGAATTTACAATCAATTAAAAATAATTCATTTTCAATTTACATTTTAATAGCATTTAATTTCACAATAATTCAACTTCAATTTGATATTAATTGAACCTTTTGCATGTTAAGCACGGCTGTAGCTTTGTGTCAACTTCTCATGAACAGAGCTTTTACTCTGATTCCAGGATAAGCATATATATATTTTCAGTGGAGCGAGAAACTCATTTAAATTTATAGATTTCGTTTGGCTGCAATACCTATATACATTAAAAATAATTCTCATAAAAATAGCTTCTCATTAAAAGCAAAAAAAAAAAAACGTTACAAAAATGTCCTTTTTAGCTCTTGGCCATAGTCAACAGCCGAGGCTGGCAACTAATTGCCAGACTTCATTTGCGTTTTATACTGTTTTTATGGCAAACGCCTTGCATGCCACGCCCCCTTTGAATTTAAAATGTATTTAGCTGGCAGTTGGCCCGATGTTATTCCTGTGTGTTTCAATGTGTCAAGGAAACGTTTGTCAAATATCACGTATACGACATGCGGCGCAGGCAGAGGAAGCACACGAAGCTCATTGCAGGGCCATAATATTCAATGTAAGCTAATTAAATATTTAATCAGGTCAAAGCTTAATCGTTTTAATGCGCAAATCTCCATTAGCCACAAATTGTGGAATGGCAAGCCGAAGAGCCTCAACAAGTACATTGCACATTGAAATGCGCTCCCGAGGTAAATCAGACCCAGATTCGTTGCACATACATATGTATGCAAATTGTGTGAGCTAAGTACTATTTTGTGTTGTTTGCTTATTCATTTGTCTAATTGGGTTTGCCAATACTGGAAGTATGGATTGTGGAAATGCGACTCGGCGTGGGAATGTTGTACAAGTGCTGGAATGAAATGGCATTCAAGGCGGGCCCTTTAACTTCTAAATAGCAATGACAGCCGCCACGGCAGCAGCAGCACGCCAAGGAATAGCAGCAGCTGCCACACAAAGGACCACGCTTGCCGCTTCTTAACGCGCCTCGCATGCAGTCATGCAATGCTACTCGAATAAAAGCGAAACACAAACGCAAGCCAAGCCCTCGCTAAGCGCCTTATGCGCACACCGTGGTTCAAATTGTTATTTGAAATTGTTAGAATCACATTGTGTAATATATAACTATAATTATGTGCGCTTATCTGCTGTTTCAAGAAGCATTTTATACTGACTTGAGTTTATGGAATGGCTTTCATAATGAAATTAAAATTTTCTGGTTTAGAATGGACTTAAAAGCTGAGATAGAATTTGGAAAGGGAGTTCAATAATTGAGTTTTGGTTGATTAATTTATATAAACAATTTCATTCAAGACAAAAAATATTTAATTTCTTGAAAAACTCGTTTGGCCTGAGACAAAAACTTCTTTAATGCTGCTGGCTAGAATATATATAACATAGTTGTTAAATTTTTGAATTCCCTAGGCCTTATCCTAACTTTACTGTGCAGAATAACATATATAAATTCATATGAAATTTGATTTTTCATATACAAATTTATAACAAATCAGCTTCCACAGCAACTAAAGGCACAAGGTGATTCCACCCAACTTCAACCAGTTTTCTTTTCCGCCTGGCTAATACCACAGTGCAATTGGCAACGCGCTCAGTCCTTGCCATTTCCTGCTGCTTTCATGCCATTTTCACGGACAGGCGGCGAGGAGTGGCTAGTACTAGAAAAGCAATCGTCTAACTAACCAACTCGCCAACTAGCAACTATCTAAATAAAATAGCCTGACAATGGCGACACGCGACCTTAGCGAAACCGCAGTTCTGTAAATAAATGTATGTATATCTAATTCCATATATATATTTACTTATATAAATTGCATTTTTTATTTGCGTGCCACTCGGCGTAGCGAGCACAATTACACAATTGAATTTTTGGCATGCTCCAAACGCCCGCCCAGATCGAAAGTAAATCTTGAGGTGCCCGCAAAGACAATAAATCAACGCCAATTATACTCTGGAAGTTCTACTTCTATCTCTACTTTTTCTCACTCCGGCCTTTAACTTTTCATTGTGGGCTGGACGAATGATAAATGACCTGCAGCAGCGAGCCAACAGAAATTGCAACACTTTTCAATCTGCTCCGAAATCTAGTGGGCAAAAAAGTGTGGCTAGCTAGCATTTGGCCAAGGAGGGAAACGACTTAATAATGAACCAGCCCACTTCGTGTCGACATGTGAGAAATATTTGCACAAATTGAAATATGCATTGGCATTCCGAAGAGCTTGCATGTTTGGCTCATAAACCTCGACATTCTCTCGGGTCCTTTGCCACTGCACCGAAGTGGTCTAAAATTAGCCAATATTGACATTTAAGCTTTGGCCTCCCGTGCTCGTATTGCGGCTGCTGCCACTAATGTAGCTTCTTGCTGATTAACGCCTGTGGGGGACTAAGATTCCATTTGCCATCGTGCATTTGCATGTCTCACAGACACATAATAGGCGAGTGGAGCACAGGATCCTTAATTGATTTATAATGCACTCACCGACAGGACCCACTGAGTGTGCTCGATAAATAATTAAATTGGGCTGGCAACTGAATAAATGCATGAGCCACGGCACCACTCAAGCGCCTGCATAGCATAGTGGGCCTATCAGATGGCCAATGACCTCCACGCACACGTTGACATACTCATATGTAAATAGTCAACTCTAGTGCTTTGTTGGTATTCAATTAGTTCAAGTGACAAAGAGCTTATAGGTTGCAGTCTGGGAAATCAGACGGAAATTGATTAAAACTGAAATTAGGTCTGAAAAGGAGTTAGGAACTTGCTTATACAAGCTCTGAAGCCAGAGAAGCTTTGACCTTTGATATTGGTATATATTATATGAAAGAGTCTATAAACTGAATTTCAATAATTTCTAGGAATAATTGAATGGAGTTGAAAGCAATAACTCCCACAGAGTATATTAGAATATTAGAACCCATTTGCCGGGTGACTTCGTCTTTTTGAGAACTCAGGTAAAACACGATTTATCGCCTCTGGTTACAACTTCAAATTGTTAGTTCTGCTGATTTGAAGAGTAGTACGCTCTTACAATTTCATAATTAATTTAAGTACAATAGCAGCTGTTACAGTTCTTATTGAAAATTCAGTTAAGTGCCTCAACAACCTGAATACTTATTAATACATAAGCAGAGCCACCATTGTTAAAGTCTAGTTTGTTCTTTAATATATTATATTATGTTATAAATATATATTATATTTGTATTTAATATTTATATAATCAATATTTGTGCTTTATTCATGTTATTGAGTATCTCAGATTTAATCGAAAAGAAAATATTTGTAAACTACCTTTTCCCAACTATTAACTAGTCGAAAAGTATTTTACAGCATTTTTTTTGTTTTAATTAAAACTGAGGTAATCCAACACGTGAAATCAATTTGAGTGCACTTTATAAAAATATATAAAGAATTCCTGATGCAAATATTAAAATAGCTTTAATACTTGCATAAAAAAGTAGATATATATTTTTTTATATAATTGCACGCATATAAAATCTTTTGTTTTTACAGCCTTCATACATTTAATTTCAGCACGCATTCATTTTTTCATGCAGCTTCGTAAAGTTGATTTTCTTTTATTAAAATTTAAAATTTCATAGCATTGTTCGAGATTAAAAATAAATCACAATGCATACAAAAATCAAGTTAAACCCACATATATTTGAAATGAATTTATTTTTATTTTCTGTATAGTCTGGATTTTCCTATTGGACAGATTGCAAATTAAACTCAAAGAGAGAAAAGAAAAAAAAGGCAAAAAAGGACTTAAGCGAGAATCAATTTTCATTCTCTGAATGTTAAACTTCACCTGCCTGCAAGTTGAAACGGATATGCATATGAATATATATACATATATACATATTATATACGCATATACAATATATATAATTCATATATATACATTTCAATTGGACAGCATGACGCATAATTAAAGTTTGCGATTGTGCCAAATGAGTTGGCAAGAAAATTCTATAAAATTGGACATAGTCCAGCTGATAGCACAGCTAGGCAATTTGTGTCTTAAGCATGTCATTGTATGCTCATGGAAGATGCAAACAGTTTATAAATTTCTTTTAAGTTTGCTTGTGTAAGTGGATATTAGTGTGCGCAATTTAGTATTAAATGAAGCAAGGAACTGTGCGCATGGGTTATAAATGACATTTCTGCCATTTTCAGTTTGCCATTAGACATGCGCTTAAGCGCCTCCTCAGGGAAATCAGACGAGAAGTGTGAATGGAAACTAGCTTCGCTTTCGCTCTCTTTCTCGTTTTCGTTTTGTTTTGTTTTGTTTGTTGCCTTCTGGTTAGTTGCTTCCTAATGAAGTACAAACAAAACTGCGAAAGAATAAACAACAACAACTATAACAGGAGCATATTCCCAGCTGCCGTGCATGCAGCATTCGTCCCCAGTGGAGCCTTAAGATCTGCCAAGAAACAATAACAAACGACACCCCAGAGCTGATGCTCGATACTATTTGTTATTACTAATGCAGCCACTGTATGTGTCGCTTGTTGATTTCAAAACAGATACAACTTCCATGCATACTTTATTCGCCATTGCGTTCTGTTGTTTGCTCAACTTGCTGCAACATTACACAGTCCCAAGGCAATCATTCGTCTGCTAACTATCGGGCTCAAAATCAAACTAGGCAAACAACAAATTAGATATTCATGCAATCAGCTAAAAATACACCAGGTGAATGAAATGAAAATCCTATGGACAGTAAGGCCAAATGATGAGAAATAGAGAAAAGATAGTTTCTAATAATATATCTTTAAAAAAATGAATAAAAAAATAAAAAATAATATTTGTATTATATTTTAAATAAATAAAAAATGCTGTAAAACTACAAAAATCTTTATTTTCTATATGTTTTATAATATTTATTTTAAAAAAAAATATGTTTATTCATTAATTTAATTTTTTTACTATGCAAAAAACTAAATACCAGATTAATACAATAAAAATATATCAAATATATTTGCTTATTTATAAAGTATTTTTATATCAAAGCATGAATCCGACTTGAACTGGATTCCCCCAACTCTAAATCTCAGTTTACTTAAGTTTCCCAACACATTTATATTTATGCAAATGCTTTAGGCATATAAAACGGAGCTTTTTTCTATTTTTTGAAAACAAGTTTTTAAATTTATTGTTAATTATGCCATTAATTCTGTCGGCTTTCCTATTTCATTGACATTTTTTCTTGCTGGCCTCTTGGCGGAAATAAATTAAGCCAGCTCATAAATTAAAGCTGTTCTAGCCAAGAAAAATTGCTGGCCAGCACACACACACACACACGCACGCACACATATTTATAACTTGGCCAAAAATTGTTGTGGAGCTCATTCACTTGCCCTCAATTCGCCTATTCGCAACAGCGAACTACAAAAATTGCTAAGCATTTGCGTTTCGCCTTTTGCTTTTGTTGGCCGATAAAGAAAATTATTGTCTAAAACTTGGCGCATATCGCCGAACCGGAAGTGCTGGGGTCATAAAAACTAGCGGGCGGCTTCACTGAGTGTGTGTGTGTGTTTGTGTGTGTGCGACGCCAGAACGACGACGTTCAATGGCGTTTTATTGTTAAGCATTTCGCACAGTTGTAGAAGCAGAATCGTATATGAATACGGCTCCCGCACAATTGCTTCCATTGTATGAGTGGGGCTGGGGTGATGGCTGGGGGCAGTTAGAGTGCGCACAACTATTTTGGCAGTTTGTTAACTTGGCTGGCCGACAATGAAGTCAGTTTTTAGTCGCTTCGCCAGTGCCAAGACTAACTGCGCGTCTTTCATTGTGGGAGTCACTAAAACTTTCGTAGCGGAAGTGCAGCGTCAAGGTTTTTTCTTGGTATTTTCGTATTTTGTTCGCTTTTTGCATACGGCTGGAAAATGTTTTGCTTGAATTTCTGATTTCTGATTTCTGATTGCTGATTGCAGCTTTAGTTAAATTAATGAAAACAATTGCATGGTACAAGTTTTTAATTGGCCGGCGCAACCAAGTGGCACACAATCGTGTCCTTAATGAAACTTCAATGCAATACAATTGCACGTAACAAGTTTCCGGTTTGCTTACGGACAGTAAGGGCCCAGACATACACACACACAAACACAACCATACACACACTTATACATTATACTTCTGTGGCTTTTTCATCTTTTCGAAACGGCACTGACATCTGCAGTTTCCTGTCTGCATTCGTGTTGTTGCTGAAGCGTATCATGCAACCGATTGGCCTTTCACTTAATTCGCCTCTCGGTTTTCAGTTTGGGCCAAGTGTTTGCTGGCATAGCTGCTTTCTATGTTGTCAATGTGCTTGCCTACGTACTTGTGTTGTGTGTGCTTTAACAGCTCACTTGGCTGCATTATCTTGATTAGCTTTTCTATTTGTCATGTAGACATAAACAACAATTTAATGTATTAGAACTATATTCCTGAAGAGAGAAAGAACTTGTGTTTAGAGAGCTACAACAGTAGTACAACACATTTGAACTAGTGTTGCCAGGATCATTATCATAGAACTCTTAAGACAACTAAATACATATATAGACTATAGAAACCTAGTGGTTTGGGGAAGACATATTGGTTTGGTTTATTACGAATCTTGAGGTGAACTTTAATGTGTATGTGCTTTGATTATTCTTTTGTCATCGGATCTCCTTCTGCTCGTAGACAAATTTCTCTCACCTTATCTAGTTTCTTTCTTTTCGCAACTTTTCACACTATATATATATATATATATTAATTAATTCTAAAATCACTTCATATTTTGTGTTCAACAAGAGCAATAATAATAATGATGGCAAGAAAATCAAATAAAAATAAAGTGCAAAAGTTGTTCAGCTAAAAATAAAAGCCAACAAAAACATTAACAGCGATAGGAAACAACAACAACAAGAACAATGCCAATAAAAATCGAAACAGTCATGGCACAAGTCATGCAAAAACTGTACGCTGCCCAAAAAAGTATGCTATAGTATAAGTATGTACATACACATACGTACATACACTCATGTAAATACATACATACATTTTTTTTATTATTAAAGCGACCAATGAGTGTTGACTACTCGACTGGCGGTCTCTTGGCTGCTGCTGCTGCTGCTGCTGGCGGCCCGTTGCCATCTACTTGGCCAGTCCCTGCATAGTAATTAATGCTTGTAAGTGCCACTCATGCTTGTGTATGTGTGTGTGTGTGGGTGAGGATGAGGATGAGGGCGAGGGTGTGGATTGGTGGTGTGTAGGCTGCGCAACGTTGCCACATTTTCAGTTTTTGCGCTATCAAGAATTTTTGGACGCCGTTTGTTAATTGCATGCTTGGCAACATATGTTCGCATGTAACTGTGTGTTTGGCGCCACCCACGTGGAAATTAGAAAGTGTTAGCAAACCGTTACCCCAAGGCCATGTCAGCCACATATTCGCTGACAAATCTTGCCAACTTCCGTTGCTGGGCGTAGCACATGGCGTATACGTATTGCCGCCGCGTAGACCAAAACTTTGCGCAACTTTGCATTCATCAGCTGGCCATAAAAACAGCGCTGGAAACTCATATAAAACAAAAGTGAGAACTTGCCAACACCAGAGTACTCAACTGAAACATACCCTATAGTTTATAGAATGAGAACAGAAACTGTCCAAGTGCCTCTAGCCAACATTTGAGCCAAAGTATACCACGCACGATTACAGGGTATAGCTAAAGTAAACAGATACACATGTGTGCACACATTGGCATGCATGCGTGCATGCGTGTACATGTTTATGCATTAAACAGATACATTGGCGTATCGAATGTATATCCTTGATGTTGTCCTTGACTCGATGTGCTCGATAGCCTATCGAATAATGCGTCAATGTGCTCCCAATCAAAGCAAGCATCATTAAAGTTAGTCAAGCTGATAATTTACCAAAGAGTTTAATTAAAATAGGTCATGAATATGATGGAAATTAAATAAGGAATTTATTTAAGTATTATTATTAATTATTATTAAATTCTGCTATTCAAGTTGTAAGCTAGCAAGGACTATTTTTCATTTATTTTAGTAGTGGTGATGATAACACTTCAATTCTAATGTTTTAGTAATTGATTAATAAATTTATAACAAGTCAGCTTTAGCATAAATTTCAACTGGAATTCAAGGCTATTCCTGATTTTGAATATAAATCTTCAGGCAGTCAAACTAACTAGAAGCATAAATGATGCACAAGACAAACTGAATATAAATAAATATAATTTTATATACATATGTATATACTATATGTATATATTACTATACTTATATCTTATGTTAGTTCAGCTGGCACTGAAAACTTACAGAAAATGATAACTTGATGTATTATTAAACACAATTTATTTCTGTTTGCTGTCGTTCCAATTAATTATATAATTGCTTGTTGGCTTAGCACACATCTCTACACACATTCAATTGGCTAAGTGTGCGAAAGCCCGTGTTGTTTGATAGCCTGAGCCCAAACGGCGCAACACCCCAAAGTGATTAGAAAATTTGGTATGGCGTTTGAATCATTTCACGCCTTCTTATGGCCGTTTACCGCGTTGCGTGTCTAAGCTTTTAGGTAACAAATGTTTGACCAGCCAGCCAAAGGTCACAGCACCTGCCCTGCTGGGGGTGTTTTATATTAACAGCCAATGCATTGACTAGCAGCTGTTCGAGTCCTGTTTCTGCCCAAATGTCACAAACACTTTCAGACAAGCTTTCGCAAATGATATTTTGATTAAAAATCATGTTCCATTCAGCCAGCATTTAGCTCAGAGTTGATCCTTGAGCTTGCGTTAGCTGAATTTATTTTTAACATTTTCTATTTTCATGTCGGCGTAGGCGTGTATCTGTGTATGTGTGTGTGTGTGTGGGAGGGTATGTGTGAATTAAACTAGAGCGCACCTTGACGCTATTTATAAATGCAACAACAGCCCACAATCACAATTGCCGCTTAGTTTTGCCTCGAGTGCTTTGTTTTTGTTCTCTCTTTTTCCATGTTGCCACCGCATCCTGTGTGCAGCCTCCCAGGCCAAGTTGACGTTGTTGTTGCTTCGGCTGTTAGTTGGCAACACTTAAAATATGGCCGAGTCAACAACGTCAAGCATTATATAAATAAATATATATTTATACATATACATATATATGTGTGTGTGTGTGTGTTTGAATGTGACACTGAGCGCTTTGCACACACATTATTTAATGAATTGCAATCCAGCTGAAGGACTCTTCCGACGCATTTCTTAAACGTTGCTTAAACTGTGGACACTTTTTGTTTAGGTATTTGAAAGGAAAATAAATGTATATGTTTCTAATATTTATATAAGTGCCAGTGGGATATAGGGGATGTAAATGGGATATATAAATGTATAGTTATTTTGGTTACATTTTTGTTAAGATAGAAGCATATGTTGCCCGAATACAATTGAGATTTATGCACATTCAAGCATGAATAATATTTTCGATATTTCATTTTTCATTCATAAAACAAAAAACAATAAATATTTCTTTTTTATTTGAAGTTGCAAATAAAATAATAAATATAATTTAAATTTTTATTATTATTGAAGTGAAAATAAAGAGTTTAGCATGCATCAGGCTGACCTGAAATATTTCAATGCAATTAGTAAATTACATTTTTGGGCAGACTAAATATATGTTTATATTATATTAGTAAACAACTCTATTAAAGCCAACTGCATTTTTCAGATACAAAAAGTAACTTCATATATACAGTGTGTCTTTATTGCTGATTTAGCGAGAGTCTTTTAGTAGCCAACAACACAAAGTTTGGCTTATCAACTTCTTTTGCCAATATATTTTGATGTCTTCAGCGCTTTTTTATCTAGACATATCGAGGAAAAATATGCTTGAAATTAATCACAAAACTTGCTGAAATTTATTTTAGACTTTTGCTTCGACTAACTTTTCTCTGTCTGTTTCTCAGTTAAGACTTCGCTCGGTGGGTGGGTGTGCTTCATATATGTTTTCAGCATTCTTATGATATATTACTACTGATAGAGTTATTCCATATATTTAAAGCTTGTATGGTATACAATTTCATTAGTATGTGGCTTGGATTGGCTTGTGTCCTAATCTGCTGCATATAGTGAATATACTTATATGTGTGTACAGATACATATATGTATGCATATATATTTCGACATTGCAATAAGCCAAATGAATCCAAATGAAACTCATGTAACCATGTTTATGTCAAAATTTTGATTTTACGCATGACAGTTCGCACTTCGCATTTGTATGCAAACTAACAGCGCCCACTGTACACGGCAGGTGGCCTTTTGTGTTTGTGTTTGTATTCATTTATGTTTGATTGGGTGTTTGGTGTGTGTCTGTGTGTGGGTGCCTAAGGAGCCTAGTTGAATAAATCGCATGCGATTAAAAATGTATGCGCAAACAAACGGACAGGCAGACAGACAGGCAGCAGGACAGGTGAATAGACAGACAGAGGTAAGCTAAGGTACATACCTTTTGCTGTTGTTATCTTATTTTTGTTTTTCTACTTCTATTTTAGTTGAATATTCGGCGTAGAGTATTGAATTCATTTTGATTTCTTTGCTTGTTTCATGCTCGTTGGTTTTACGGCTTTTTTATGGCAGTGAAAGTCGCACTGTGGTTGGAAATTATAAGTAATGTGTAGATTTAAGTATAGTAACTGAGCAAGGATTATTTAAAGGATTAAAGGATTTTCTCATGAATTTATAGCCCATCAAATGAAAATAAAATAAAAAAATAAGTATGAACATTAAAAACTAATATATTTATTTAAAAAACTATAATTTAATTAGTTACATTTGATAACTTCAATTGTAAAGCTAATGAATTAATTGCTGTTTTTATAAATTCCCACTTGAATAATATTGTGCATATGATTAATATTAAGTTGTTCACATATGCTGAGCAGTATCTATATATCTTAGTCCTTTCTATGCCTGCTACAAGTTCAGAGTATTATAAAGACTCTGACACTGTGCCACGGTTAAATAAGTTGGACTCTGAATGTTGCATAGGTGTGAGGCGTGTGCGTATGTGTGTGTATGTGTGTGCGTGTGTGTGTATGTGTGTGTGTGGGTAATAAATTTGCATTTGCACCGTTACACTATTGTTTACTTTGTAGGTTAGTTTGTTTGGCTTGGCTGTGCTACGTACATGTTTACCTTCGATGCCTTTGGCGACGATGACGACGAGGACGACGAAGGCGGCGACACGGCGGACGTGGCTGGCGAGAATGGACGAGTTAACCTCAAAGCATGCCAGCAGCTCCGACACTCCAAGCCAGAGAACCTCTTGACTTTCCACACTCGACTCGACTCGACTCGACTCTACTCAACACAACTCACTTGACAATGTCCTCGCTCTGACTCTTCCTTTATTTGTTTCTATTTTTTTCTGGCTGCCCGCGCTTGGCTTCTGCGTGTCTTGTTTTAATTTGGTAATGACTTTGGCTTATTAATTTATTTGCATAGTTGCGCACATTTCTGTTCATTTTCGGTCTTTGCCAACTTGTCACTCATTTCTACTCGGCTATCCAACCCGCACGCACGCACACTGTAATTTTTTGTTCTCTTTACTGTTGTTGTTGTTGTTCTTGTCGCTGCTGTTGTTGTTGTTGGTGCTTAAGTTCGCTTAGAGACGAAGCGACACAGCAAAAAGCCAAGCAAGCAGCCTGCACAAGTTGGCGAAAAAAAACTGTATCTTTTAGATCCGGGCATATCCTTTATCTCGGACAGCGCAGCAGCGCAGTCGCCAGCAGCGGCTGCGGCGCTGGCAGAGCAGCAGCAGCACTAGCAGCTGCGGCCGTGGCACCGCCAGCAGCTGTAGCTGAAAATTTTTGTTTTTTTTTTTTATTTTTGCCTTTACGCTGCTACGCGAAAATTGAACGCGCGTTTCTAATTATATTTTACAGTGGAGCAACGACAGCCACAACAACAACAACAACAAGGGCCACAAGCAACAATTGACAACTACAACAACAACAACAATTAAAGAAGCAGCGGATAAATGGGAGCTAAGCTCGAGCCGCGCAGCTTTACCGCCAAGCAGCCCAGTTTGCGTTAGCGGAACAGTTAGCTGTCGATGCTTTCGTTAGAAAGGAAGCAGTCGATGCGCACACGCGTGTGTCCTATACACAACTGATTACAGTTATATTCCTTGCAGCGAAGTCCAGCGCGACTGAGGCTCGTATGGCAACTGAGCAGCGACGCTGACGTCGCGTCGCGTCGCTTCGACTCCGATTCGTTTCGCTTTGGACTCGTGTCGGCCACACGACGTCGGCGTCTACGTTTACAGCAGCGTCGACGACGACGACGATGACGACCAGGTTCCGTTACCGAAATTTGACTAAGCACAGCTTTGCCAGACGCCCGACAGCTGAGACTGAAAAGGCAACGGTAACGGCACGCAGCGCCGACAGCTTCAGCATATTATGCTCTCGCCGCAGCGCTGGCGGCGTGGGCCTCTTGCGGCGAGAGCAAGCGTCTAAGAGAGGACACGAGGCGAGAGAGTGAGCGTGGCTTGGTATAGGTGCGATGGCAACCCGCGCGTACAATGGGACGCGCAGCTAAAATGAGAATTAAACTTGAATATTCTATTATATTTCAAGTCAACTAAATTTTGATTTATATTTAATATATTTGTATGTTGAGTATTTGTTTTTTTTTATTTATTTAGCTTTTCAAGCAAATGGGGAAAGCCAATGTGCCCCACTGTGCTGACTTACATGCTGCCCGCCAGCGTTCCGCCCTGTTTGGTCGCCCCCAACGCAGGTTGCCGAGTCACACAGTCTGGCAGCACCAAAAAAAAAAGGCTGTGTGGGTTGCTCCACGCTCATCTAGCTTCGACTCGGCTCTGTTTTCAGTCTCGCCTCTGTTTTGGGCATATGTTGGGCTCATGTTGCGCTGCTGGCGTCGCAGTCGACGGCGCTGTTAACTTTCGCTGTTAGCCAACGCCAGCGTCGCGTCGCGTCGTCTTTTGCCAGTGCCTGAGAAATTACACCCAAGAGCTTAGCATGAGCATCCTTTACATGTGCCGCCCTCGCGTCCTTGCATTGTTGGGTATCGAGCATTGCCATACTTTTCACCAACAGCCAGACGGACATTTTACAGCTAAATGACAAGTGCTTACACACTGTATATGTATGTATCTGTGTGAGCTATTGTTGTTGTTGTTGTTGTTGTTTTCTCATTTTCATTTTCAGTTTCATTTTGGCTGCTTCAAAATGGGCAACTTGTGGGATGGTGGCCATGAAGCTGGCTTCTGGGCCCGCAGCACCGGGAATCGGATAACGAGTAACGGGTATTTCGAGGGTGCCAACATGGCAGGAAACAGTCTGGCCGAGCACTTGGCGCACGCTTGCGCGCCTTTCAAATTTAGCGAATTAACTCATTAAATGTTCAAAAGCTCATTGCCTGCAAAATGTGCACACTTTTCTGTCTCTCTGTGTGTGTGAGAGTGAGTGAGTGCGAGTGTGCGAGTGTGTGTGTGCACAAGTGTGAAATATGCACATGTGTCGCCTATGTGGCTGGCCGGGCAGCCGTGGCTGGCTGGAAATTTCACACTTGGCCCCACTGGGGGGCCATTGGGGTCATTCCTTGTAGTGGGCCGCCGCTTCGTGCAATTTAAAATAATTTCTGTAATTATTTTAGTGCGGCACTTAAATGGCTTTATTTAAAATGTGCGAGCTTAGCATCTCCCGCATTACGCA
Organism: Drosophila repleta; assembly: GCA_018903745.1. Lineage (NCBI taxonomy): Eukaryota > Metazoa > Arthropoda > Insecta > Diptera > Drosophilidae > Drosophila > Drosophila repleta. Next base: position 15,654,169 of record JAEIGN010000233.1, on the reverse strand, counting down.
TACGCCATGTGGCACGCACACTTCAAATATGCATATACGTATATATAGGAGAGCGAGGCATGCCCGACTGCTTATATTGACCGTGAAACAACTTTGCATAGCTAACACTGGGCAAAGTCAATGCAATTTGTTGCATGCCACGCAGCGGCAGACACAGTGGCCCCAACTGCCAATTTGCAGCACAATTACGAACGACTACTCAGCCACACGCCATCTTCAGAAACTCACGACAGGAAACTAAATAATTTTCATACGAGAACAAAATACCTCCGATTTAAAGTGCAATTTAAGTTATGTTAAGCTATTTTCCTAGCTAATACGAAGGCTAATTGTGTCGTGCCAAGTTGCAAGAGACTAAGGGAACTTCATTCAATTTAGACTTGTTCCATATTCATATGAATTTAAATTCCCCCAAGCTGAAACTAGATGAGATCTGTTACAATTATGCTGGTCTCGGATTTGGAGTAACCTCCAAGTATAAGGAATATGCTTCAACAATCAGCGCTAACTTTTAAACATATTTATTGTACGCTTGAATGAATCGGTTCGGCTATGATATAGGATAATTATTACATAATCATATAGTCTTACATATATGTATTTAATTATTTGTTGTATATACTTTATTATAAACTGTTACAGAAACATCATAAAAAATCTGATCAACTTGGAGCTGATATATTTATTCTTAGGTTTGATTAATATCATATTTTTCGATAAGAGACTGAGCAAAGTTCTAAAAAATATATGTTTGGATATATAATTAATTGTTCATATATGTGTATATAGTCGAGTAATTATGATGCTTATTCTCTATTATAAACTCAAGTTTTATCAAGTCATAATTGAAAATCAAACAAGTCTTTCCAGTAGAGTTTGGAAGTAAATCTAAACACGAGAATATTATAAGAGATTAAAAAATAAAAAATGACTTTCACTTAATTTCTATTTAGTTGGATTCATTCATTTCACTTTTCAGACGATCCCCTCCCGTTGACTATATTTTTCTTTTATATATTTCAAATGTATAAGTTCTTAGATTATTCAGTAAATCTAAATACGAGCATATTCTGAGCAAAATCCGATATCCCAGATCGGAGACTTTCTCAGACGATCCTCGCTTACATGCATCTTTCTTACTTTATTTCAAGTGTATAAATACTTTTATTGAAAACTTAAGATTTTATTGTGTGTTTAGAATGGCTCGTGATGGCCTCATTAATAAATAAGTATAAAATAAAATAAATAAATATTTAGCATCCGCGATGGATAATCGATTTGAGTTATGTTCTCCTTCTATTTTGCTGATGGCGCTACATTTGTTTGGTTAAATTACATATATATTTTAATAAGCAAATACATCAAAATGCACATATACACGAAGGTGACACAAATTTCAAGCACAAGTACAATAACAGTCGAGGGAGGCGTATCAATGGCAGGCCCCCAGTCCTATTGGGAGTCAGTCAACGCAGGTACTTCCGCGCCTTGCTGAGATTCTGGCACACGTTCGGCATCCTTATCGTTTCCATTGCAGCTACCTTCAGAAGTCTTAGGCTGCTCCTCAGCGTCAGATTGTGGTATTTCACACTCTGCTTGTGTCTCCGTGTCGAGGTCTGCCTCTGCCTCTGCCTCAGGCTCAGTCCCAGCGTCAGTTTGAGCCTCTGACTCAGTTTTAGGTTGTGGCGCTGCATCTGCTGTTGGTGGCGGTTCAGCCACGGTAGCATCGGTTCCAGCTTCGGCAGCAGCTGCCGCTGCAGCAGCCGCTGCTGCAGCTTTGGCCTTTGACTTGGCCTTTTTCTTATTGTTCTTCTTGATATTGTTGGCCCGCTGTTGCTCCTCAGCTGCTTGCTTCTTCTCGGCTTCGGCAGCGGCTATTTTCGCATCGTTTGTGGTGAGCAGCTTCATTTGGTTCTGCAAATTGGCCAGGGTATGCTTGAGCTCGGCACAGTTGCGCGTCATCAACTCCATTTTGGCACTGTCCGTGTTAATGGGAACAACTTTGATGGGCTCCGGCTCGGGCGGCAACTGTGGCATAGCAGGAATTTCAATTTCATTCGTGCGCAGAGTCTGGTGAAGTGTTGTCCGCTCTAGTTGCAATGCGCGCAGTAGCTTCTGCAGCTGATCCACTTGCTTTTGGAGGCGTTCAGCCTGCTGGTCCCGGTGCTGCTTTTCGGTGGCCAATTCAATGACCATGCCATTGGCCTTCTCGTACTTTTGGCGCCAGCCTAGTGCTTCCTTCTCAATCTTCTTGGTGTGCTTCGACATTTTCTCTAGCTCGACCTTGTAACTTCCAAAGACTTCATTGGACTTCTTAAGCGATTGCTGAAACTCATCGTATTTGGCCGTATAGATGTTGAGCTGCTCCTTGAGCTGTTGCTCGCGCTCAGTTAGATCCTTAATCGCGCGTTGCGCCTGCAGCAACTTCTCTAGGCCAATCTGATTCTCCCTGTTAGGTAAATACAAATTTATGATAAGAGTGCAGAGAGGAAATGCTTAACTTATGCTCACTTGGTCAGTATTTCTTTTTCCATAGCAGCTTCAACCCGAGCCTTGCTGAGCTTCGCCTGATGAAGCTGTGACTCGAGTTGAACCTGCTCGTTCAGCTTCTCCAAGTGCTTCTCGCGCGCCTGGTATTGCTCAGCCAGAAGCTTTAACCTAAAAACAAATCAAATATATATATATATTTATAGTGAACATATGGTCGATTGATGTCTACATCTGTGTGTGTGGTAGCCAGATACAGGCACAAGAAAACGGCATGCAGTGTGGTGCCTATAAATAGACAGCGCACGCCGGTGTTTGTCTGTTGATTGGCAGCGCCTCTTACTTTTTGGTCATTTCGATGTTGTAATCACGTAATTTAACGTTCTCCTCGTTATTTTTGGACAGCGACTTTTGCACCTCGTTTAACGAGCTCTGGAATTTAGTTTGACTCTCCTTGCGTCGCTCCTCCTCCACCTTGATTTGCTGCATGCTCTCGTTCTTCACGGACTTGAGTATACGCTGCTGTTCCCGGCACACCTCCTGCAGCTTATCCCTCATGAGAACGCTCTTGTTCAGCTCCCGTTGCACCTGCTCCTTCTCCCGTTGCTGGTTCTCCATGTGCCGTTGCAGGGCACGCATCTCGGAGGTCAGTCGGCTCACTGACTTTTCGCTTTCCACGTGCCGCTGCAACAACATTTTCAATTTGTCCTCATTTGAGGTGCACTCGTCCAAGGATTTGAGCACCTGGTAACGGGATTCACAATATTATTTCGATTGTCTTTGTACTGAGGGTGCATTTGCTGGTACAGCCTCTTACCACATCCTCCAGCTTTAATTCTCTCTTTTTGGCCGCCTTGTCCATGATAAATCGCCTCTATATATGCGTGTATACAGTTCGTTCAAATTTTTACTATATTTGTTGAGAATACTGGCAACAGCGTGACCGAATCTTCATACAAAAAGTCTTTTTCTTTAAATAAAAAAATATACCAAAAGTACCATTTGCAAATTATCGAAATACTGACCTCTACTTTTTGTGATGTGTGCGTTTGATTGCTTCAAGTAAATGGTTGCGGTTGATAAAAACTTAAAATAAATATAAATAACTTAAAATTTCGCAATCAACTATTATTTTTCTCTTAAAATAAGTTGTTGGTAATTGATTGTTTAAAAATTCTTTGCGTTACTCTCAAATTTAAACTAAACACTACTTCAGAGTGACGTACATCGTCTTGAGTTAGTTGTTTCAAAATTATACGAATTTCAAAGATTGTAATATATTCTAATGACAACAAAGACAATACGATTTGTAAATATTTTAAATGTTCTCCATAAAAAAAACGCAAATTCCGAATGTTAGTTTTATGTTTGAAAAACTAACAGCAGAGTCATTTGCTGTTAAGTGGTGGAGCCGAATATAGAATATGTATCGATAATATTTTTCGTGTTAGCCATAATTTCCCATTCGATACAATCGATTTTTAGACTACTTTAGTGTGTATGCGTGTGTGTGTGACTTCGTCATATGACATTTTTCACGTCGTTTGTATTAGGTCCGTGGTCGTCGTCACTTGCTTTTTTCAACTTGCATTGATACCACTGCTGGAGCGAGCAGAAAACAATAAGTTTTAAAATACCTTAAAATGGCCAGCCAGACGCAGGGAATACAGCAATTGCTTGCTGCCGAAAAGAAAGCAGCCGAGAAGGTTGCCGAGGCCAGAAAACGTAAGCAAAACCCACTAATTTATCGTCCAATTGGATAGACATGAAACGACTTACGACTTACGACTTTTTCGCTATCGACGTTACGCGCGTCGAGCAACATCGAGTCACATGACTCGTCTGCACTCGAGTAAATATTGATATAAGGGAAAAATCTCTGCTTAAATTGCAGGCAAGGCAAGGAGATTGAAGCAAGCCAAGGATGAGGCCACCGAGGAGATTGAGAAATTCCGTCAGGAGCGAGAGCGTTCCTTCAAAGAATTCGAGGCCAAGGTTAGTTGCTCATGATAAGGGGCTGTATATCAATATATCAATATCTCAATGCATCAATGCAGCACATGGGCAGCCGCGAGGGAGTCGCAGCGAAAATCGATGCAGACACTCGTGTGAAGCTATCCGACATGGAGGGCGCCATCAGGACACGCAAAGAACCCGTCATCCAGGAGATCTTGCAGTACGTCTACAACATCTCGCCCGAAGTGCACAAAAACTACAACAGGATGTAAATTTTTGGGCGCACTGGCGACGGCGCTGGCCATATCCAAAATATTGCTCGTTCTATTGTAAATTCGATGTCCAAGTTCAACTCTTTACTGCATAATTTAGCCCCTTAATAATAGTGCATACTATATTAAACACTGCTGTATTATTATTCCATATATTAAAAAATTTGTTGTTTCACCAAGATAGAGCTTCGGTGCAGTTAAATTCTAATTATTTGTTAATCACTCTTAATTTTTGCGTTCGCAATTGTTAATAAAAGTGTACTATTTTGTTTATGTTTTATTCCATACAAATACATATTGTTTTCCTTAAAAATTTAAATTTTTTTGTTTTATGAAATTCTTTGCCTTGAAATGCGCAAAAATTATAGCAGGCACGTTCAGACATGCATGACAGCAGATACACAGTTGAATTGGATTGCTTCACTTGTTTATCCAATTAGACATGTATGTATTAGGTCAAGTGCTCAATCTTATTTCAACCCTTATAAACTGTCAAACGCTTCTACCGTCTTATGTTGCATGACAGTCTATCCAGCTTGCATGCCCAACTGGTATTTAATATTGGTATTTTCTAGGCCATTTTCGTCTGGTATTTAAATGTTGCTGGCAAACTGTAATCGTCAGTGGTTGTTTTGGTTCTGCTTGGGGAGGTGTTGCAGCGCTGGCCGTGTGGAGCTGTCTCCTCTATTTTCGGCTCAATCACGGCAAATGCAATTGTATAATACGAGGTGCAATATTTAATACTCAGTGATAACGACTGTCACTCATACAACTTATAATCTCAACGGATTTGGCTAACGCGACCCGAAAATGCACGCACACAAACGCAATATCATGTGAAAGTAAACAAGTCCGGCGAGCTTTTGGTATAGTTAAGCGAAAATCACACATGTTTAGAGCGACATGCTAAATTTAGATAGTGCCAATTCTGTCGGCGATGCTGATGAGCTGGAAACACCACCTACGCTACCCCAGCCCAACGAGGAGTCTGCACAGCTGCTGGCCGAGCAGAGCGAACGACCAAATGCTACGATTCAGCCACCGTACACGGCCCCCCTGGCCCCCTTCGATATGGAGCTGGTAAAGCGAGCCGGTCTAAAGGGCAAGCTGCTGGCCCAAGACAGCATCTGGGGAGGCGCTCTGAGGCGAGGCGACAGTGACGCGGCGACAGCATCGACACGTTTTGTTGATCTTGAGCGGGCCGGCGATGCCGGAAAGGCCACAAACTCATCGATTGAATCACTGACTTTGAACGAGAAGCGCGCTCGGTTCGCTGAGAGGTAAATCCCCCTGTATTTCGAGTCGGCCATAGAGGAAACAGTCATTAACTTAATTACATGACATTTTCTATTCCACTCTTATTGTCGCTTATCTATTGTTGTAGTCTGTTTGTCGACTCACAGGGTGATTAGGGTGAATAAATGGAATAGTAAATACTAAATTATGTATTAAGTAGCCTTAAGCGTGTGTCTACATGAACCACTTTGATATAGTTGTCTATGTACTTTTTATAGTATTCATAGAAAATTCAAGTGAAATGCGATATATCATACTTTAACTGATATTAAATCGATTGAAAAGGCTGTAGCTGCATGTAGTATTCCCTAGAATTAACGAATTTGTGGCTGAGAGAAGCTTAAGTGAAGATCTGTTAAAATCATACCCGGAATTTCCAGTTTCCCTGCGTTAGACATATTCGATTTAGTATTTATTAGATCTATATAAAATGGTTGATCAAAGCCCGGGAGTTATATGTCTTTGAAAGCATATTAAACATATACACTCCTGATCAGGAAAACAGTGGGAATCCTTTATCCTAACAAGTATTGACCTGGCCCAAAAATGAATAGAAGACAATATGTTTTAGAGATAAGCTTTTCTTTCTTGATCAAAATCTGCAATTGCTGTGTTTACTGATCTTATCGGATCTACTATTGTTTTCCTATTTACTCACATTATATTATATATTATATATCGATCGATACATAAGAGCAATCCCAGCATGTTTATTAGTAAGAGTATTTGCTCTTCGGATAATTTTCACATATCTAAATGAAGTCTTTCTCTTTGTCATGATAGTTTATGAAAGATAAACAGTTATTCGTCATTTTTAAGTGCCGAATGATGTTTGAGTAGATAATGTATATAAGTTATAACTGATAAGAGTAAATTGGCGAGTTGAAGATGCTTGCTGGAATCTTAAGGTACTAATTTTTTGGCTTTCATAATATTTTTTTCATATTTTTATATTTTCAATATATATTCCGATTTGTTCGTGAGAATTTAGTTCTAATTTCAGTTCATTTATATATATATATATATAATGACATTTATTGCAAAAGGACTACTGCTATAAGAAACAGTCTTAACTAAATCAATGTCTCTTATTTTTTTGCAAGTGTGTTATTTCTTATAACTTAATATATATAGAAGGTAATAATATCATATCATATATATATATAAATTTAAACACAGTATTTGAAGCAAAGGCAGCCTGTTTATAACTACTCAATTAATTTAATTACTCTTTGCCCTTTTGAGTTTGATTTATAATAGATTTAATCAAAGTGCACGGAAATCTCGAAAGGTGATTAACTGACCTGAATATACTCGCTCATTACAATGGGAGGAATATTGCATCTCACCAATACACACACAGACATACGGACAGATACACATGTTGCCTGCATTTGAGTACACCAGACACGTGTGTGTGTGTGTGATGTACTCAACAAGTGCTCTCTTGAAATGCTGCTCTCACTGTCTGGTGCGACGCGACGCATTGGCCAATAACAGCTGATTTGCCGCTGTGACGTGCTCTCAGCAAGGTGATATGTATAGAGAGGGAGCGAGAGAGAGCGCGCAGCGTGGAGACATGACAAGACAACCCGGCAAACGGACCAACAATTGTATTGAGCTGCTCAACTGTTTAGCGCTCAGCTGTTGGCGCTTGTTCAGTTTGTTGTCGCTGCTGCTGCGCGTTGGTCGTTCTCTTTTTCGTCGGCGTCGTCGTCGTCGTCGCCGCCGTTGTCATCTCCTCAGTCCGCTTTCTTAATTTATTCGCGGTGTACGCGCACCAGTTGACAAATGTTAATTCAATTAATAATTCGCGTGGACAACGGCCAAAGAGCATAAGCTACAATTTGTTTTTGATTTCTTTTATGCACATTATGGTTTAATAAACGGAAACGGTAAAGCCTAACGTGTTTCATTCCCGTTCCTTTCCTGGTTATCAGCTCTGTTGATCCAATGCATTACTCATCAGCACTGGGACACAATACAAAGATCTCGCTGTCTCCGTATCGCTGGCATTTGTATCTTTTGTTGCTGTTTTCTTTGGAGAGTTGTGTGGGCGCTTTTATTTCTGTTGTTGTCTCATTATTTTTCAGTTATTTGTCATATTGAAATTCCGCGTATTTTTGACAACTAATCTATATAAGCAATGATGTCTATATAATATATATATATATATACTATATACTTGAGATATCTCTCGCATCTTGCCTTTCTCTTGCTCTCATAGGTGTATATACTTATTTTGAGTGCATCCAAGATAAATTACATCTTTCGGCCTTGATTAAAATTTAAAAAAAAAAACAAAAAATATTAAAACAGTTGTTTTGATGTAGTCAAAAAGTAACCTCAGACATGCCCTACTGTATTGTGTGTAAATGTGTATAATTTTGGTCAAGCTACAAGTTAATTACTTTTGTTGGCTAGAAGGTCATCAGTCTCTGTAGCTGTTGCTGAGAGGCCTATAAATTATTAAAATATAAACAACAAAAGTTGGCTTTTAGCTTCAGGAAAACATGCACGAATTAGGGCCCAAAAAGAACGGCTAATAATGAAATGTGGCTAACAATTGTTGCGCTCTTGTTGTTGTATTGAAAAATGTTTAAAATAAATTTGGAATATCCATTTTTTGAGTTGTGTGAGAGAAAGATAATAATATTTAATAATAGATTTATATTTTATTATTATATTCAATATATATTAAATATAACCTTTAATAATTTTTTTATATTTAAAATAATTTAAAGATTAGACATGTACATATAAATTTATATATACATAAGTAAACTCATCGATTCTACATATTCCATTTCTATATATTGAAAATCCAGTTCTTATCAGTAATCCTCGCAAGTAATTGCTATTATCAGCATTAAATAGACTACAAAATTAAATTGCAATATAATGATAATTGTATTAATGAAATAATGTATATGCATATATATATATATATATATATATATATATATATATATATATATATATATATATATATATATATATATATATATATATATATATATATAAATTATTCTTTTATAATTATATACAAATTTTTGTTGCAATAATTTGATTGATATTACCTTTAAGTCTCTAAGTTTTTCTTGACTTTAAACTATGATTACAATATGTTTATCTGATGAGTTTGATTTCTTTGCTAAATATATATAAAATTCTTTGGAATTTATTGTGATAAGAACCAACGCAGTTTCCTATATGTATGTATTATACTATACACATAATATATGCTTAGCTTCGATTTCAAGCCAGCGAATGAGTACTTGCATCGAAATTAATGTGAGTGATTCATCGCAGATAAGTGCTGTTCCATGGTCAGGCTGCGGGAGAAAATTTGCCACTGAATCATAAGCAGCCAAAGCAAGGTGTTTCACAAGCAAATGCTAGATTATATATATACTTATTCAAATAAATATATATATATTACACTTAATAATATTTGAAATGAGCAGACTGTTTTTCTCATTAGCAAATTGTTGATTTTACTCATTTCAGGCGATACTGTGAGCTGTCGAGCAAGCAGCTCACATAACTTTGCTCTTGTTGATTCTAAATTGCATTTTCACAGTTCTCTGTTTGAGCTATAAAACTGCTGCATAAATAATTGAATTTACATATATGTATGTATGTGTATATATAAATACAAGGCGCCTGGCTGCTGAAACATTTTAATACACTTGCTCTGGCGATTATTAAGTATATGACCCATTTATCGTTAACGGCGCCCATTCATATTGACCCATATTATCGAAGGAGTGGTGTTTCTCGGTTATGAGCAGCGAGCACGGCAGGGTGCTCAAGGTCCCTGTTGTGCGGCGTCGAGAGGTCGTGTCCTCAGGGAAGCATTGTTGCTGCTTAAATATGCTTGCCATTTGCAAATGAAATCATTCGCTCATATTATGGCTTGCCTAATTTGTCCACAAATCTAACTAAAATGTGTTTCGACTTTGTCATTTGACAGCGGCTCATCCACCTATCAACTGCCAGACACTGTCGGGCCTCTGCCCAACGGGAAGAAGTCCACCTTAAATCAGTCAGCTCATATACTGCCAATGTCGGATCCCACACAGAACTACGATGAGCGCGAATGCAGCTGTCCGCGTGAGTTCTATCAAAGGGCCGAGGTGAACGCCTCGCTGTTCTTTGCGGACTGCTCACGCTCCATAGACTTCGTGTTGGCCTACAGGGTGAATGCCAACGAGGCGACGGAGGCGGAGAATGTGGAAAAGCGGCGCATCTTCGAGGAGAACCTAATTCAGCAAGGCCTCGAGGTGGAACTCAGTCAAAAGGACCAAATTTACTTTGTCAAGGTGAGGGTCGACAAAATATATATATTTATATATCTAATAATTATTATCATATTTCAGATACACGCACCTTTGGAGGTGCTGCGACGCTATGCGGAGATACTTAAGCTGCGTATGCCCATGAAGGAGGTGTGTATGCGCTTGCCGTAAACTAAATCTGTTCAATGCACTCGAATGATACACAAAACATTTTATATTATTTTAGTCATTATGTAATTTGCGCGTAAGCGAACGATCAAATCGTCTACACAATGCGGCCCATTATTTGTCGAAGAAGGTCTGCAAAACAGTTCAGGTCTCAATTAAATGCAATTAACAATTTTTGCAGATTTACGCCTTGCCATGCTGCTAAACTAAATATGCCTCGATCTCTCAATATTTGCCGTATTTATGCTTGAGCTCTATGTACGCCCTACTTGATATCCAATCTCAATCTCAATTTCGATCTCAATCTCTTAAGATGATCTAAACTTATGATTCCTTATAGAATTTCTATTAGTTTGAATCCTATTTAAATACTTTTCGAACTTTTAGTTGTAGTTTAACTTTTATATAATTATATTTCCTTTTTCGTTTTGTTATGTTATTCAACACTGTCTTCATATAATCTGCGAAGTCCTTAAACTTGAGTTTATAACTAATATATTTGGCTCGTTTCAGATACCCGGACTATCTGTGGTAAATCGCACCACAAAAAGTGTTTATTCTAGTCTCAAAACAGTCTGCCAATTCTTTTTGCGTAACATCTACGTGGACCAGCGCTACTTTCCGAAGCGTGCGCATCGCTTCACAGCCATCTACAGTCGTGACAAGGAGTATCTGTGAGTCAGCCTATACATCTTATATAGGTCGCCTACTTATTTCCATACATTTGCTTGCAGGTTCGATATACGTCAAGATTGCTTTTTCACAACCGCAGTGCGGTCGCGTATTGTGGAATTCATTTTGGATCGACAGCGTTTTCCCGCCAAGCGTCAGAATGACATGGCCTTTGGCATTGTGCGTTTGGTGGCTGAGGGTGTCTACTGTGCGGCGTATCCACTGCACGACGTAAGTAGCGGGCATTGACCAAAAATATACCTCATATAATTATATTTAACTTTACAGGGCGAAATCACGGAGGAGGGCACCATGCGGGAGTTGCTCTATAAGAACTGGGCCTCGGTGAAAAAGTGGTATCGCTATCAGCCCCTGGATGACATCAAGGAGTACTTTGGTGTCAAGATTGGTAAGTGTTGACAGCCCTTTGATCAGACATATATCTTAACTCTCCGTTTTCTTACTTCCAGGTCTATACTTCGCCTGGTTGGGCTTCTACACGTACATGCTGCTGTTGGCTTCCATTGTAGGCGTCGTGTGCTTTCTCTACTCCTGGCTTTCACTTGCCAACTACGTACCCGTGTAAGTTGTGGTAAGTACTGAACAGTTGAGCTTGAGCTAAGCAACATCTTTGATTTTCAGCCAGGACATTTGCCTACGCCCAAACTGGAATATAACCATGTGTCCGCTCTGCGATTGGTGTGAATTCTGGAATCTGAGAGAGACGTGCAACTATGCCAAAATAACATATCTCATAGACAATCCTAGCACAATATTCTTTGCCGTCTTTATGTCGTTTTGGGCGACGCTATTCTTGGAGCTCTGGAAGCGCTATTCGGCGGAGATAACACATCGCTGGGACTTGACAGGGTTCGATGTACACGAAGAGCATCCTCGGCCGGAGTACTTGGCTCGCCTGGAGCACATTGAACCCACACGCACGGACTACGTGACCAATATGAAGGAGCCAAAGGTGCCATTTTGGCGCATGAAGCTGCCAGCGACGGTCTTCAGCTTCTCCGTTGTGGTGCTGCTTATAGCCTTGGCTTTTGTGGCTCTCGTTGCCGTTGTTGTGCATCGCATGTCCATACTGGCCGCCCTGAAGGTGGATGGCAGTGGCATGACCACATCGAAGGCAATTTTTATAGCCGCTGCATCGGCAGCATTTGTCAATCTCTGTTTGCTCTACGTACTCAACTATGTAAGTAACTTGCCCTACATACACTTATCACGTGTATATAATTAATATATCTTCTCTTTTGTCTAGTTATACAATCACCTGGCTGAGTATCTGACTGAGCTGGAAATGTGGCGCACTCAAACGCAATTCGATGACTCGCTGACACTTAAGATTTACCTATTGCAGTTCGTGAACTACTATGCTTCGATATTTTACATAGCGTTCTTCAAGGGTAAATTCGTGGGCCATCCGGGAAGGTATATAACCGTCTTTGAATACCGCCAAGAGGAGGTAAGCTTACAGTTTATTTCTGCCACAACTAAATTAAATTTTGCTATTTTCAGTGCTCCTCGGGCGGCTGTCTGACAGAGCTCTGCATACAGCTGGCCATTATAATGATTGGCAAGCAAGCATTTAATACAATTTTGGAGGTTTACCTGCCCATGTTTTGGCGCAAGGTGCAAGCCATTCAGGTTGGCCTTTCGCGTCTCTTTGGCAATTCGGTTAAGCCCGACAAGGGCAAAGATGAGCGCTGGATGCGCGATTTCAAGCTACTCGACTGGGGCGCACGAAGCTTGTTCCCAGAATATCTGGAAATGGTTTTGCAATATGGTTTTGTCACCATCTTTGTGGCTGCCTTTCCGCTGGCGCCGTTCTTTGCGCTTCTCAATAACATACTTGAAATGCGTCTGGATGCCAAAAAGCTGCTGACCCACCACAAACGGCCCGTTTCGCAGCGTGTGCGGGATATAGGCGTTTGGTATCGCATTCTGGATTGCATTGGCAAACTGAGTGTCATCACAAACGTGAGTTGATTGGAATTAACTTTAATTAATTTGAAATTTAAATAAACATGCATATTTTCAGGGCTTCATTATTGCCTTCACCTCGGATATGATACCACGCTTGGTGTACCTCACCGTAAACTCGTCAGATGGCAGTCTGAATGGATACTTGGACTTTACCTTGTCCGAGTTTAGAATATCCGACTCGGCCAAGCTACGCAGCTTAGCAGGAGACTATTCAAATATAACCACGTGCAAGTAAATATACTGTACTAATATTTTAAATATATCAAGTTTAATTTCTCTTACTCTTCTCTCAGATACACGGACTATCGAGAGCCGCCCACATCGCCGAACAAATATCACTTGACGAGCACTTTTTACATCATTTTGGCTTGTCGCTTGGGATTTGTTGTGGTCTTCGAAGTAAGTTTTCAGCTATAACTACTTTGCATTGTTCGTTTTATTAGTTTTCATTACATAAATGCTTGTACATCAATTAAGGAAATAGCTTTGGTTAGTGTAATCCAATTTAAATAAGTTTTTAGAAGTGCAACTCTCAAACCTTGATATGCTGAAACATACCCGACGTTTCCACAATACTCTGCTGCAGCGCACGATTCTCATTTGAGGATGTCTTGAACATGCGATAGAGCGCATAGACGCCATAGGCAAACAGCGCATTCAGCACTAGGGAAATCAAGCAAGTCAATTATGAATACTCGAGTTAGAGTTGCAGTTGAACTTACCTATGAAAACACCAAAGAGCACACTGCGTGCTATGCGTCGATCTATGGAGGCATCCACCTCATCGATTTTCAGCTCCAAGCACACGAAGATAGCCACCTCAATGACCATAGAGACGTATGCGTTGATCAGCCATGGGGCAATGCAAATTAGTCGTCGCTAAACAGATATTCATAAGAGAGATACCATAACAGGCATTATTATGAGTAGCTCACCTGCTTGATGCCATCGACTAGAATGCCAGCCACCACTAGATTTATCAATGCCTTTACCCAAACAGTCACAGTTAGAATCATGTAGAAGGCCTGTGAGAATTCATGAACCAACACGTAGTCCACTAGAAAGTAGATGAGTTAAGTCTGTCTGTATTTTCTTAGTTTCTTTGTTTACCCAATGTGGCTACAAATGCTCCAAAAGGACTCAAGATCTGGACATCATTTTGCTGCCATTGCGTGAAGTCCATAAAATCATTGTACAGATAGAAGCTGCTCAGGCCGAGAATACAGAGCGCAGTTAAGGCATCCAAACAGGCTATGCACAGGCCAAAAGTGCGCAGATTCAAACAGGCGAAACTTTTCATTGCTTAAATTTTTGTAAAAGTATTTGTAGTTATTTAAAAAGGTTTATATAGTATTGAAATTTCTTTTTAAGTTATCTGTTCTTATGTTTTTCTTTGATTTTGTTTATAGTTAAATTCTTTATCCTTTAAGGTTATCCTTTGCTTATTATAATTTTTGTGAACGCGTGCGCTCGCTTCGAACTATTTGCAGCTACTAAATCAAAAAACGTTGCCGCGTCTAACAAAATGAGGTCCAATTTTCATTGAGCTGTCATTTTCGCTTTCCACTTTTCACTGCAGTTCGAAAAAATTCCTCGCACATGAACTAGATCTGTGTGTGGGCTTCTTCTGTGCCACTTCAAATTAGTCTTAATTTCTAGACTTATTCTGTTTTTTTTACACCTGCCTAAGCTATCTATCCAATTCTTGACCCTATAAAGCTGTTGACTTTCTCGTATATAAATGCACAGTATGTCCACTGGCTGATTAGCTAAAAGAATTTAATTAAGTAGAAAGAAAACAAAGTTTTAAGCAACAGAGGAGGCATTTTTAAGGTTTTACTCTGTGCTAATGACCCCAATCAGGTGTTGGGGTGATGAAATATTGCACCTGTGCAACATAGAAAAGTAAAGGTAAAATGCTGTTTAGCAATTAGTTGAATGCAAAAGCTCTTTGAAGGTTGTTCAGACAATAGAGTAACGAATTCATACTAAAATATAATTTATTTCTTACAGAACTTTGTAGCTCTGGTGATGATATTTGTGCGTTGGTGTATACCGGACATGAGCGTGGAGCTGCGGGATCAAATCAGACGCGAGGTTTATATAACCAATGAGATAATCATAGATCAGGAAGCGCAACGTGCACGTTTTGGTAATTGATATAAATATTGAATTCAAATGAAAATCATTTAACAATTCTTTTATTTTAGAACGTGCGAAACGTAACTATTCAATGGCAAGGACTGCGAGCGTGCAGGATGTGGACGCTGCCTCGGTAGATGAACCCAACTCCAAGTTTATACAAATTGAAAAACTACTCACCGCGAATCTCTCACAAATTGAAATGGACTCAATCATACATGGCGAAAACACGACCACAGGCATCTCCGGTGCAGACTGCTAGACCATCCATGCTCTCTTCTCAGTGCCCTCAATGCTCAGTGATGCGCACAGAACTCATGATATTTAGTCTTAACTCCTAGTTCAACGTATTTAGATTAGACTCTAAAGTGTTTCATTGTGTTATGCCAGTTCCTTGCAAAAACTTAATTAGTTATATGAAATGCTTTATATTTTTTTAACATTTTGGTTTAAAGCTTTAATCACACAAAAACTATCTCAGTTATGTTGAAGACAACAGTGAATATGATAGATGCAATAATGGGGCACAATTACACAAATCTAGTTAATTTAATATGGTTTTAAGCCCAGCATGTGCCAAAGTAGGACCTAGCACAAAAAAAAAAATAACTATTGCATATTTGACATAAAAAATGTATACGTATTTAATATATTTTTTAATATATTATATATTAGTATCAGAACTTAGAATTAAATTGTGTTTTCAAATTATTTATTTTTACATCTTGAAGAAATCTCAGGCCGATTCAAAAATCTATTGAATTCTCATTTAATCATACACAAACCTTACAAAACATGAAAATATTTTAGATAAACTTATTTTATATTTTCTATATATAAAGAATATTTATATTAGATTGGGCAATGAATGTTCGTAAATATTAGATAAAAGTAAATGTAGATATTGTGAATGCAGAAAATAGAATCTGTCTATTGAAATATAACTGATTTATATGGACTATAAATATACATATACGTATATATATATATATATATATATATATATATATATATATATATATATATACTATTAGCCTGAAGGCCTTTGTCGCTCTGGCTTAAAACAAAATTGTTATTTTGAATTAAATCTTGAAAACAATAAAATAAATAAATAAATAAATATATACTATTATGGTAAATGTGATCGTGGATATATATTATGATTCGATGTCTTATATGTTTAGATATTTTATTAGATATCTTTAAATCTACTCAACTGATACTTTAATAAAACACAGAACGTCCAATCTGAATATTTATAAAAAATGCAATTTGTGATTAAATATATCAGTTCTATAGTAAACTGTCATAAAATATGTTCTATAAATGTATGTAGCTATAACGATTTTGTGAATATGTATATAACAGACAGTTAGGACCGTGGTATACTCATTAAGTACTCTTTATTGGGACTCAGCAGAGTTGTTGGAGCTAGAGACCGAAACTTTAAATGTATATTGCTTTTGACGTATTCCTCTAGGGACTTGTGCTTTGGCAAATGCACACATTTCATTTAAAAGTGCATCAGGTCAGAAAATTTATTCAACTATTATGTTCCCATGGGCATAACCCATGGGCATTACCCATACTGCCCAAGTTCAGTCGAGCTGTGTAAACAAAGCTCGTGCATGCATGTGTCGTTTGTTATATATGTTTGTATGCATAAAATAGCCGTAGAATAACTGAATAGCAGCTCGTCGCAG
This sequence comes from Drosophila repleta, assembly GCA_018903745.1. NCBI lineage: Eukaryota > Metazoa > Arthropoda > Insecta > Diptera > Drosophilidae > Drosophila > Drosophila repleta. Next base: position 15,637,180 of record JAEIGN010000233.1, on the reverse strand, counting down.
GGTTCAGAGCATTTCCTGGTCGGGAACTCTCGACTAGAGCAACCTCACATTGAATTTCATATTCTAATGTGGTATGGATTCAGAATTAAGTTTATATACATACAAATTTGTTTGATTCATGGTTGCCTGGGAGCCAGGCCAAACTTCAAAGTAAACGTATTCCGCCTAAAACTTAGTCTGCCTTAATCTAAACCGTAAACATTGTTAATCGTTCGTACTTAAGCGCAAAGACTTTGGTAAACATAATTTTGCTTCATTTATAGCATTTTATTGGGCGCCCCTCAATGCAACGCTAATTTTCTGGCAATAAAATACTTAAACAGCCCATAAAAGTTGAGTACTTAAATTTAATAGCAATTCGGAGAGTTAAATTGCCAAAGGTACTCAACAAATTCCATCTTAAGAAAACGCGTGTGCACAGATAAATTTATAATATATACATATTCATTTCTTCAGTTGGTTCAGATTTGAGTCCTAGACCTGTATAGCCCACTATTGTTGTCATAGCCGAAGGTCAAAGTCAGAGCTAGCTAAAAATAAATAGGCTGATCTCTTGCAAATATATACAATTTGAATCATAATAAGAGCATTAATATACAAATTCTCGCAATTAAATTTAATTATAAACCGAAATGATTGAAAGTGCGATTTAGGGTCTATTCGCTTTGCCAAAGTGTATGTAACAGGCAGAGCGAGGAGGCGTCTCCCTACTCCATAATGTATATATATTCCTGCATAGGATCAACAGTCGAGTTGCTATCTTTCTGTCTCTTTTTGCCTGAGTGTATATATTTATTTTGAAAACTTATTTCATTCAAGCTCCTGCACAGCCGCATACGCCACACATTTGTGCTATGCTGTAGCGCTGGCATCAACCCCAACGCGTTGCCAAGTGCTGGCCCCCCCGCAGCTGGCCAGTGGATGGCCATAACGCAACAAGCGGTACAGCTGGGAGCACAACGTATACTCGCAGTTTGGGAGAGCATTGGCCAAATGGCGGAAATTTGATGGTTGAATGATTTGTTGTGTTGCGCTCGCGTTTGCTGCGCATGCGACAAACAATGACGTCACGTGGGAAAACTTGCGCTCTGCAATGGGGAGCGCAGCTGATTGTGCTGACAGCAATCGCACATGGCGATGGCGGTGGCGTCGCTGGCGACGTAGCTGTTCAGCCAGGGTGCACAGTAATAATCACATTCATTCGTTTATTTGGTTAGCCTGAGTGAATACGTCTCTGGCGCTGCGTGGCTCGCGGTGCACTTTGTGTAAGAGAAGCGGCTTTCGACGGGTCTTTGTTGCCATCACTTTAATGGTCTAAGCACGCTAAAATGCTAGCTGCCTTGGCTACCCCAACAGAAGTTCTTAGCTGCTTCGAGTCGATTCCGTTTGCCATAAACTGGCAGCGTGCATTGCCCTAAGTGCGGAAGTCTCTTTGTTGTCCTGTCAACTGCGGAGGGCAGTGCAAGCGCAACTCTGTTGCCCCATTGAATCGAAAATCACAACTGAATGCTGCTCAGGCGGATATCACAGGTATGTACTAATTAATCACACGCATTAAAGTATTCACACACAATTAAATCTGATTTAGTCAGCTCGCATATCGCACATCCTAATGACCTTTTGCGATCCGCTGACTATCGATTTTAGTTTGCCGACTGCCGGCTAACACTCAAGGAACCATCTCATATTTCGTTCTATCACAGTCATTACACTCCCTCTCCCTCTCTATGTGTGTGTGTGTGAATGGATTTAGTGACTTGGCAATTGCATTCCGTCGCCTTGGCGTCTCTTTGTTTAACAGCCACAAATTCAAAAAGCTTTAAAGTCAACAACTCAACTTTTCTTTGTGCTGCTTTCTGTTGACTTGTGGCTAGCATAGAGAAACTCATATATAAAAGAGAGAAGTATCTCTCTTGTATATGTATATAGTTACTCTTATATATATACTCTCCTCTATTCTATATATTTTTATATACAATTTAGTTCACTTCTGTATATAATATATGCCAACATTCTCAATCAACATGTAATTAACGCATTGGGTATCACAGGTGTTTGCTCTGAGACACAAATTTCCTTACCTAAACCATAATGTTTGGTGTATTCATTATTTGTTAGCATTTTGATTGATTTACAAATGGCCTGGAATATTTGAATGGGCAACTGAGCTTCGTCCAATTAATCGTTATCAAATAGTATGACTCCAATTAAACATTTCGTTAATGTCTTTCGAAATTATTTACCTTCCGCCCGCGCTGGCTTTGGCGCGTTTCTGTACTTAATCGACCGTTGGCCATATGCTCAAATGTCCAGAACCGCGTTTCCCCCATTGACTTTGGCGCTCAAATTACAATGCAAACAGTGGGCAGCTGCGGCGATAAGCTTGACAGTTCCTATTCCACTAGAGTGGTTAATAACGAAACGGAAGTTGGCAATGGCTGTCAGCTGGATGTTATTTATATTTATATTTTATACAGTTATTATAAATTTTGGTTATTGCGATTAGCATAGACATTAATCAGTATACTCTATAAAGTGTCAGCTCTTGATTAATGGTGGCATTAAAGCCATGACATGGCTACAAGTTGAAGTGCGGCGTCAGCAGAACTGCGCATGTTTAGTTGATTTAATTTATTGGCCACAATAAATCAAATTAATTATATTACAATTAAAAATTGTTCCCATTTTTATTTTGGATTATAAACAATGGAAGTAAATTAATGAATCAGGCAGAGCGTGCTTCAGCTATAAAATTGTGTATTTCAAGCAATACCAATATCTTCTTAAAGTTTTCATCGTTGGCATACGCTGCGTATACGCAATTTTGCCTTTATCATTTGACTGGCGTCTGCTATTCGACTCTTGATGGTCGTAAACTAATTTAATTTACTACAAATATGCCTCAGAACTGTTTCAACAATATTAACTTGGTCTATTTGCCTACTGCTGCTGCATGCTCCTGAATTTTCCAATCAATCGTCTGGGCACACAAATTAATAAAATTTTCGCATAAATTGGGCATAATTATTGTGCGCTAACAAAGCAAACACAAATTAAATACCTAAATTAGTTGGCTCCAAAAGAAAAGACGAACACTTACAAAACATCAAGAAGCCAAGCAACAGCAACAACAACAACAATAATAATAACAACGTCGACAACAGCAACAATATTGTGAAAAGCCAAACAAAGCATAAATGAGAAAAATTTCTGTTGCCTTTGCATTAAGGAACAACAAAAAATATGCTGACTCATTGAGCGGATATTACAATAGAAATCATGTTGCAATACCCCGAAAGGAAATTATATAGACATACATACACACAATTAGAGTAGGTGTAGGATGTAGACATGGATATGATTTCGATACGTTAAGAAACTTTCAGTTGAGCTGACTCAGAGATACCCTGTAAGCCTCTCCCCCAAAAAGCAAATATACATATATGATTAGAGTGGATGCTTTCGATATGTTTTAAGGGTAAGGAGTATAGAGCGAGCTTGACTGAATGTTACCCTATAATCTATAAGAAGCAAAACGTTTATATTTACATTAAATATTTATACATATACCTATGTATGTATACCTATCAACTCTGTTGCTAATCCTGACTAAACTTATATATATCTATAGTCCACCTTCCATTGCCTGTTACATATTTTACCAAGCAAACAATATACCTTCTGGTTTATAAATCATTTATTTCATCGAGCACTGGGTATCGCCTGGCACACGCGATTTGCGTTTTTATAATTTAACGCAATGTCTTCGCTCTTCGAATGTCATACTTAGTATAGTTGTCCTTGGCTGCTATATAAATAGATATCCAACGTCCCAAACACCGTCACAAGCAACGCCAATTTCATTTACATGACGGGAATGACTTTCGTGCCCCGCCCCCTCCCTAGGGGTGTCATTTCCATCGATGTTTCGGTGCGTTGTTAGCTCGTCTGCGAATGATTAGTTTTGAAAATGTTGCGCCAAGGTTCACTCTCTGATTTATAGTCTGCTGCATCAAAATGTTCCAGGTTGAACATGACTTGAACAAAGTTGGTCTATTAAAAGGTTCAGGGTCTTGAAAAGTTAGTGATATGTGTGTGTGCGTGTGTTTATTATAACAAACTTTGATGATTCAATGACGAAGTCAACAGAAGAGGATGCAAATGAAGCAAGGATTAGGAAAGGGTCTTGACTGTGACTAACTCGACCGAGTTAAAGATATTTAATTAGAGAAAATATGAACAAAATCTATTTGACTAAGACTTTTAAGGTTTAGACCTCGATTAATTTTATGGAATTATTTACCAAAAGTTTGTTTTCTTAAATTTCAATGGAAGTTTCCATGATAAAAGTTGTATATTAAGGTTAATGCGTTGTTTTAGGTATATCCATATAATTATTTAATTAGTTAGCTTGAGCCAGATTGAAATTAGCATAAGTATAAACAAAGTATATATACTATATATACATATGTACAATATACAACTTTAATAAACACAATTGTAAATAGTATCTGAGATTAATGTTAATCATATTTAATTTACTATATACGAATATGAGTAATATGAGTATTGGGGTAAGCTCTAATCGACTTCGACATGGTTATGTTATGTTATGTGTACACATATATAAAAATTTAAAAACTGTATGATTTCTCTAGTGAAATCGATATGGTTTGGTTGTGCAGATCATGTATGTAAAGTTATACTTAGATAATCAGTGAAAAGTCTAGAACTATTCTATTAACCACTCTTAACCACAATTTCTAATATTTGTTGAAAGAAAGAAACAAAAAATAAATAATAAAATAAAACTTTTAATTAGATTAAAAACGACTTTCGGCAACAACATCAATAAATGAGTAAGCAAAACAAATTCCTGCGGTTGCTCAGTTGCTAAATCCTATGAAAATACAAATTCACCCGTTTCCAATTCACGAAAATCTGTGGCGAAGGTCGTCGGCATTTTAATTAGCGTTTCTCTTAATTGGAGTGGATGATGCAAATGCAAATCTCAGACGCAAAATCAAAGCAAAGATTTGTATGTTTATCATATATTTGTTTTATTTCAAACATCTAGATAAATACAAGGGAACATGACTATGTCGCAGCGTGAACTTATTTGGAACACAATTCAAACTGGTTCCGAGTTCTTTATTGATTCACCTTTGATAAAGTGCATTAAAGTGAGTTGCTTGAGTCAGCTTGCAAGGGGGTTTCTTTAAATTTCGCTCGCATGCAGCAAGAGGGTTGTTTAGAAAGTCTTTAGAAAACGTATTGCTTTGTGCTCTAATCTCTTTCGTGCGTTTCGTTTCCTATTGTTTACCAGCATCAGGTTATTGCGTTGCAGTTTTGCTTCCTTAGAGAAGAAGAGATATAGACAGTCAAAAAAGTGTTGAATGGAAATAAAATGTCAGTTAGCAACAGTGGGGGTTCTCTTTCAACTGCGTCCTATCTAATTACAAGGCATACAACTACGAACGGTTGTTGTTAGTGATAATAATGCAATATGCGCATGTCATTCGCCCTATGAGCAGCTGGCAAAGTACCCGCCTTACATGCTAACTAATATTTTCTAACAAGGTGCAATCATAAAGATTATGAAATTTGCCTTTTAAGTGCACTTATTGCATATTTGGCTCAGGCGAGTGCCGACTGTTTGCATTGAACTGGTTCGAACTGGCCGCCGAGCACAGCACGTTGTGCTTACGGTATGTAAAACGCACAAAAAAACAACGCAAAGCAAATCGGCGCAAAGCAAAGAAAAGCAAAACAAAACGACCCGTCAACAGCTGATGGCAATGGCAATGGCAGAGGCGAAAAACATTGCAAACGAAACGTGCCGATGAAAAGGGGATGCGCGACAGAGCAGCAGAAGTGGAGAGAAAATGCAATTGCATCGTTTTCATATACCCTTCCTAATGTATAGGCCACACAAAGCTATTTAAATAGGAAAAATATTTGTAAAAATGCAAAAACATAAAGTAAATAATAATAAATTAATAAGAAGTTATCTAGTTCGAGCTGGCTAACTGTAAAATATGAATTATTCTAGCTGGCTAACTATTGTGATTAGGTTGAGTAAAAATCTTCTTGCTGAGCATTTTCTCTTTCAAGTAGAGAGCAACTAGTAGTCGGTCATTAGATTATTGTGCATTGCATTTGTGCTCTTGCTCATCAGTTCCTCAATAGTTTTGTTTCGGCGCTCAAAGTCATGGCCGATATTCGGAATACCTGAGGAGCAGTAGCATCAGCGATGAGCAGTCATACGAAGGCGCTCGCGCAGCAGACGACCACGAAACAGAAGCACACAAGATAACAAACGGGAGCTGTCGGCGGCGCATGGTTAGGCGCACTCAGAGGACTTAACGGTAAATAGTGAATAGTATGCGTGTGTGTGTGGGACTGGGACTGCGAAATGGAAAAAATAGAAGTTGATAAATTGAGAATTGTATGTTGCAAATTGTAAATTAAAGGACGATCAAAAGTTCAAGTGCATTGTGCTCGGTTTTATAAATAGTTTGTTTATTAAAATCAATAAGACAATAACAAACTACAGAGTGCAATATTTAATATATCTACATACATACCCATACACACTTACATTCTGGCATAAGTGTATATGTATGTGTGTGTGGTGTTATGAGAACAATTAATTGACGACAATTGAAATGCAGCGGCGGCGGTCGGCGTCATACAAAGTTTCTCGCAGGCGAGCGGAAAGTTTTGTTCAATATTCGAATCGATTTCAGTCGCCAAGTGTCCGCATATAAAAATAGCAATTAACAAATTTATGCAACCCACTGTGGCAACTGCTCCAACACAAATGCAAATGTATGGGTGCGTTTCTGTGCATGTGAATATGTGTGTGTGTGTGTGTGTGTATGTTTTTGGCACTATTTAGGCGTGTAAGTGTGCCTTTTAAAAATAAACAAAAAGCACACACACACATTAGTACACCGTAGACACAAACATATGTACATACATACCTACACATAAAAATGTACATACATATGTATGTATGTATGTACATATATGTTTAAATAGACTTTTCAAAATGTTGTTGCTAATTGATCTACAGCCAAATGTTTGTTATTTCCTTAGACACCTCACTTGTCACTGACTCTGGCATTCAAATTCTATTTTATATATATATATATATGTATTTTCTTTTATATATATCTATATATACATATGTATATATGTATGTCTTAAGTCGTTATTGAGCTACATTTTGCCTCACGACTCCCCAATGGGTGCCCGTATGGAAATATTTTATTATTCTATGCTGGTAGCGACATCGTTAAAACGAGCACCGAGCAAACAATACCAAAGTTTGACAACAACAATCAGAACAAACACAACAACAACATGAGCAACATACTTTTGCGAATTTCATTCAGCAAGCGTAAACATTGAATGGTTACTTTTGGAGAGAAAATAAAAATATCCGGGGAGTACCTGATACTTTCTAAGTAATCTGCTAAATGGCTTTGTGACTGTGGCCAGTTGATGTTTTTTATAGAAAATAATAAAAAAACTACTTGACCGGCACTCGAAAGTAATTTGAAGTTATATATCGTAAAAAATACTAAAAGTTTTCAATCTAAATGGAATTTTCCCTTCACAATCCTTAGACAACTATATAATATATAGTTTTAACATTCAATTAATAAAACATTTGTAGACATCTGCTTTCTGTTATAAATCTATATGCTATATTAATCCGATACACACAATTCATATTTTCATTTTCATCTGTTTAACTGGGAGAATCGTGCATGAATTTCGGATTTCTAACAAATTTTTTATACTTCCCACGTGCAAACTGGCCAAGTGATGTATACCAATTTGGATCTTTATACATATATACAAGAAACTGGGTTTTATGAAAGCTTAAATACTCTCGCAAAGAATTACTCGACACAGATTTACAGATTTTGATTCAATTCTAAAAGGATTCCATATGTCCTTTATAATATTTTTGCATATTTAGTATTCAATATATTTTAATGCATTAGTTTTTAATATCCTTTAGCATTTTGATTGGCTTTTCCCAACACCCGATTGGAAATGGTTTGTGTAATTGACTAGAAATGGTTTTCACCTTATCCAATTGAGTCAGACAGCTCCATAAATTAATTTGAACAGTCATGAATGAGTAAAAGTGTTGTCAGGTGCTTGCTGTATATGTTTCCATACTTCTAGGTAAACCACATTTAAAGTTTATTCAATACAATTAATTATTTATGAAGCCGATAAAAGGCTAACTTTTCTGTCTATGGGGAGTGACTGACCAGAGACTACTTTGTTTCTAGCGGTAAGCTGTAGCTATACTTATGATATATATGTATACATATAGAAGCAAATACACTGGCAGAAATTTGTTTTTTGAAATGATTGATGATTCCGGAGAGTTTAGGTTTTGTTGGTTATACTGTAAACAATAAATAATAAATTGGATACACTAATACTTATATTTCAACGTGGAAAAACAATCCATGATTTCAGATATAGACTAGTTCAGTTGATGTCTGAGTCCTCTAACTTATATGCATTCGCAAGTAAGCATTACGCCATGTTTACTGTTTTGCAATGGGCTCTGAGCTAAAAAAGAAAGCTTTTTCCTCTGTTTACTAACGAGTTGTTGTTCGCTAGCATATGGCACTTATTATTGTTATCTGATTTCTTGGAACTAATCTGCTAGGCACAATCATGGCAAACGATGCTTAATAACATGCTCCACTCGTAAGCATCTTGTTGCTGTTGTTGACTGGTTTTCTGAACTGACTGAGATATATGCCAGTTGGACTACAACAACACATCGTTAATCTTTAGCAACAGGTTTGTTGGCAGTATCTAAATATTTCAAAGATCAAAAGTTTGCTAAACGACTTACAAAAACTAATCAATTCATTTAAATTTCTAAACAAAAAACAATAAAAGCTACATAGAGAGAGAGAGAGAGATAGAGAGCTAAAGAGCAATCAGAAAGCACATAAATAAATTGAGCAAAACAAAAAATACTTTTGTCACGTTTTTGACTTATTTCAAAAGAAAACAAGAACACAATTTATGTGCGTCGCTTGCGACAAGTGATAAATATATATATAAAATATATATACAATATATATTTATATATTTGTATAGAGTACCCATTGAGTTTATACTATAGCGTGCACAAGTATATTTTTAAATTCCTGAGCTGTGGCAGTTGCCAAGCGTTTAAGTGGCCTGCGGCGTATATTGCCGTGAAGTCTTTTAGTTTTTGCCTCACTACTTGATTGAGGGTCAGACATTAATTGTGGCCTGAACGCTCGGTGCCTGCTCATAGCTGGCTAGAACTCTCAGGCCCCTTGCTCAAAGCTCTGTATTATAGACGCTTGCCCGACGAGTTTGCCAGGCAGGCGCTTATCTTTGCGCAATCGCGACGTGTGCCGACAACGGCAGCAACGATGACGATGTTGTAGTTGAAGTATCATTAGTATGTGTGTGTATGTGTGTGTGTAGACTGGCACTGGGCACCCATACTAACAGGGCACTGGCTATGGTATGGCGGTCGTTCGTACAGCTGTTTTGATTGAGGAACGTCGTCGTAGTTCCCGTCATCGCGGCTGTCTGCGCTTTTGTCTAACTAGTCTATCAGCTGTTTGTGCTTTGTTTTATTGTTATTTTTAGTGGGGCCGCTTAGTGTGCATCGTGAGGATCATTGAAGGTCTGATTTGTCTGGTTTTTTGCTGACGATAACCCAACGCAAGCGGTTCAATTGCCATTTCTAAGTACTTGACATCCGCAGCAGACCTCAGCTAAAACTCAATCGTTCGTCACTTCACTCTTCACACTGTCAATTGTAGTTTGTTTCCATTTCAATTTCGATTTCGGTTTCGGTTTCAGCTAATTGTTTTTATTTTCTTACCATGATTCCGTGGACCACACCCAGCGATCAACAGTTTGTTTACGTCACGGTTTCATGATTCCATGGAATATTCCGAGGCATTTATGCTGGCACAGCATAATCAAATATGAGATCATTTCGTCTACGCGTGCCCGCCGCCTCTCGACACTCAATTGATTTATTTTGATATCAACAACGGATCGTGATAATTTGGCGCATCCCTTAAGTGTTTTGCTATTTTCGGAAAGTTTTATGTGCTGTTGCTGGTGTTAATTATTCATTGAACAATATATTCGGGTTATATATTCGCAAAGTTTGCTTCTTTTTAGTTTTTTTACATACAAAAAAAAAAAAATCAAATTTACATAAGTTCCTTTCTCTTAAACAATATAAAGCGAACAACTCAAACAATAAATGCAACGAACTTGATAAATATTGAGTGAAAAACTATTGGCAACTGTCAGCTGAGTCTGCTCACTGGGTCTATTGAATTATATTGTTCCAAGAGTCCAAGGTTTGTGAATCTCAAATTTCTATTTCAAGAACTACTTCAAACGGCACGTTTTTCAGCTCTTATTGCTTTTTATTGCTGTTTGGAGGGCATACTTCAGCATTAGTTGAGTAGCGGAATACTGTACGGACAGATATATAAACATAAATAATAATTACTTAATATTCCAGTCACATACATACATATATAACTATGTTGCAACTCAGCATAGCACAAAAGTGTCTCTGAAGTCATGTTTATCGCATTTAAGCAAATTCTTGTTGGGGCATGGCTTTAATTGCATATACAGCCATTATCAACAAACACTATGATCTCTCTCTCTCTCTCTCTCTCGCTCTCTCTCTCACTCTTTGACTGAGTTTGTGTCTAGCAGGTGTACGACCAAGCAGAATCTGGCAGTTGGTTACAACCGGCGCTAACCAGTCTGGTGCGGTGTTGGCTCGTCTAGCTGAAGCTCTCAGCGAGCTTTATGCATTTTACTGGGGCTGTGGCTGGGCCAGAAACTACGTTGTAAGCACGTCCGGCGACATCTTATCAGCCAGATCTATTGCTGCTTCCCAAGTGCACAATTCCGTGCCCTTAGATGGCCGACATATTGATTTATATTTTGCTAATCCATACTAGTTCCGATACTCCAAATACATATCTTATCGCTCTGACTAGCTCAAACAATTACCAACTTTTGTCAGTCTATAAACATGATTCAGATCTATAAGCCAATAAACAAGAATTTTATTTGTTTTTGCCAATTGACTTATTTCACCTGGAGTTTACATTTAGTTGTTTCTTATTGCTGATGAGATCACTGGAGTGTAATTGGCTGAGCCAGTTCTATGTTTGAGATAGATTAGTATCTCTCTCTAGCTAGTTACTAAGGCAGTTGACTTCTTTCCTAGTTATTTGTAATAGTTAATTGAGTCAACATTTGATTTGTGCTCAAATTGAGTCAACAACAATCGGATGACAGCCAATAAAATAAGTGAAGAGGAGAGCCTGTAAATCCGTAGACTAAACAAGCTAATCTCAGTGATCCATGAAAATGTTTTCGAATATATAACATGTACATTGCATTACGATAGACTGCACATCAGACAATTTTCATTAGAGCAATCACAAAGTTGATTGTCGTTTCATTTCTAACGTCTCACTTCAATTGACGCCAAGTGTTTTGTACAACTATTTATATGGAAACGTATGGGGGGCTGTTAATTTAAATATTTATAAGAAACAGGCAGCAGCAAACAGAAACAAACATTTGCTATCAAAAACAATTGAATATTAATAGAACAGAAATTCCATATTTGAGCGGACATTTGAGCATTTCTACAATTACGTACATATATACATTACGTACATATATACATATATATATATATATACATATCGGAAAGTCTCCTATTTCTATAAACTTCTTGCTATGGGGCACTTGCAGCTACAAAGCTTGATGGATTTGTTTATAACTATATATATATTGCGCTTAGCAATTAAATGCAGCGAGCATATTAGAGACATCATGACGCCACATTACTAGGGGAACAGGCACATGCACACATAGATATACAGATAGGGGTGAGCCTGTATGCATGACTGTATGTGTGTATGTGTATCTGTGTGCATCTTTGTTCTGTTGCTAGTGCCATTGATTCGCTTGCTCCGCAGAAAGTTTATGTGCATCTCTGGAGTGTTTATATGTATAATATATAAAGTAGTTGTAAGAACAACTTCTCTCTCTAGCTCTCTCTTTCTCTCTCTCGCTCTTTGTGACTCACACACACACATAACCAGATACGGCCAGGGGTAATTTAAAGAAACTGGCACGCAAGTCACTTAAAACCGAAGCCATTTGTTGAACTTGATGTCAAAACGAATTCAATTGTCACGCGAGCAGCACCAGATGCAGATCGAGCGGAAGAGTGCATCGAGTGAATGCGAATGCATTTAAGTTTGTGCTGTGTGCCCGTGAGAGTGCATCTGTGTCTGTGTGTGGAAGAGTTGGTGCATTTATTACGTCTGGGATATTCCCAATCATCGGACTCGTAATAATCACACGCGTTTATTACGCGTAGAAAACGAAACAAAAATCATTTGAACTGATTTCAGCGCAAAACATCGTAAAAATTTCATAATTAGTAAGTTCAATTTGAATAACCAATTTGTAATATAATAAAATTTTTCACGAATACGTGCGAAGCAGAGCTCCTAAAAAAAACCCGTCTCATATAAAGAGTTTAAAATTATACGCTTCAGTTTGGGGCTGCTTTTTCGGTGATTTATCTCTAAATAAATATTTAAATTAAAAATAAAACTTTAGTTTTTCGGTCTGCGAAGTGTGATTTATATCAAAATAAATATTTAAATTAAAAATGAAAAATTTATACCTCACATACTAAGTATCAGTGAAACTGAATATTAACTTTGCTTCAGCTTGACACTAAGCACAATATTTGGCATTTTAATTGTTTTTGCAGCGTAAATAAAGCTGTTTGTTTTCTTAATATTTGCTGAAATAAGAATTCTGCAAACAACTGAAGAATGATAAGAATTCTGGTTTGGTTGACGCGTGGCTCGTATCTGGGAAAATGCTAACTTTTCCTTATCGTCTGCAATGCAAAATATTTGATATGCAAATAGCTGAAACGAAAGTTACCCTAACAATTCTAGGCCAATTTTATTTGCCTATGTTGGCACATTGGTAATATTTTTAGCTGTTAGTTGAGCTCCACCCTTATTTGATTATGAGATGATTTTTTTTTTTGTTAATCGACAGCTATGTGTTAAAGTTAGCTTTAGCAACTGTAAAGCCAGATGTTTCAATTGCTATTATCGTTCCTTTATGCGGCTGAACAATTGGGTTTTGCGCAGAATATATATGTATGTTTAGCTATATTAAAAGGAAAATGGCATTGGTAATTTTGAAATCGGCCCAATTTCATTCCAAATTATATCATAATCATCCCAGGTTAGTTTGTAACAGACTTGGCAACGCGGCGTATTCGTGATAAGTTTGCATTCGCAGGTCTCATGTTGTTAGCTGCGCTTTGCATTTGTATTTGTATTTGTTTGGCTATTTGATATAAGAGTTTCGTATTTGCCTTGAGGGGGTTTCTTGATACTGAACGCCGACTCTTATACGGTGAGCATTTCTTTGTTCTTTGTTGCGTTGCCTACGGACAACGAACAAAGGAAAATTCATTCATGTAAATATTTGGATGCGCAGTATTGTATCTTTCACTCTGCCTGAGTTCGACACTATTCATACAGCTGGCTAGCGATACTCGTACCGCTTCACGCACTCGATCCAAGTACAGTTGATCCAAGGCACATGTGACGATCGTCTGCTGGGGCAAAAATGCGATAAGATCTTATGTCTGCGATATGGCGCATACTTTGCACACGCCCAAATAGTTTTAAACACTAAACCTATTAGCACTTCAACGACTTTTTTTTACCGGCTAAGTGCCTATGCTGGGTTATCTAATCGCATTTATTGTTGCCTAAGTCTAAAATCGTTTATTAATCTATAATTACACATTAGGCATTAGCCTGGGGCTTTGATTTTGGCTTTGAACTGATAGCGTTGGCTACAATCACTGTTTATTGTGGCTATCGGCAATCGGGAACTTGAAGATGTTTTCAGTCTGGCTAACATCTAAATTAATGAATTTCAGTAAGAGTACAAAGTTTGATATTTTTATATAGAACTATGTGAAATAATAAAAAGTCTGCTTATCGTGAAGCTTTATGTTAGTTCTACAATTGCGAGCAATTACAAATATTCTTTTCAAACATGCTTTAAGCAGTGAATCGTCGCAGAAGATTGCCTTAACTCGATATTTATACCCTGTAAATCATGTTGTTGCAGGGTATATTATTTTTTTAAATTCTAAGCAGAAAAACATAAGACTTCCAACTTGAAGTATATATAGAGGAGTCAATATAAATCTGTTCCAGAATCTATCTCCCCATTTATACCTTTATCTTTCCGCCTGTCCCTCGATCTGTCTAGAGGTTTTGTCAGGGTACCTGCCAGTCAAGCACTTAGAAGTAGAATATTTTTACTTGTTTGCTTTTTATGGAAACCGGAATATTTTATATATATATATATATGTAAGAAATACTCCTTTTAGCTACTCAAATAATATTTTAATTGAACGATTCCAAATTTATATTATTTGCATTAGACAGAAATTTGTACGATTGTAGAAAATTGTTGACTAGTGAACATTTTTGGAAATTTAATAAATTTATGGCAAATGTAAAACTGTAATGTATGAGTGAAAAAACGTTATATAATCAAATTTGAGATTTATTAAATGAGCAATTAGCAAGCATTTCCTTAGTGCATGAATCAGCCGAGTGTTTTGGAGCGCAGTTCGTAGTTCCCCTATCGTGAGGATTGTGAAGAGTCATAAAGCTGCCGATCGAAAGTGGAGGGCAAAGCTATGGTTAAATTGTTGTGAAGTGTGTGTCTTATAGATAACACAACAAATGTATTATTTAGGGAGGAAATTAGCATGGCAATTGATTATGTATATTTATTGGCTCTCAGTCACAAGGCCCATATGAGCATGTAAATCAAACGAAATCGTATCGAATCCATTAATCGCGTATACGCCGCGTGGCTGCTCGTAAAAGTCAAAAGCCCGACTTGAGTCTAAATGCCATGCGTTATGCGGGTATTTTTGTGTCAGCTCCTGACCTGTTTTTTGTTAGCCGCCGTGAAAACTGGTTTGATTGACTGATAGGAGTACAGTCCCCCCCTGTCTCTTCCAGTGAGCGTAAACACAAATTCAATCAAAACTCTGTCCCTGGTCGGCCTGTTGATTTGATTTGATTTAACGCGGCGCTAACGCTGACAGCGACGCTGATGCCGACAGCGACGCAGGCGCCAACGCTCAGTCGAACAGCTGTTCGGCGTTTTTAATAAACAAACTGCTGCATCGGCTAGCTCAGTACGCAAAAGACACTTCGTGGATACACATCGCCAGAGATAGTCGTGGGGCACGTTACAAGTGCGCGCTAAACGGGCCGTTCGCCAGAACACAGACCCCAAACCTCAGCTGCCGAATATTAATAAGAAGAACAAACAACCAACAAGTAGAAGAAGAAACTCAGTTTATTTCGAAACAAACGAAAAGCCAAAAATAAAACAAAGTAACAAAAATACAAAGCCAGAAAATTGAAATTCCGTTTACTGTTTTCATTAGTTGTGACGTGTGTGACACTTGGAGCCGTTGAACTTTTTGCATATATGCACAAGAAAGATCGGAAAATAAATATATATTATATACATAAACATTTCTATACTAATCAAAGCTGTCGTGAAATAGAACTTTGGTTCTGAAAAACAACAAATTATTTGTCTGTGCTTCAGAGAAAATTGTGTATACGCACCTGTTCTCTGTTTTGTATTTCTGTTCGTAAACAAATTTTGTTTGCTTGTGTGCACAGAAAATATATGGAAAATATAGGTAGCTAAAACAAAATACAAATTTCAACTTATCGAAAGCGGCGACCCAGGTAATTTCATACTGTTGGGCTAAGCTAAGCAACTAGGAAAAATGTATTTATTATTCTAACTGTTAGCACAGACGATCCTCTAACACCAAGGACCTTGAATAAGTTTTTTAGCCAGACGAGTTTTTTTCGACTCTCTGAGTGAGAACTTAAGTTGTTTTGCAATTGCTGGGAAACCAGTTATAAATGTGTAAAAATATTCAAACAAAAATACACTACAAAATATATATATATATATATATATATATATATATATATATATATATATACATATATGTACTCGTATATATTTAATATATTTATGTGCCACGCACATAAAATTGCAAATGCACACACAAGCTCAAATCAAATCAAGTCAAAAAAGTGCACAACAGGAGTGCGATCTGAATTATTATTGTAATTTATGGCATTCAGATACAAATGGCGAAATGTGTTCAAGTCGATTTGGTCTGGGCAGCTACACGTGCTGCGCGCAATGAGAAGTCGATTGCTTGACAACCATTGACGGGGTTTTCAGCGCTCTAATCTAATTTCTGGTGTGTGCGCGTATTAGTCAGCATTCGGCAGTTAGCAATTAGCACTAGTCAGTCGGCAGCTGGTGGCAGCTTACCCGGCGACATAACGACGTTGTATCTGAACGATTGCTAATATAAATACTATGCCACTGATAAGCGCCGAATATCTCGTACCATAGTTCCGCAGTACGATAAAAACATCTGGCCTTAGTTTAGCCTGTTACTCAGCGACTGCTGCTTATCTTGGATAGCTTCCAAAAATTACTAAAAATATGTATTCATATTTATACATATATATTGTACGGCTTTGAATGGGCAAACTCTTCTTGACATTTATTTTATTTTATTATATATAAAATTCATAAATATAATTTTAAATAAATTGTAAGACATAAAAAATGGCATGAATTTCCAAGAAATATTTTTGTATATAGTTCAACAGAAAAATAAAATAAAATAAATAAATGAATGAAGGCTGCAATTACTTGTTTGAGAAAGTCGTTCGACTTTAGCCCAGTCGACTTTCTCCTTCAGTAAATATTTGCATTTTTAATTAAATTGCCCAGCGGGAGATGTCTTTTTGTCTGGTTTCTGCTTACTTTACATCAGATTAATTATATTTTTAAGGGCTTTTGAATATTCAGGCATTGTCAATAAATATATTTATAAAAAATATTTGACTATCTAATGAGATTATTTAATTTTGTTTTTCAATTTTTTGTTTTATTTTTTGTTTTTGCAGACAAAACAAATGTGAACCAAATGCGCAGACATTTATTTTTTGGATAGCAACACACACACACCCAAACACACACACACATACACACAGACAGCAGACACACACATACACACACATACATACATACACAGACGGAACCTACTGTGATACCCTATAATTGAATCGGGCAATCCAGCAAATAGGAGAACAACGCTACAGCAGACCCACGAGAGTACAAACAGCAAATACATCCAATAGAAGAGCAAACAGCAAAGGTCACAATGGATTTCGATCAAATTCTTGCCAAATGCGGCGACTTCAATCGCTATCAGTTTATGATACTCGCACTCTTTGGCTTTATCAATATCATCGTATCGATGGTGCGTACGATTCATTATTTAAAGACTCCAGGATTGCTTACTGAAACGTGAAAATTCATTCATTGCAGCATTATTTTACACAAACTGTGATTAGTTTCGTGCCGGATCATTGGTGCTACCACGAAAAGCTAGTTAACTTGACATACAAGGAAATCGCCGACATTTACGCCAAGTTCGAGAGTCCCTCGTGCACCCGCCTCGCCGACATCAATAACGGCAATGTCACTGTCAGCACGGAGAAGTGCGAAAAATGGATATACAATTATGACTTTGGCTATAGAAGCATGAACACCGAGGTGAGTTGACTCGTGGAAGTGTAAAATTTACATGATAAACTTACTATAAGGATACAATTTGGAAGGGCTACAAGTTGGCTAGGATCTATAAACATTATTTGCCTTTTTGCTACAAATCAACTTTTTTAAATATTTTAATTAGTCTATTTATATTGTTATTTTTTAAAGAAGTTTATTAAAGTTAAGTCTATAGAAAAGTTCACGGCAAGGCTCCAAACTGGACTTCCAGACCTGACCAAATGCATAAGGAAAGCAAGTCAAGGCCTTAAATCACAAGAATCTCTAAATCAAAAGCCCATTTACAAAAATCACCAGCAAATTTAATATGTTAACATAATACAATTTTTATTTTAAAATTTAATGTATCTTATTTTTCAAAATATTTGAAATTTTCATTAAAAAAGATTTGAAAATATTTTTTGTCGAATCATCAAGTTTGAGGGTATTCGCAATTAGTGTCTTCATCAGTTATATTTGTTGTTTGTTGAAAAGTGTATAAATTTAACTTGTTTTTATTTATTTATTTGTTTTTTTTTTTTCTCAATCAATCAACAGCTGAACTGGGTTTGTGACTCAGCGTATAAGGCGCGCATCGGACAATCGCTGTTCTTCATTGGCTCTGTGGTCGGCACGCTATTCTACGGCCTGTTGTCTGATAAAATTGGACGTGTGCCAGCATTGATATTGTCGAATTTCTGCGGCTTCGCTGGCGATTTCTCTACCATCTTTACCAAGAGCGTGGCCACATTTACGCTCTGCCGTTTCATATCGGGTCTGGCGGCCGATACCAACTTCTATCTCATGTACATCATAGGTAAGTGTGCTCATACCATTGTCTAAAATAAATTATTTTTACCAATCATCTTCTTTTTGCTATTGTACAGTCCTCGAATATATACGGCCCAGCATGCGCACCTTGGGTCTGAATATGGCTGTGGGCCTGTTCTATTGTCTGGGCCTGGTGTTTACGCCTTGGCTGGCCGTTTTGGCCGGGCACTGGCAGATCTACTTGGCCTGCACATCGCTGCCCATACTGCTGGTGGTGCTCTACTATTTCGTGGTGCAGGAGAGTGCTCAGTGGCTGGTGACGCGCAATGACATCGACGGAGCCATAATGCGGCTCAAGCGCGTTGCCAGATTCAATGGCCGCCACGTGACGCAGGCGGAATTCGATGAGTTCAGGCGCCATTGCCAAATGACCCGCGAGTTGCAGGGCGGCGATGACAAGAAGCATGCGACGCTGCTGGACATGTTTAGGACGCCGCGCATGCGCAAGAACACGCTGATTCTCTTCTTCAAATCGTAAGTAACGATACATCACTCGAACGAAAAATTACTCACACGGAGCTCATTGCAGGATGGTGATTACACTGTGCTACGACGCCGTGTCGCGTAATGTGGAAGGCATGGGCATCTCGCCCTTCATAATGTTCTCGCTGAGCGCTTTGGCGGTGCTTCCCTCAAGTATTTTGCTGGTGTTGCTCCAGGATCGCATTGGCCGAAAAGGCATGGCATCGGGCTCGCTGCTGGTTGGTGGCTTGTTCACGGCTGCTGCTGGCATTGCCATTGCCTATCAGCAGCACAACCACAATGCCATTCTGTTGGCCTGTCTGACAATCGCAGCGCGCTTTGGCGTAGCCATTTCGTATGAGTCGGGATCGCAGTATGCGACAGAACTGATACCCACGTGTGTGCGCGGTCAGGGTGTGGCCGCGGTGCATGTGGCCGGCTTTGCGGCTTCCTTCTTGGCGCCCTACATCCTATGGCTGGGCACGTTCTTTAAGGCAGCTCCCTCCATCATATTGGGTGTGCTCTTCTTTGCCGGCTCCTTTGTATGCCTGCTCCTGCCAGAGACCCTCAACCGGTAAGCGTGTGAATTCTATTGATCCCTTACAAACTGCTCAATTCGTGAATATGTTCGATCCACAGGAGTCTTCCTACTACTATCGAGGAGGGCGAGGTGTTTGGCAAGGGCGAACGCATGTTCGACTTCCCCTGCCTACAGCATCACGACGACGATGACTCGGACTCTGAGATGGAAAAGTACAAACGCAAGCATTCGCTTATTGATGCCAAACAGCAGGTCGAGTCGGGTCAATATAACAAGCGCAAACAGTCGCTGATCGATGCCGATCGCGAGGAGCAGGCCCTCAAGGACGCGAAGCATTGAGCCAATCTGAAACGCCTATGACTAGCTTGTAGTTTAGTTAAACAATTTTCTATTGGCCCCTTAGTAAGCACTACTTAACACTTTCAATCAAGCAACTACAATAACAATAGTCCTAAGTAGACAGATAATACTTGATATCAATACTGGATTTCAATTGTAGCTTTCTCAACTTAATAATGCAGCAAAAGAATATAAATCTGAAGCAGTGCTTAGTTAGCTGTACGAATACCTCATAAATAACTATTCAAAGATTACTTAAAATTTACAAACTGTGTGCTCAGTATATAGGCCACGTTTTCGATAAATATTTCTTGCTATAACACACATACACCTATGCATGAATACACATATATATGTAATTTAACAAATATGTATATGTCTTAAATTGTAGGCTTATATACTTATATAGACTTTTAAGTAACAATATACAAACATATATTCGTGTATGTATATATTTATATATATATATATATATATATATATATATATATATATATATATATATATATATATATATTTAATAACTCATAACTTAAAGCAAAATTAAGCCATTGAGGATATTTTCCAAAAGCATGTAAATTATCGAAGCCGAGATGGGAATCAAAATCGCATAGTTAACATTTAAGCGGCACAATTTCACTTAACTGAATGAATTGAATACTTATTATACACATTTACATATATTCAATATGATGTAGTTTAGCATAAGCGTATTACTTTAATGTTTAGGAAGAGTTTATTTTGATTTACTGCAAATCTGATAATAATTACAATTTTAGAAACAATTAAGAAAAAAAAACACATGTATACAAATCCAAATGAAATCCTTTGTTTTGTCTCTCAATTCTGATACGGGAATGGAATTTAATTTTGTATTTTCAATTTACATCCATGCTAGTTGGACGTAGGAGCATTTCAACGGAATGTATGGCATCTAAGAAATTGTCCCAGAGAACTAAGTTACTTCGCAAAAAGAAGTTAAGATTACTATTGGAACATAGAAGTATATTAATTAATAGCCTATCTATTGCATTTCTATGATATTTACTTACGTTTTGCTGCAATTTGTTTGCCACCAGCCTCCCTTGGAGTCCTTGGCACAATTCACATTATCAAGCAGATCATTGTCACGGTCGAAAGTGCTGAACTTTTGATTTAAACTCTCTGAAAAACCATCGCCAGCGTCTCCCGAGTAAGCGCCAAGTGATTGTAAGGCATAGCCCTCTGTCTCATTTCCGACGCGAAAGTTGCTGTAGGATGCGATTTTCATGCCCTTGCTATAGTGTAATCGTATCAAGAGCTTGTGAGGCTGCGACGATGTCATCAGATGCAATTTCTCCAGTCCAATGAAGAACTCACTGCTGAACTCTCCAAAGCCCTTGACATATTCCTCCCAGTTGCGATTGAAACTTATGCGATGATCCAATCGACGCTCGACAATTGACCACACCTGATCATCAGACCCGACCACGGTGCACGGCACTCCGAAAGTCTTCCGATTCGGAAGTGATATTAAATAGGCATCCTTAAAGTTGCCATTGGGCGGGCACTTGTTCTCCAACTTAACTTTTTCCTTTTTCTCTGTTTGATTCTGGGTAGAAAGGAAGGGATCAGGATGAACCATTTCGTCTTTATTTTCTGTTTGATTCTTGTCAAAGCTATTAAAATTTAGTTTTTCTTCTTTTTGTTCTGTTTGTATTAAATTTTTGCCAACATTATTTCTGCATATTTTCAGATTTTCTTGTTGTTCAGTGAAATTTTGTTGTAATGATTTTAATTTTGACTCGAGGGTCATTATTTTGGCCTCAACGGTTTTTGTTTCATTATTTTTAACTTCAAGTTGATTTTGAAAATCAATCTCAAATTGAGCTTTATCCTCTTTTTCTGCTGTCCGATTATTCATGCATATTTTGAGATTTTCTTTTTCTTCAGTTAAATTTTGTTGCAACTTTTCAAGTTTTGATTCAAGGGTTGATAATTTATCCTCAAAGGTTTTAGTTTCATTATTTTTGGCTTCAAGTTGAGTTTGTAGCTTCATATAATAATCTGTTATATTAATATTTTCGATTTCCTTCTGATTTAACTGAACTTGTATTTTACTGGTCTTGGCAGCCAAATCCTCAAGCTTAGCACCTATTTTAGCGATTTCGATTGCCATATCGCTCTCCAGATATTTGTTTTTGCTTTGCTTTTCTTCTATTAGTTGCTGATTAGTTAGCTTTGAGTGCTCTAGCTCGTCTTTTAGTCTCTTGATTATTTCATTTGAAAATTCTACCAATTTACCACATTGTTGAAGGGAGCTGTCAGCCGTTTTAATATACAGCGAAATTGCATCAACAATATTATGATTATTTTTTAAGCAATTTCTTGTGCGATGTGGAACTCTGTCGTAATTCTGCGGTGTATTTATAGATTCTATCGGAATTGCACCATATAATGTCAAAGCCATGACAAAAATCAGAGCTTTTGCCATTTCACAATATAGCTCAGTAACACTACTCAACGATTGAAGCTTATGCGCAGCACTGCTAATCTCTCAAGCAAAGAGAACTGAAACATTTCCTTCTTGTTTTTTCCACTCAAATTGGATAAGTAGGGTATAAGGTTTTTGCCCATGTGTATGGAACAGGCAGAAAATTGGTATATATATATATATATATATATATATATATATATATATATATATATATATATATATATATATATATATATATATATATATATATATATATATATATATATATATATATATATATATATATATATATATATATATATATATATATATACATATACATATATATATATATTTCATATAAAGCTTACCATTTAAAGAACATGTTTATTATCTTCGTTTTTATATATTAAACATATTCGTGTCGCATTTGAAACATCAACTCAGCGCAGTATTTAGGATATGTTCTAGTTGGACACAACGTTTCATATATGGTTACCATTATCTGTAAATATATATGTGTGTGTACATATTTATGTACGTCTAATATTTGTTATTGCATGTCCCACTGTGCAATATGTATGTACATATAAATATAAATAACTATATATTTATTTATTTATGTATCTATATGTAACACATTTTTATTGCGTAACATATTTTTATTGCCAGTTAATTTATTCCCACAGCGAATAAAAAATTCGCTAAAATGAAAAAAAAATAAATAAAATGATAAATTTTATCAAAAAAATAGTTTCTAAACAAAAAACGGGAGCTGAGTAGACTCAACAAATATTTAAATTAATTATCTGACCCGGGCGAATATATATTAAAAATACCAAATCTCTACTTTGAATAGCGAGATGTCTGAAAAGGAAGAACAAATCAAACTTACATAGTCAAGGTTGGGAGACACAAATGTGTAACAATCAGAAAAAGATTGAAAACGGTTAATCATTTTTTTAATACAAATAATATTTTTTATTTTATTTATTTTTTATTGTTACTAAGAATTAATTCTAAATAACAATTTTTGTTTTAAGCCAGAGCGACAAAGGCCTTCAGGCGTTACAAATAATATTAAAAGTGAATGCAGGGAGAAATAATAGAAATTCAATTGTTATTTCAGTTCAGTTTAATTAAAATCAAAATAGATTAAGTGGGATACATTGCTACATACATATATAATTTAACGGTTAAATCTCGATTACTATGCATTCTTTACATCAGTAATACTTATCAGACCATTCAGTTGCAGGAACTAACATTAAGTTGAGCTCGTTATCAGGTTATAGGGTACAGGGTTAATCAGTTTCAGGTGTAATTGGTTTAGGTAAGCATAAACAGACCTAAGCATCAGACTTTTTATCGCCATTTGCGGTTATGCTTTCGCGATGTTTCTTTAAGCATGGGAAATACAGGCAGCCCTCGTTCATAGCAAAGCGTTCTCCGTCGGCCAGGTTCTCGGGTAGTTTTCTAGATAACAGAAAGCAGAGTTATTAACTGGTCTGAGCATTTCGAAAAAAAAAAACAGTGGAAATTACTTGTGTAAAGTTTCGGGAAGCGTCAGGCAAAGGCCAGCGCCAAGGAACATGAGGCAACTTATGAAAATCGACGGCAGTGGCTTATAGAACTTGGCCAAGTAGATCACGTAGAAGGACAACGAACTGGAGGCAAGGCCAATCACGTGTATGTTGGAGACTGCGCGTCCCCGCACACTGGTTGGTATTATCTCGGCAGCGTATTGAATTTCCGCATCGTAGGAGACCGTCGAGCCATAGCGACCCAATCCGATCATAATTGCCAAGAGAAGAGCATTTTCCTGCGGATCCAGGAAGGCGATGAGGAAGCCAGTGACTGTGGTAATAATGCCCCCCACCAGGAGTGCGCCGCAGGCCATGCCCTTGCGTCCGATGATATTCTGAAGCAGCAGAATAGTGCAGCCTGCCGGCAAATAGTTGATCGACGTGAAGGAGAATAGCTTGAAGGGAGATGTGCCGAGTCCCTCCATATTGCGGTTGACCACATCATAAGAGAGTGTAATGATGACGCTGTTGGAGTAAAAATGGTGAACCATACGCCAAATGTGATTGAAGGCCAACGCTTACGATTTGAGCAGCAATGTCAGTGTGAAACGTCGCAGACGCGGTGTCCTGAACATGCCCATAAATGTGTCCTCGTGCTTGGTAAGCTTCTCTGCCTCGATCACCTTCTCGCGATAGTGCTTGATGAACTCGTCAAACACAGAGTCCTCCACCTGCCGCCCATTGAACTTTGCCACCCACTTGAGGCACTTCACGGCGTGATCGTACCTCTTCTTCGTGAGCAGCCACTGGGCGCTCTCACAGATTAGCAGCGGATAGGCGAGCACGCCAAGGGCGGGCAACGAGGCAAGCCACAGGTATTGGCGCCAGTTGCCAATCCAGATGGCCAACCAGGGGGAAGTCATCAGTCCGAAACAGTAAAAGAAGGCGAGTATAATGTTAAGACCAAAGGTGCGACGCTTTGGACTGAGGTACTCGAACACTAAAAATGAATATAAACTCTTCTTACTCAACTATCCAGCAGAATGACATTCGACTCCACTCACCCAAAATGTACATCAAGTAGTACATTGTATCGGTGGAGAGACCCGACACAAACCGAGAGAACGCAAACCAGGGCAAGGTGTGTACGAATGAGGTCATAAAGTCCCCAGATGCTCCGGCTAAGGTGGCCATTAGCATGGTTGGCAGTCGGCCAATGCGATCCGAGAGATAGCCGAATGTTATGGTGCCAACCACTGAGCCCACAAAGAAGAAGGATTGGCCCACGGCCGGCTGATGCGACTTGTCGCAGACCCATCTGAGCTCCGTCGTCAAGCTCTCGTAGCCGCTCTCACGTTCAAAAATCCAATTTTGGCACTGGTCCTCCTCGGCGGCAATGCCCGTGCCATTGACGACGCCATTGAGTAGAGTGCAGGAGGGATCGGTGACATTGGAGTAAATAGAGCGTATCGACTCTGCACTGAGACCATGCAGATCGTCATGGGAGCACCTGAACAAAACGAATAAGCCCAGATCTCCAGAGCTATCATACTAAATACGTACCAATGCTCCGGCGTGAATGTTATTAGGGTTTGCGAGAAGTAATGCAACGAACTCAGTATGTTTGTATAGCCGTAAAGTATTAAGATGACAAACTGAAAGCGTCCGAAACTACCGCACTTCTCGAGCACGCGATCGAAATCCATATTTCCGAGTTAACTCCTGCGAATCGCCACACACTTTATACGGAGAATGAATTTAGGATTTGGCGCTTCCCCCTTAACAACATGCTCAGCGGCGGACAGTCAACTAATTGTTGATGCTTTGGTCTTGTGATGCTATCTTATATAGAGTGATTCCCGGTGGAAGTCGCGCGAGATTAGGGAGAGAATTGGCCTTAGCTATCTCTATTATATGCCATAAAACTTTGAGACTTGGGCAAACACAGAAGTCGTACATTAAAACAAAGCGCCGGAGTCAGCTACTCTCTGCCTATTAATTGCCTACATTATATTTTAACTATATAGTATTATAAGTATTTACTCGGGATCCGATGTAACCCTATCAGCCGCAGTACTGCAGCATTCCTTGCCTTATGGTAGCTGAGAAGGGGAACGATGCTTTGGCAATGCCGCCGGGGAAGCCTTTGAGTGTTTTAAAGGGGCTTTTTCGAGATGTACGTTTCTGGCGATTTCTCTTATCAGGCATTAAACTTGAAGCGCGTCCAATTAGCAAGTCCGTTGTGCGACTCAGCCATTTTTCGGCAGTCACAAAAGTGCTTAGTGCAAGATTTAGCATGGGATGCTGTAAGTCACGTCTGCGGATTAGGCAGATTTAATAGAATTATCGCTGACTTTATATGGCATCTGACAAGTTTATGGCTGGTCTCATAAGCACTGCAGGCATATAGTATAGATTACAACTCTATTGCCATTGCGAAATTCTCGGCTTCTAGCACACGCCAGGCTCATAAGCACTGCAGACATACATATACATAGTATAGATTACAACTCTATTGACATTGCGAAATTCTGGGTGTCTAGCACATGCCAGGCTCACGCGACCTCCAGACATATAGTATAGATTACAGCTCTATTGACATTGCGTATTTACCATTTATGGACATCAGTAATAAGCCTCGAAGCCATCGACGTGATGATTATAAATCATAAGCCTGATCTCTGGCGTCTGATTTCCTGACGTTTCTTAGTACACTTGAAGAGATTTGCACATTTATGAAAGCATAATACCTTAAGTGCCCCAATTTCATAATTTAACCATAAAATGCAATAATAAAAACTGTCAGGATCAGCTCATTCAAAGCGCTCGTACCCGAAAAAAAGATTAGGTTGCTATACGAAATTCCATCTTTATGAATGTTCGAGAGTAAGAAATGCAGTTGCAAATACAGTTATACAATAATTATAAACTTTATTTTCGGAGCTATTTATCTAGAATTGTTTTATGAGTATTTTCTATGGTGGCAACAGAAATCGTGTCGTCGGCCAGCTTGGGCTTTTGGCCAAAGCAGGGGAAGTAATACCACTTTTCGCCCACTCCGAACGTCTCGCCCTCCGCCAATGTTTGGGGCAGTTTCCTATAAATACAGTTTGTAAATACTCGAATGGAATTCTAGGATAGTACTCACCTTTTAACTGTTTCCGGCAGGGTGAGGCATAAGGCGGATCCAATGAACATTAGCAGGCTGATAAACAGCGACGGCAGCGGCTTATAAAAGGTGCCCAGGAAGATGATATACGAACTAAAGAAGCCGAAGGCATAGCCCACGACGTGTATATTGGACATGCCTCGGCCGCGAACACTCGTGGGTATTATTTCGGCGGCGTATTGCGCCTCCGCATCGTAGGCGACCACGCCTCCATATCTGCCCAAGCCCACCATCAGTGCCAGCACCAGGGAATGCTCTGTGGGATCCAGGTTGGCTATCAAATAGCCCGTCACGGCCGTAATGACCGCACCCACAAACAGGGAGACGCAGGCCATGCCCTTACGGCCGATGTAGTTCTGGAAGAGTATTATGGTAAGGCCGGCTGGCAGGTAGGTGAAGCTTGTGAATGAGAAGAGCTTGAACGGCGACGTGCCCATGCCCTCCATATTGCGGCTGAGTATGTCGAAGGCCACCGTGATGATCATGCTGCAAAGAAGCTGCTGAAATCCTTCCTTCAAATAATTCGAATTCCGCCAAACTTACGACTTTATGAGCAGGATGATAGTGAATTTGCGCAATCTTGGGGTCCTCAGCATGCCCATGAACGTGTCGTTTGAGGTCTTCTGCTCCACGTTAATCTTTTCGTGATAGTGTTTAATGAACTCATCGAAGACATACTCGTCCACCTGGCGCTTATTGAATTTGGCGATGCGGCGCAGGCATTCCGCTGCCTTCTCGAATTGGCGCTTGGTCAGCAGCCACTCGGCGCTCTCGAAGAGCAGGCACGGGTAGCAGAGCACGCCCAAGGCCGGCAACGAGGCAGCCCACAGATAGTTGCGCCACGTGCCCATCCAAATGGCCACCCACGGGGATATGACCAGGCCCACGCAGTAGAAGACGGCCAAAACGATGTTAAGACCCAAAGTGCGGTGCTTGGGACTCAGATACTCGAACACTGCAATAAAAGTAAAAGCATTTTAAACATGAGTCTCGTGATGGTGTACTCATGCAGATAAGGCCTACCCAATATGTACATCAGAATGTACTGTGTGTCTGTGGAGAGGCCGGCTATGAAGCGGCCAGCCGAGAAAAACGGCAGCGAATTCACGAAGGATGTGATGAAGTCGCCAAAGGCACCAGTCAGAGTGGTCAGCATGCAAGCCTTCAGTCTGCCAATGCGATCTGCCAGATAGCCGAAGAATATGGTGCCCAGGACGGAGCCGATGAAGAAGAACGATTGACCCACTGCCAGTTTGTAGGCATCGTCACAGACCCACTCGAGCTGTGCACAATATTATAGGATGCGAGTGTAAGAATCGTAGCTCCTTTATCTGTTGCATACTTCTAGGGTCTACATACCTCAGTGGTAATGCTCTCATAGTTGCTCTCACGCTCGAACTCCCAGGACTCACATTTGAATTGCTCGTTCCTCAGCTCATCCGAATTCCACTTCGTATAGCTGCAGCGATCAGAGTAGCTGCTGTTGAACAGCCCATACGGATCGGATGATCTCTCGGTCATGCAGCTACAAATGACGTGTAATTAAGTATATATATTAATAATAACTAATTTGATATATGTATTACCTATGCGGCGGCGTGAAGCTGATGATGGTCTGCGAGAAGTAGTGAAAGGAGGACAGAATATTCGTGTAGCCATAGAGCACCAGCAAGACGAACTGATATCGGCCAAAGCTTCCACATTTCTCTAAAACGCTTTCGAAATCCATTTTGGCTGACTGCCGAACGACAACGTCCAAACCAGTCGTTGCCTGTCGAGCGTGTGCCACAAAAAAAGAAAAATCGCTGCAGATACTTCCACACTCACACACGCGCGCATACACTCACATACACACATAGCCTGCAATATCTTTTAGTATTTTAAATTGTCTGTGCAAATAGCGGCCGGACTTAGTGGCTGCCACTGGTTAAAGTCTGGAAAGGGTTCCATAAAACAAACAGTTGCTGATCTTATATTTCTTTATCATTCATATGTAACGAATATTCGAGATAAGCATCGTCACGAGTTTGCGCCTGTTCAAGTCAGTCGACTGAATTCATTGACTCTGGCTAATACCCTGAACTAACTAATTAATTCGTTTCGCAAACCAAAATATACTTAATTTTGCAATACCTGGCTGCGCGCTGAATATATTATTTATGTATATATATAAGCATGAATTCGGGCTTTGTTGCCCAATGAAAACCTGTATAGGGTACATTCTAGTCAAGCTGCTTATACACCAAATGGACTCGAATCTGTTATCTTTATCCATTCAAATTGCGATCGTATTTTAATATATAAAAAGCTTAACTTTCTTTGCGGCGAGATAAAGGCACAAAGAAAATCCAGTAGGAATAAAAGCTGCAAATGAAAAACTTATTTTTTTGATGCGTATAACTAACTAAGATAGTTGGATTGCCTGCGCAAGTATTGTTTAAGGTATCCTGTATTATCCAAACAAGGAGTGATTTTCAGTTTTGAATTGCATTTATAAGCATTATTTGCAATGAATACATATAAATATAAGATAATTAGGTAAGAAGCTCTCATTGATAGGTGAGTGTGTTGTTTCTGTTATTTAAGGACAACGAGGATAATGGATTGAATAGCAGGCTAGTGATGGAATGTGTCGTCCTTCTTAGCCAAATTCCCCTGTTCGCCGCACTGTTTACCTATATTCAAGATCTAGTTCATACAAATGATTGCAATAAGTTAGACAATTCGCTTTGCTATTGCCTATCTATGAGCACTCAGCATCCATGCTCAAAATATACATTTAAAAAAAAAGAACAAACATAGACTTTTGTCTACTTGAATTATATTCTCTCGACAATCGTAATCTTTATTGGGAAAGCAGAGTGTACTCAGCGAAAATATTTGTTCAATGCTCTCTCAGGCTCTGTAGCAGAGTTTACTTTTAAGGTAGAAAGTATACAGAAATATTATGAATGAATTAAAATATTTATATTATTCATAACATTGTTTCCTCATTCAAGTTGTTTGCTTAAGCTCTTATTGACAAAAACTGACAAAGCAACTTTTCATGTTTGTTTACGAATCTTTGTCAGTAGCTCCATAAGCTCTTGAAGCCGAATCAAATATGCGAACTGGTGGAAGTCTAATGGCAATTTAAACTGTAATCCAGCTAAGAGCTATGTTTTTCTTGTTAAAAAGGCGATGCACATACGAATCAAATTCGAGACAAACGAAACCCAATCAATAAATAGCTTCAATGAAGTGAAGAATACTAAAAACGGATTTAAGTAATAACACTAAATAACATTAAACATTTTATATATATTTGGTTAACATATGCAAATAAATTGCCTGAGGAAACACTTTTCTTATAACTCATAACAACATTCGCTTAAGGCACATTCAATGTTCCTAGGATACATGAGACTGCAATAAACGCTCAAGTTCAGCATGCAGCTAGCATAAGAGTGCAAGAGGGAGAAAGAGATAGAGTGCGCTTTGCCGGCTGTTCTGCTGCAACAATTGCTTAGCATTGTAACAGCAGCTATGTGTTGAGAGGCACAGCTGCTGGCCGCTAGCCAACATGTTGCCAGAGCCAGAGCTGGTGCAGCATGTTGCTAAGTGTTGCTAAGCACTTGTTCGGAGAGCTTTTGTTTACAATGTGCCTAACGCTTTTTGTATTACCCTAATAACGACAGAACCTTTTGTCGTCAACTCTTGAACTTATATAATAAATAAATACGTAATTGCAGACACTTGGCGATATTGGAAAAATAGGGAAATAGTCACGGCTTAAAATCTCGATGCACACTGAAATAAATAGAATTCTCAATGAATTGCATTCAAAACTAAGGAAAATAAGAAAGTGAGCAAATGAGGGGAAATTGCGCATTACTTATAAAGCTCAAATGTGAGAGTGCGCAGAAAACGAAATGAAACAAATCAATGCTAATTACACTTCTTCACTCTGGCGTTCTCATCAAACGCTTTCAAGAGAAGAGCGCATAGCTTAATGGCATCATGAAGTCAATTAGCTTTATTCGATTTACTATTATTTTCGAATGGTCACAAAATGCATATACTCTTTGAATTAGAATAAATGTTTTATTGACATTTAGAATATTTATATTTATTTTCATTTCCTTCTCTATGCAGAAAATTGCATTTTGAGTGTTATTTATAGATAAAAAAATGTATTTCTATTTTATTTATAAATAATATTGTAGAAATAGTATTTATCCACTCATACATACAATATTATGGCATTTGTCAGTTTGGCTATATGAAGAGATAATCAACTGCGCCGAACGAAAGCCGGTCAAAGTGAATGTACAAAAGTCCACAAATACATATGCATACCCATACACATACATACATATGTACATATATGCTTGCATGTGTGTGCATGTACATTGTGTACCCAGGTTTGGCCATTGTGAAAGAGCGCTCACGCTGAGCTCTTGCTGGGAAAGAGATTAAAACTGGATTTGGAATTGGAATTGAATGAGTAGCGAGCCGGGAGATGAGAGAGTCGACGAACGGTCGACTGCGAGCGATTGCCATATATGAAATGCTTGCGGATCAGTTGAACTCTGGCCGAGTGTGTCGACGGACTGATTTGGTCTGCCTCTGCGTCTGTCCGCAGCTGAAATAGTCACAATGAAGCTGTGCCTTCGCCATGCTGGGCTGTTGTTGCTGCTGCTGCTGGGCAGCGTTAGCTGCGCGCAGAAGCCACAAAACGTGCTGCTGCTCCTGGCTGATGACGCCGGCTTCGAGATGGGCGCCTACCTGAACAAGTACTGCCAGACGCCGAATTTGGATGCGCTGGCACGCAGCGGATTGCTGTTCAACAACGCGTTCACCTCCGTGAGCAGCTGCAGTCCGAGCCGCGCTCAGCTGCTGACTGGACATGCGAGTCATGCCAGCGGCATGTACGGGCTGCACCAGGGCGTGCACAACTTCAACGTGCTGCCCGAGGTGAGTTCGTTGCCCAACGTACTGCGCGAGCAGAGCAACGGCCGCATACTGAGCGGCATCATAGGTAAGAAGCACGTTGGCGCTGCCTCCAACTTTCGCTTCGATTTCGAGCAGACGGAGGAGCAGCACTCGATAAACCAGATTGGTCGCAACATTACCAAAATCAAGGAGTACGCACGTGATTTTCTTGCGCAGGCCAAGCGTGAGGCCAGACCCTTCTTTCTGCTGGTGGGCTTCCACGATCCGCACCGCTGTGGGCACATTACGCCGCAATACGGCGAGTTTTGCGAGCGCTGGGGCAGCGGAGAGGAGGGCATGGGCACCATACCTGACTGGAAGCCCATCTACTATGACTGGAGCAACTTGGATGTACCTGCCTGGCTACCAGACACGGATGTGGTGAGACAAGAGCTGGCCGCCCAGTACATGACCATCTCACGGCTGGATCAGGGCGTCGGACTGCTCCTGCGGGAGCTGCAGGCATCCGGACTAGCAGAAGATACTCTTGTTATATACACCTCGGATAACGGGCCACCTTTTCCCGGTGGCCGCACAAATCTGTATGAGCGCGGAATTCGATCCCCGCTCATTCTCAGCTCACCGCAACCCGACGCTCGGCGCCATGAGACGAGCGCTGCTATGGCCAGCCTGCTGGACATTTATCCTAGCGTGTTGGATGCTCTTCAGCTGTCACCGCCAAACGGAACACGTTTCAGCGGCCAATCGTTGCTGCCTGTGCTGCACAAGGAGCCCGAGCCGGTGGAGAGCGACGCAGTCTTTGGTAGTCAAAGCTACCATGAGGTGACCATGGCCTACCCCATGCGCATGGTGCGCAATCGCCGCTATAAGCTCATTCACAATCTCAACTACTGGGCGGACTTTCCCATTGATCAGGACTTTTACACGTCGCCCACGTTCCAGCAGATCCTCAATGCCACCATAAACAAGCAGGATTTGCCCTGGTACCGCACCCTGAAGCAGTATTACCAGCGCCCCGAGTGGGAGCTGTACGATATCAAGGCGGATGCGCTGGAGCGTTTCAATCTTGTGGACAAGCCCAAGTACAGCGCCACCCTGAAGCAGCTGCGCCAGAAGCTCTACAAGTGGCAGGTGGACACACAGGATCCGTGGCGCTGTGCTCCACACGCAGTGCTGCAGGCACAGGGCGTTTTCAAGAAGGAGCCCGCATGCCTCACACTGGGACACGAGGCGCTGCAAAGACCCAAGCGCCGGCGGCTCGCGCATTACGAAGAGTACGTCGTAGTCTAACTACAGATTATTCTATAGAGTATTGGCTTGCAGCGCAGCTAGTCGCACAGCCCGCCCAAACACTCAATTATTTCCCAATTGTTCTAAGCACATTTTGAGTTTGTATTTTTCCTTATCACACTTTAAATAAAATGCAAGCAAATGCGCCGATAAGGCCGAGGCACATGTTTATATCAAAGTTTTGTACATTCATTACTCACTCGGGGCTAGACCAATTGCTAAACTGATAAGCTGCGAAATACGGCAAGCGCATTACCCTAACTTGTAAAATATAGATTTTTATTAAAAGATTGAACGATAATAAAAAATAAATTGAAGTAGATTACTTTTTTATTTCTGTGCTGAGAGATACTTTGGAGACATTTATATTGAATCTGATCATTCCTTACTTTTATCGCTTTTGTTATGATGACTGCAATTTGCCGATATATTACTCAATTTAGTAGGCAAATAACCTCAAGTTTTGGATGATCGTCAGCTACATTAGAGTGTGGCCCAAACAAGGCCACACTTTGCTATAAATTGGTTTTAAACATTAGCCGTTGCTAATGATGATGATGTATACATTCATATTCTAAACTATATTTGAAAGGTTCAATTTATGATATAAATAATAAATAATGCACATGCGAAAAGAAAAACAAAAATGAATAATAATAAAGATATCTTCTAATTCAGCATTACCTAACCTCGATGTTACGTTGAGCTTTTTGTAGCCAAAAACGTGCACTATATTGTAAAGAACATTTTTAAGTTTTTAACACATGTATATTTGAAAATTATAAATAGTTATTTAATACTAAAAACTTAATAGTTTTTATTGTGTAATATTGGCTATTTATTGATTATGAATGTTAGATGATTTCTAATTGAAATAAGTCTTGAATCTTTTTAAAAAAAAGTTTACTATTGCGCAGAAAAAATACATATATACAAAATACATATATATATATATATATATATATATATATATATATATATATATATATATATATATATATATATATATATATATATATATATATATATATATATTTGATCAATTAGCTAATTAAAACTTTTAAAAATACTGAGCAGATTTTTTAACATTAGTTTTTCATTTTGCTTGCTTCTTTTCAAAAAATATTTATTGTGAAAAAAGTAAAGAAAAACAATTTTTTTGGTGGAAAAACCGTTGTAAATGAGAATTAAATTTTCGTATTTATTTCACAACTGTGTAGGATACGTTACTCAATGTTTGGTTAGTCAACGTTCTAGATGAACTTGTTCAGAGTGAGGAATTCATGGACAGGGGTGGCATCATGACCTCAATGGCTGACGATATGCGCAGGGGGTGTTGCGTCACGTTTCAATGTCATTCCAACTGGGTCGTCTTACTCTTTTGGGGTTGGGATTCGGGTACATCGTCTGCGCCTTTGTATTCTATGTGGAAAATCGAACATTTCAATGCTGATTCTGTGGCGCCGTCAACGCTGCCGTCGTTGTGTCGGGTCTCATTCCTGTGCAGCATCCGAGTCAATGTTACGCAACATTCGTATTAAGACCTCGGGGCTGGGCCAAGGCTAAACTGGATGACAAAGGGGCGGAATGGCACGGCATGGCATGGGCATGGGCATGGGCATGGGCATGGATGGTGTACTGTGACATGGTTGCAATGCTCACTTTAAGGTCAACATGCAAATAACAAAACACAAATTTGGTTCTTCTTTTTTTTTTGCTTTTTTTTTTGATTTTGAACGAAAGACACATTGAAAATTAAATGTATTCAATTATTGTTTTTTTTTTTTTTTTGGAATTTAGTTTTGCATAAATTAGGGTTTCAGTTTTAGCGTTATTCTTATATAGTTTGTCTGTTGTATTATTATCTGTATGTATGTAGTTATGTATATATATATATTTATATATTATTTTTAATATCCGTTCCTCCACACAAATGCATAATTACAATTATTATTGTTTTACTCTTGCCTCCCATCAGTGCGTCAATACAACATTCGCCTCTGCCTCGGTCGGTCGAGCCAAAATCTCTAAACGGGGCTGCCGCCTGGAACTGTTTTGGCGAATGTCGCAAGTTTTATATTCGCGTTCGTAAATTTAATTCTTTGTTGCTCATTAACTAATTTATTATCAGTAAATATATAATTGTGTATACGTCGCCGCCTATATACATTCGTTTCTGCATGTATATCGCTCGCTCGGTATGCACCGTTCTATGTATGCCATCTATATGGGGCTTGACTCGTCTGCTCTTGGATACAGACACAAATACAGATTGATAGAGATACAGATACATATTCTTCTAGGCATTTATTGTTAGTAAACTCATTTTGCTTTTTGGTTAGTAATTGTTTTGTTTTTGTTTTTGCTATGCTTCGACTTCGACTTTGACTTGACTGGTTTTTGTGTTTGAGTTGTCGCTTATGTTAACAGTTATTATCAACGTATTAATATTAATAATTATTTTCAAATTTTAACTAGTTATATGCTGGTTTTGCTTAGGAGGATTCCGTTACGTTGCTCATTACATTGCCGTTGTTATTATAAATATAATATTTGTTGTATTAACGCTGCTGCTCAGTATAAGTTATAATAAATACATAATAATAAATATACATGTAGATAATATGCTTAATAAATATATCTATATTTATATATATATATATTTGTTTTGTTTTGTTTGTTTTATGTAATAGTTATGTATATAAATAACAAAAAACAACACACATAAAAAGGAGCAAAAATGTAGGATATCAATTTTTGTTATCGTATTACATCCTTGAATTTGACAAAAGTTCTTTAAATTTTACAACGAACATCAAGACAGTTTATATGCCGCCTCAGGGGATAGAGTGTGGGGAGTATTGTTTTTGCACAAATATCAGTTAGGGGTATACAATAAATATATATAGGTATATAGTAGGATATATATATATATATATATATATATATATATATATATATATATATATATATATATATATATATATATATATAGGTAGCATTAGGCATACTATATAGAATTTGGATAGATAGAGAGCGCAATGGAAATTACAAATTAGAAATTACAACAATCAAGTGAGTGGGAAAGCAAAAGACGCGCAACATATTTATGTAAGTATGTAATATGGATATCTAGCTAATTAATATGTTGGATTGACATCTTTTCTTTCAATACATATATATGATTCTGCCGTTCATTTAGCATAAGAAGTGTAATTGAAAGTGGAGCAATTGCAGACATTCTTAAATTGGAAACGCATGGAAAGTTCGTATTAATTTTGTAACATTTCAAAATTTAGTTAGTAGTACATACATAATTACATACTTTAATTTAATTGTAATTAATAATTTGTAGTTATTGTTTTGCCAACTGGTAAAATTTCGCATTAATTTAGTTTGCTATCGTTTTTCTGCTTCTTTTGTTTTTTTTTTTTCGATTTTTGTTTCGCATTTGCGCCGTTTCAATAGATGTTTTATGGCCACGTGAATGGGCTGTGCTAGCTAAGCCGTAATCGTAACTCTTAACCATATTAATCCGCATATAACCATCTACATTTGTATGCTTCTCTTTTTGCATTTATACTATGTGCCAAGCTGCGAAACCAACATTCAGTTTACTCATAGCCGGTGCAGGCCATCTAATTGGGCAGGGGGACCTGCACCTGCACGTATGACTGGGGGAAGTAGCCGGTTCGGCCATTGACGGCACCTTCGTACCAATTGTCGTCGACGCGATTGAGGAGCGTTATGATGTCGTTCTCCTTGAAGCCCAGTTCGCCTGGGTTTTCGGGGTCAAAGTCGTAGAGGGCCTGGCAGCAGGGCTGCTGCTGGCGATGCTGTGTGGCGGCCATTGACTTGGCGGGCGAGCGCATCGGCGAGGGCAACGGCGAGGCGCTCGAGCTAATGTGGGACGGCGTGCCGTCATCATTGAGGCCGCCGCCACCGCCGTCCAAGTTCAGATCGAGCAGCGTCTTGGGCACAAACTCATTGCGTGGCCGGCTCTCTGCCTCGGCCCGCTTCTCCTGTAGCGTCTCCTGCAGGCCACGCAGCACATCGGCGCATTGAGAGTGAAAATCGTAGAGTGCTTCAGCGAAGGTCACGAGTTGGGAGACATGTTCAGTGTCGTTTTCCAACAGATTGAACATGCCTACTTGGGCCAATTGCAATGACTCGGCAAACTTGTCCTCAGCACCACGAATTTCATCATCTTTGGCCTGCCGACGACGCTTACAGTCAAAGTCGAGACGCCGGCCCTGCAGCTTCTTTCGATGGTGCATGACCTCCTTGAGGTCTTTGGTCTGCATATGATGCAGGGGCTCCAAAAAGTTCTGCTTGATGTTGTCGTCCAGCGAATACTTGACGTCGGCCATTTGTTTTAGCGCTTCGCCGAATTCGACGAGCGCCTGCGCGAACACGCTGTTGTCCTCGCCGAGCTTCTTACCATAAGTCAACATGCATTCAGCCAACAGACCTTCAGGCTGCGGATAAGTGTTGGATTTGGCCTGTCCCGACAGCTTCGAGATGCCCTTGACGGCGGCCATTTTGGCGCGTGCCGTGGGATTTGGCTGCAGGAATTCCTTGGTCTTCAGCTGCAGCTCCTCCACCAGCTCCACGGTCACATCCGTCTTACGCTCCATATCCATAAAGTCCAAATCCAGCTTGGTGCCCTCCGCACCACCCATTTTCTCCGTCACATACTGATTGGCTTTGTTGATCTGTTTCTTCAATCCAGCGAAAGCCATCGCGTTGCTGTTGCTCTTGCTGCTGCTGTTGTTGGTGCTCTCTGTGGCTCGATGTCAGTGACGCGGTTGCTGTGAACGGGTTTGAGTTAGTTGACTTGCCTGTTAATACTACAATTTATTTAATAACCCACAAACTATCAGCAAATGTGGTATATAAAAAAAACTGATTTCTCTGCCCAACTACGTTACGAATCTATTTTTAACGTTTGGACGACTTACGCGGCGTGCACTTTTTTTTTTTTGTTGGGGGTGGAAACGCTCGATTCTCGCTGGTGGGCGCTACTGGGGCTGACGCTGACTGAGGCTGTTACTGGTTGGAAGAAATTGTTGAAAACGCCAGTCGCATAGATTTATGTTATAATTTTGCACTTTCACTCGTTTTGTTTGCGCTGCACGTTCTGTGCTATCTTCACACTTCTTTTTCTTTTACTCTCTTGCTGGCCAAACCTTGGAGTATAGCCCGACGATTGGCTGCGTAATGTTTGAAGGACTGTCGTTACTACTACTAATCTCCCTCTGCCTTGGGGCTGGTGTGTTGGACGCGGGGGTCGTTTTTCCTCGTCGAACTAAATCGATTTTTTGCTGTGTACAAAAATTTTAGTGATGCCAGAAATATCGATACCGATACTATTTATTAGCTGCTCACTTTGCGTTAACAGAATACCCATATGTTAATTAACATAGCCATATGAGCTTAACAGTGCCCATTATGTAGACTCGATCGATATTTAATTTAAAACAGAGCGCGGGCAGATTACCATTTGGCGAAAAATTAACCTACCTTAACTATATACCTACCTTAATTATATATTAAAATATATTAAATAAACACATTACATTTTTTGTATGTGTCCCGTTTTAGTCTCAGTAAATTATAGAGACCAGAATTTGTAAATATTCTGTTACTAACTTTTGCATTTCTGTTGGCTGACCAGAAAAAGCTTATTAGCATCAGCTGCTAAATTTAAATTTATGGCAAGCTTACAATATGCTAACGGCAAGTTGCTTGAAAGCTGGCTGTTATTTGACACAAAATGTGTTTCACTAAATGTTAAGTTAACAGCCTGCCGAACTGTATCATTAAAAATCTATTTTTAATTCATAATTTGTGTTTACCGTTTGCCTTTTTATCAGTTTATGCATACACGGCACATGCATAGATAGATATATCTTCTATTTTGTGTAAATTTCGCAGAGATATCAACAAAAACAACTTAAAAAGTGCTTACTAATAGAGAAAACATTAATTTGTTTATTATTTATTTGTATATCTGTATAATTGTAGCGTCATTGTGAATATTTATTCGATTATTATTATTACGAGTATATGCATATATATCTTATATTTGTTTGCTCAAAAATATTCTGTAAATATTGCAATATTTGCGCAATTTTTAATTAATTTTTTTACTTCTTGCCATTTGTTTATTTGCTGAAAAAGTTGTAAATAAAGAAAAACAAATTATGAATCATTTGCAAAGCTTATGAAATTCTAAGATTTCCTACGATTTTGCACACAAGTTTTGTAAAGTAATTTAAAAATGAATATTTAATTGCAATTATGACTCAGAAGTATGAGAAATAGAGAGAAAGAGAGAGAAATAAAGAGAGAGAAATAAAGAGAGATGGGGAAAGATAAAGGGAGAGAAAGGGTTAGCGAGAGAGAGAGAGAGAGAGAGATAGAAAAAGGTTGGAAGAAAGCGGAAAGAGAGAGAGAGAGAGATAGAGAGGAAATGGATAGCGAGGGAGGGATAGATAGATGTATGGAGATAAAGAAGGAGAATAAGAGCGGCAGTGAGAGATAGATAAAGAGAAATATAGAGATAGATAGAGCAAAAAGGATATGTTTAATAAAGATAATAATTGAATGTTATTTAAAAAATTTTCAAGTATGCAACCTGACGTCATTTGGTGACTCGGCATTTTTCGCGAACTGCTCGGCTTCTGCTATTATCTTGAGAGATAACCCCTGGAAAGGGGGATTACGCCGCTACATTTGATAAACAAACATTAGAGCATGTAAATCAGTTCAATTGCCAGAGCCAAGATAAGCGAGCTGAATTGCAGGCTAATTATGTGTATATAAGCCCATTCCAATGCCGGGCCAGGTATTAGTCTCTCCGAAACTACTACGACTGAGCCCAACTCAGAACAAAACGAATCGAATCGCCTTAAAATGAAATTCGCAATTGTTTTACTCGCCGCGAGCGTCGCCTGCAGCAACGCACAGGTAAACCATTAATGCTGAGACACCTTTCTGGCAGCGCGCTAATTGATGAATTTCCTGTAGGCCTTCGGTCCTTTTGCGGGCGCCAATCCTTTTGCGGCTGCATTTAATCCCTATCTGAACGGAGTTTTCGGTGGAGCTGCACCTGGAGCCGGTGCCGTCGGCGCTCCTGCCGGACCTGCTGCTGCTGCGCCGCCAGCGGCAGCGCCTTTCGGCGGCTTCTCCGTTTCCTCCTTCTTCCAGTCCGTGGTGCTGCAAAAGGAGGCAGATCGTCTGCTCAGCCAGCCCAATTTCCCAGCTGACCTGGCCGAGCGCGTCCTCACTGTCCTGTCCAACGCCGAGCTGGGCTTTGCCAACTGCAACACCGCCACGCTGCCCTGGCTGCAAATCCGCTGCGTCAAGCCCGCCCTGACCACCGCCAAGAACGACCTGAAGCTCATCGATGACGAGTGGCAGGCACGCCTGGCCGCCACCACAGTTGCCCCTGCACCCGCCGCAGGCCCCGCTCAGGTCTAAGACGACTCCTTGGATACCCTACAAAACATACTTTTAGTGCAATACACCAGCATAGATTCGATATACTTTAAATAAACCTTTCCAAAGCACCCAAGCTCCGAGTCCTGCCCTTGACCCGTGTCCAGAGCCCGCTTTGATGTGGCCTCAGTGGCTCAGGCGTTTTGCATAGCGCCACTTTATTAAATTTGCTGCTATTACAAAATTTGCCATTTGCCAGAGTTCAAGTCGAGTGATTCGAGGGGGATTTGGCTGCAAGTATTCAGCTCCTTCTGCCTCGCCTTCGCAGAGGAGCTATTCGAGGGGCTAATGTTGTGGAGCTTAGTTCACAACTGTCCTCGAGCGGGCCAAGTAAAAACTTGACGCATTTTGCCCAAATATTTGAATTCCTTCACTTTATTTGCTCGCCTTTGCGACATTTCTCCACAGTGCTGGCAGAGTGGCAGCCAGGCGCAAGGCGACCATCGCCCCATCACCCCATCGCCCAGCCTTCGGGTCTTTTTGCTCTTTGCGTGAACATTCTGAAAATTGTTGGCCACACCGCTGTGCTCTCCCTGCTGCTCAGTGCATGAGTTGGGCCATTGACTAACTGTTGAGGAGCCAATGTTGATTTATGTGGCCAATGCAGTTTCACTTATCAGTGTCCTAGTTATGTCCTTATTGAGGAGCCGGCTAGTTTGCTATTGTTGCTGGGGCACCAGCCTGGCGCTGGCATTAAAGGGGATTAAATGGTTTGGCTTAACGAGCCAAAGATTGGCCGCAAATGACCAAAAGCTTTCGGATCATGGGGCAGATTGGGCCAAATGACGCATACGCCTCGTTGGCGTTCCAAATGCGGCAAAGCACATTCAAATTCAAATTCAAATTCAAATATGTAATTAAATGTAAATTTTGAAACAGCCGTTGGCCATGTCAGCGTAGCGCTTGTTACACACTCCCTTACACACACACACACACACACACACACACACACACACATACGTATGCATACCAATGACAAGGCGAATTACAAGGATCAAGGCGAGTGCAAAGTTTTGTCACTTAATTGAAATATTTGCCCCAAGATTGAAACTCGAGTTTTGTTGTTTGTGTCATTACAACAAATATGCCAAAGTGTGCGTGTGGCCTGGCATGAGCTTTGCTAAGTTTTGTGGTACACCAGCCACGCCCACTTCCGCCCCGCTTTGCTGGTAATGCAAAAGTTGCGGCATTTCAAGCGCTTAAAAAATCGTGGACAAAATGAAAGCAGGCCATATCTGAGCAGCCTTCTGCCAAATATATGCTAAAATTGGTTAGCCAAACAGGGCACAGACAAAAAAAAAACGAGAGAAACAAATAAATAAAAAAAATGACAGCGGGCTGCAGGGGGAGCTGCTCCACAAGCGCATGTATGTAAATTTGTTCGGGGCTTGCGGATTTGTATGCAAAAGTTGCGCCCCAAAAAGCAGGCAACAGCTTCTTCTTCTTCTTCTCCTTCTTCTTCCTTTTTTCTTGCTTGCCTTGCGTCTCGGTGGGCGTGGCCAGGGCCATGGCCAGGGCCAGGATCAGGAGCAGGCCGAACGTGCTGTCATTTTGGCCAAAATGAAGTTAGCCATTGTCAAGCAGCTACCCACTGGCCACTGGCCACTGCTGCTGTGACTCACATCCGCCTGCCGCTGCTTGGATGTGTGAGTTCTTCTCACCTGATAATAGACGCGCTATATAAATATATATATAAGCTATTTACATGAGCTTACAAAAGCAATTAGCTACTTTTTAGCATTTCCGTTGCCCGCTGATAAGAAGCAAATCTGTGCGCCTATAAAAACTTAATTGGGTTAAAGCTGTTAGCGACGCAATGTCGTAGCCAGAGATATATGGGCGCGCCTTTACAAGCGATTTTACAGCATTGTTTGCATCTATCTGAGAGCCCGGGAAGATAAGATATAATAGACGCTTCTGACACTGAGATTAGCGACAGTTGCCCATTGAGCGCACACAGAGAATGTCGACTGCGGCGGTGATTGTGATCTCGGTTTTGGCCTGCCTGGTAGGCATTGCATTCGACTGGCTTAGCAGAAGTCGGGAGTAAACCGTTTGTCTCCTCCACAGGTGCTGGCGAACGCCCAGGAGGCATCCATTGAGCTGACACTGCAGCGCGGCGCCATAGCCGAGCAGAAGGTGCGTGAGACGATCGAGGACAAGCTGCCGCCCACTGCGGAGGCCAAACAGGATGGCGCCTACCTGCTGGACACCTTTAAGGTGGGCCTCAGTGGCTGCGAGGCTCAACTAAGAGCCAACTGGCTGGTCGCCGAGTACAACAACTGCGTGAGCACACTCCAGGGCTTGGCCATGGCCTCTGTGGGCGAGCTGGCCGGCCAGCACTGGGCCAAGTCGGGCGCGTCACGTCCCACGCTGTTCTGGTAAGAGCGGGCCACACGCAATTATCCTAAAGTAATTGAAACTTAGAGCCAGCTGTCACAAATAAACGCTCAATCCAGATGTGTGTCTTTACTGGCTGGGCGCAGCTCCCCCACTGCAGTTGATGCACTCTTGTTGCGAGGGTCTGTGACACGAATAGCTTCAGCTCCTTCAGTCTGAAGATGATGAATATACAAATACGTATATCTACCCCGAGAGTCGTCGGAATCAGAGCATCAGCACTTGGTGGCTGAAT
This sequence comes from Drosophila repleta, assembly GCA_018903745.1. Classification (NCBI taxonomy): domain Eukaryota; kingdom Metazoa; phylum Arthropoda; class Insecta; order Diptera; family Drosophilidae; genus Drosophila; species Drosophila repleta. Next base: position 15,593,668 of record JAEIGN010000233.1, on the reverse strand, counting down.
CTGATGAACTTTTGTCCAAATTGCTGACGGGCAAAAATTTAGCTTTGCTTCTTGCTTTGTTGTATTCTAATTAGACTGTCGAGTGAGTCTGCCTGAGACTGTCTCTCTCTCTCTCTCTCTTTCTCTCTCTCTCTCTCTCTCTCTCTCTGTATATGTGTGTGTGCTCATTAGACCAAATGTGCGGGAAGTGCCATGGGGCGGGGCTGTGTGGCGAATATAACTGAGTAATTATCATCATTAAACGAAAGACGCAGCAGCCAGAGCAAATAGCGACATTAATGTCGTGCAAATGTGTGCCAAGGCAGATGAAACAAACGGGAATCGACGGAGTGGGAATCAACGAGTTCAGTTCGTATTTTAAGTCGATGTACGACGCGTGACGCAATCTTCTTGTTGGCATTGACAAGATGCCCGAACTTGAAACGTAGTCGCATTGAGCTAATGCATATATATATATATATATATATATATATATATATATATTTTTTAATTTTTTTCAAGAAATCATTTTAAAACTTTCAATTGACGCTATTACTTCTAATGAGGTTTAGGATTGATGCATATGTGAAGTAAATTGATTTGGTTTCATTGCCAGGAATGTGAAGTTTATTAAATGCTCCCCTTCTCTACAGATCGATAAGCTCCCCCCTTGGGCCATGTCATATTGAGAATATTATAAGACTTGCTTAGGCCCTTATAGGCTAAGATCTAAAATATTAATAATCATTATTTATCTCATTTGGCAGCCACAAAGAGCATTTATGCCACAGTTGAAATGTTTACTTATGAGACTAATCAAATCCTAATTAGTATAAGATTCGATTAGATACACCAGACCAGAGTGTTGTCATTTAATTTCGTTTATTTTGTTTACATTTTCACATCAGTCATTGAGGACTACACGAGCAATTTTTTTTTACATTTTATGCCCTATGTGGGCAGTTGCTGAGGGTGGTTATATATTTGGAATTTGTCTAGGCATTCGATTCCGCAGCTGAAGTGGTTTCTGTATCCCCAGCGGGTGCATCCGGCTTGGGCTCATCTGTATTGCCGCAAACACAAAACGGGCACTGAAAAGATAATAAAAGATAAGCGAAAATGCTTTCAGATAAGATATTAGATAAGATAGAAATACCTTCTCTTTGAGCACCAGTCGATACTTGGGATGGCTTATGCAAAGAAACAAAGATATTAGAGATTCTCGCTGAAGTGCGGCGCCGCGGCTTACCTTATGCCATAGACAATGGGGTTGTAGACGGCGCTGGTCTTGGCAAATGTGGCGCCCCAAATGGTGGTGAGAGGCGTTAGGCCCTCGATCTTGAACAGACCGAAGTAGCAGATTACCAGGTACGGGGTCCAGGCCATAAACCAAAGCGAAATAGTCGTCAGCGCCACCTGAGTGCGTAATGAAATTGGCGACTGCAAAGAATTAATTACTTCTGCCTTACCTTGGCTAATTTGCCTTCGGCGCTCTTGTCGCAATCCTCAGAGCTGCGCAAGGACTTGACGTTCATCTTCTTGGCCTGCTCACGCATCGCCTTCTCATGTGCTGCCACGGCCTTCGAATAAAACCGATAAATAACAATATATATATATATGTATATATTTTTAGCTATGCCCACTTACAGCGATTATGAACCAGTACGAATAGCAGATGAGGAACAGCGGCACGTAGTAGACGAATATCGAGTAGGTTATTAGGTAGGAGCGCGGATTCCATTGTCTGGTCATGTAGTCAATGCTGCAGGCTGTGAGGTTACCCTCTGGCACGTAGCTGCTCCAGCCGATCAGGGGCATTATGGTCCAGAACGTTGCCATCAGCCAGATGAACAGAATCTTCATGATGGACAGCTTGATGGTCATGGGCGTGCCGTTGATGCCCCTGACAATGACGTTGTAGCGGTCGAAGGCGATCATGCACATCGACCAGATCGACACACAGCCAAACATTGAGCCGCAGACGGCATAAATATCGCACCACAGGGGCCCCAGGATCCACGTCTCATAGTAAAAGTTAACGAGCATAACCGGGGACTGGGAGGCCATCATGCAGAAGTCAGAGAAGGCCAGATTCAGGACGAGCAGATTGGCGGGCGTGCGCAGCGACTTGGTGCCGCCAAAGATGTAGACGACCACTCCATTGCCGCAGCACGAGATGATGAGGATGCAGAGAGTGAACAAGCCCAGAATCTTGCTCATTGTTGCATCCATGGGTGCAAAGCGGCTCCAATACGGATTGACCAGGTGCGCCATATCCGGCAGCACCTGCAAATTGAATTTGAAATGCAGCATCAAATTTCATTACATCTCTTCAGGCAGTAGTTTGATTGCACTTACATTGTCCAGGACGGAGCCATTGCCACTCGCTTGGGCTTCGAATCTGGGCCCAAGCCCTGTGCCAGGCAAGGCAGCGTCCAGTGCCTGTGGCAACAAGCTGCGTTCCATGCTCAGCTGCCGGTCAGCGCTGCGAGGGCGCACACATCAAGGTATTCCGAACTACCAGAAGTCGCTGGGCACCTGACGGTGGCTTTTATAGTCAGCTCTCTGAGCCAATTAGTCACCGATCGATGGCATATGCATAAATTGACGGAGCTGCCATATCAAAGTCACCTGCTTCACGTTTGTTTCATAATCAACACTTTGCTCAACAGTGAACTCGTCTTTTGGGTAACAAAATAGTCGCTTCGAAGCTCGCGGTCAGAGCTGAGCTAAGAATTTTTTTCCACACTTCTGGCATAGTGTTTTCCTATTCGACTTTGGCTGTCTTATGAAACATCCTGAACACGACAGATTCGCAGAAAATTTGGAGGTGCACTTTTTGCATTGGGAATTTGCGGAACAGGGAGAATCGGAAGCGTCACTGAAGTCTGCACGGGACGCTTGGTTGTACTGATACGCGTTGTCTTCAGCATCGTCATCCGTGCTGGGCGCATCATAGCGCACGATGCTCACTTGCTCCCCAAGTATGAGCTCCTTGCAGCAGTCTTTGATCTGATAGTATGCACTTCGGAAGGCTTTCAGCTTGCGGGCCTGCAACACATATCTGTTCACATAGTTAAATTGCTAAACATTTAGCTCAACATACCGGCGATAGATCAATAATCGATACGCTGCTACCGTTCTTCCCGTAGGCGCCCAGCATTATAACTTGCGAGGTTTGAAGCACATGATTGGAGGCCGCCCAGAGGAGCAGTTCCTTGTATACGTGCTCGTTCATGGTTATGATGATGTCGAAGTAGTAGAAGTCCTGAACGGTCAGCTGTAAAAAGGAACATATATCCATCTGAATAACTTTCTCTTTTCTATCCAAACTCACTTACCAGTCGGCAGAAGTGATCGGAGCGCAGTCCGTGCTCTTTGAGGACTCTGAGGCATCGCTTGTGCGGTCGCCTGCCTATGTTCCAGGTGCGCAGCGCCGCGCTGTCTACCTCCCAGTAAAGACTTGTCTTCACCATCAGATTCTGCATAATTGTCTCGGCCATGGGCGAGCTGCACGAGTTGCCTGCAGCAGATGAGGCACAGATTCAGTCAGGGATTAAGTCAGACACTGTTGGTCTTCAACACTTACCCATGCACACGAAGAGCAGTTTCTTAAATGTCATTTTGTGTGCTTTGAGTTGGTACTGAGAATTTGGGATGTGGATTATGAAATTAAACGTATAATATAAAATCTATATCTGATCTATTGTGTATGTCGCTTTGGCTTTTCTCCTACTTTTCTGGTTTGAGCTACCACGGCCTGCTGAGTCGGAATTGGTTTCGGGACTCATTAGCAAGTCGTTGGCGCTGTCAGCGTTTTCAAATTAACGCAAATGAGCCGTGTCACTGTTAATGTACGACAAGACAAGACAAGACACGAACCGCGACCACAGACACGACCCGCCTCATGAACTTTGCCCCCGAGCATTAGTCTCGCACCAATTTGGCCCAGTCTATTCTCTATTACTCGCATTGTGGCAGCTGAGATGGCGCTAGCATGTGTGTGACTGTTTCACTGTGTGTATGTGTGTGTGTGTGTGTGTGTGTGAATGCATTTCAGTGCCTGTTGCTGTCCTTCTAACTGGTTGTCCTTTGTGCCACACTCAACTCCAACTTGTCGCTGAGTGAAGCGCACAGTGGGACGAACTATATGAAATGTCTGTAGTAATTCACAAACATCAAGTTGTTTGTTTGACTATCTGCTGCAGTGCCTCATGGCAATATAGTATTCGAAAAGTTATAGAAAACAATGGCAACGATAATCGAATTTAGACAAGTCTTGCTGGCTTGGGGACACTGTGCAAAATGGCGATTTAGCGTCGCTGTTGACTTGGCAAATGTTTGCTCTACGCCCACTTCGTGCTGCAGTCGCTGCTGAGTCAAAGGGATTAAAAATATTGGGCTGGCAGGTGGGGCGGGCTCGTTGCACAAAGAGTGTCAAGTGCTCGTGAGGTGTCCGCGTCGCGACGCACGGAGCGTTCTAAATTGGCTCCCAGAGGAGGCGTGGGCGTGCCCGGGCAGTGCAAAGAACTGTCGAGTTCAGCGAACTGGACCGATGCCATGGCCCACATATGCAAATGCAAATGCAATGCGTCGCCCTACACCATAATGATAGACTCCGCCTGGCCCTACCTCTTGCTTTAGTTTTTTTTTTTTTTTTCTTGTGCACACAAATCTCACAAAGGGCTTTGATTTCTGGTTTGTTTTGTTTCCATTCCTTTTTCAATGCAATAAAAGCATTATTATTAAAGGACTGCTGACTCTCGGCATTTTGCGAATGTTTCCCCTTTAACTGGCAACAGAAGTTGGCCAGCCAAGTGGAGCTGGGCCAACGAATATCCAATTGGAATTGCATTGAACTACTAAATTGAAAACTGAAAAGCATATTTCACTTATCACTTTTCACACAAAACACGTTCGGAAACAAAGCCAAGGGACTGGCAGAGGGTGAGACTGAAATGAAATTGTTAAAAGTAAAACACAGCAACAGCAACGACAACATCCTGGCTGACTGGCTGGCTCACTGGCTGGCCAGGCAGCAATACAATAATACTTTTTGCATTTGAGTGTGTGGGTGTGTGTGTGTGTGTGTGTGTGTGGGGTGTTAGCCGATCAGTGGATAGGTGAAAATGGTTGCTCAGAGTGGAGCGCCGCATTGTTGTTTTAATTAAAAACCAAGCCAGCACTATTTCCTCGATAAAAACAAACCAAAGAGAGAGAGAGAGAGAGAGAGATAGAGGGAGAGAGAGAGAGAAAAAACGTAATGAAAACGAAATCAAAGTGAGCAAAGCTGAGAGCAATAGCAACCGGTGCGGATAGATGGAATGAAAACTGTTGAATATTTAGTGCAAGCTGAAAAAGTTGGGGGAAAAAGTGAAAATTTTTGAGCACAAAAATGTCTAAGCGCAGACAGACACAGAGACTGTCGGAAATGTTAACCAGCTGTTCCGTGTAGGTGTGTGAGTATGTGTGTGTGTGTGTGTGGTGTGTGTGAGTAATCGTAACCCAAATGCTGTGGTTTTTCAAATGGGCACACAGACACGAACAGCCGCACCAACAGACGGACGGACACACAGCGTGTGAGCACAAAGCCGCACCTAATGGCAATTTAAATGAAACAAACAGCAAATGAAAATGAAAATGAAAACGAAAATGAGAAGCAGAAGCTGAAACAGAAACAGAAACAGAAACAGAAATCAACGAAAAATTGCAAACAAACAGAACAAAGCGAAGCCCGTTGATGTTGATGCTGTTGCACTTTGTTGACCGCAAATGCAATTTACAGCACAACAATCAGCGGCAAACGCAAAAAAGGCCGCAGCGTCAGAGAAGAAAGTAATAATACAAAAAAAAAAAAAAGCACGAAACTTTCGCTGTTGTGCTGCAGAGTTGTTGTTTCAAAATCAACAACTATTTCGGCCCCAGCAGCGACGAGCAACTGCATTAACTGACCAGGCGGTCCAGCAACGGCCGCAGAGGCCTCGCGCACTGTTGGTTCCGGCTAACCCCGCTGCTGGTGCACAAATTGTGTTGACTGCAGCAGCAAAAGCAGCATTATAGTTCTGGCCACACTCCCACCCACGCACACACACACACACAATTAGAAGCAACGGAAGCGTAGCTTGGGCTGGCCCTGATTGGGACTGAGGGGCGGCGGTGGGTTTGTATTTGAAATTAAATTTGGCGTTCCGTGTGTGTGTGCTTTTACCAGCTAACCCCATTATTTGCTGGGCTCATCCGCATTTTCGTGCGATTTTAGTTTGTTATGATAAATGCATTCAAATGCATATGGAGCCACGCGATGCCAGGCGGAACTGTCGACTCTGCCTCCGGCGCACTCATAAATATTTATGATACGGCTCGCATGCGAGAATGTGTCACCAGTTGCCAGTCGGTTGGCTGTCATGATTGAATTGGCCATTTCCCCCCGGGGTGGCTCGCCCGGTGGCCTATTATACTGTTGTACTACTACCTGGGGCACATTGCCTGCGACAACGAGTAGCTAGTGTCAGGTGAAGTGATAGCAGAAGCAGGAAACAAATGAGTCAATTCTGTTCGACTTGTCATTCTGCACTGCTGAGCTGTGCCGCTGTCCCCGCCCCACAGATGCGCCTCATTAATGAGTAATGAGCCCCGGAACTAAACAGAATAAAATAAGAGTGCTCTGGCGAAGAGTGCACGACTAGGAGATACCCTGACTCGAGGGAGTAGCTGCAGCAGTGCTTCTAGGTTTTAGTAGTAATAAATATATATAGGGATCCATTATCGATCCTTTAATATGAAGTCAGACTTACCAGTTCAGTCCACAAATAAAGAGTCAAGAGTAAAAAGAGTCAACTGAAGCACAGCTATAGATGGCAGCTACCATACTTACTCGTTTCTGTTAACCCATCCTTGATTGTATATACATTTGTATAATATTGCTGATCTCTGGCTGGTGATACTCTTTGCCAGAGTATGTTCGGTCATAGCTTATTAAAAATCAAGACAAAGGACTTAAGTTGTCTGTTCATCAATATCGCAAACATTGGCTCCGCCCGGCCCTGCAGCTGAGATTGAGATGCCGAATGCGATGCGCTGCGGCCGATAAGGCCGCACGTAACGGCAATTCCGTAAATGATGATGCAATGACTGCCGCAGTTGGCTTCTTGGCCGGGGCACGACAGTGGCACGTTCCAGACGGCAGTCAATCGTTGGCAACATCTCGTGGCGGCTGCTTTAGTGGCGCTCGTAAGTCATTTAACATTTTGAGGTATATTTAATGAGCCAAAAAGTTTTCGCCGCACATAAATTAAAACTCGACCGGCCCCAAACAGCCGAGTCCGGCCAGCCGGGGGCAGGTGTTGGCTGACCAATCCAATGGCGACCGCTCGACAAGCCAATGGCTCTATTAGCATGCCCATTAAAATTAGACAAATGGTTGCCATTGCCGCTGCCGTTGCCGGCAGTTGCCATTTCGCATATCGCAAGGCTGGACCATGGCTGCAGATTTATGGCCCGTTAGGCGGGGAATGCAGGCGGCTGCTAAGCGGCTTCTAGGCTTCAAGGAACTGGCCTTGATTTTGGCTTCCTTTTCGGCTTGGCTCTAGCTGTGGCTTTGGCGCAATCATATATGCCACTTGAGAAATGCCATTTTTTATGATAAATGATTATGTTGTCAGTTGGCCCGCGCCGGCTTCTGGCGTTCAAATTGAAGCGGCCTCTGGCGGGAGTCGTGTGTGAAGGTCACTGAAAGGCATTCGAGAGTAATTGGCGGAAGCGCCGCTGTTCGGCTCAGTTTAAAGCCATCCTGGCCAAATAATGGCCTTCTATTCATCGATACGTTTTGAGGAGTGTGCGTGAGTGTGTGCCTGAGCGTGTATATATTCAATTGAATTTGTTGTCTTGTGCTCCACCTCTATTGTGTGCGCCCGTAAGCCGCTTCCATTTGGCAATGCTGGTGGGCCCGGCTCAGCCTTTTGGCAAATTTAACCCTTCACTTCATTAAACGAATTTCCAATCCTTTGGGGTGCACAAATCACTTTGCTGCAGATACTCACAAAAGCCAAAGGAAGCCAAAGCTAAAGCCAAAGCCAGTGCCAGAGCCAGAGGCTAAGGCGGCTAGGGGTGTGGCCATAGAAATTTGACAAGCAGCTAAACAAAAGCCTAATCGTGCAGCTGCTGCCGCCCGCCTTAGCCACACCTTCCGCTGCCAACTCAGAGCTACCGCCTTTTGGCTGTAATCCATCAAGCGGCTTCGGTTCGGAATTCGGGCCACTGTCACAACAACAACGCCAGCAATAGTAACAACAGAAGACGTGAGAGTAGTCGTAGGTTTGGCTGAGGAGTAAGCAGTGGCTGGAGTCCTGCCGAAAGAGGCAGCAAATTGTTTTCCACCTCTTTTGCCTTGTCGTCGTCATGCCTTTGTCTCCTGTTTATCCTGCATGTTTTTTGTTCCTTCCTGATGCTGTTGTTGTTATTGTTATTGCTGTTGTTGGTATATTAAGTATTTAAGCAGTTAGCCGGTTGGCCGGAGAAGCATCGCATTCGGCCAGTTTGCGGAGTCCATAAGTCATTCCAGTTGACATTTCATAATTCTGCCAGCCCCGCCTACCGGGCCCAACTGAGTCACAAAGAAGTTGTTGTGATAAATTAGAAACGAACATTAAAGTTACCTTAAGTAAGCTTTTGGTCACATTACCGTTGCTTAAGATGTCCTTTAATTGTCTGTTGTTGCTGCTTGTGGACAGCTTGTGGCTACCCCAAAGTGCAGCCAGCTGAGACACAGATGCCAAGTGTCGTTGACGTGTCCGAAGAAATGGCCTAATTGATATAGACAGCTCCAGCTCAACAAACTGAATGCTGACCACACTTCACTCGTGTCAACTGAAACGACTGCCACAAACAAAAACAAAATTAGTTTGATAATGATAGAAATCAAAGCAGATTGAGAGAAAGAGAGAGAAAGAGAGAGAGAGAGAGAGAGAGAGAGAGAGAGATTGAGTTTAAAGTTGGAATTGCTTGGGTTACTTGAAATTTCATTAACAAACTTGTTAACTTGAATGGGTTAGTTAAGTGCGAGATTTGCTCTGATTCAACTCAATATATATGTAACAATATATATCATCAGATCAGTGGCATCTTGCTTATAACTGAGATGTCAAGGACTCTCCCTGAACTTCTCTCCCTTATATTCTTCTTCTGATTTCCCTTCCCTTTTACTGTAATTTACATAATGATTTCATATCCATATTGATAAATTATATATTAGCTCACGCGTAAATGCCTCTGAGTAAAATTGTCTGAACAAATGACAATTTCATTTGTTCTTTCTATTGCTTGTAACTGAATTTGTTTAAGCTGAACTTAAAAGTTTTACAACTGCTTTCGCTCTGTAACTACTGTTGCATCTGCCCCGCCACGTGCATCAAATTCAATGCCACACGCACATGACTTGGCCACAAACTTTATTATTTGTCCAGGACATCCAGCTCGCATATCCCTCGGCGCTCCACAGTGCACGCTGCCAGTATTCCCCTGTCGATCTACAGCAGCAACAGCAGCAGCAGCAGCTGGTAAACTTTTTTGCTGCTTCCAAAAGTTGCAACTTTTCTCATTTGTGCGTGTGCATTGGTAAGTTGCTGTCTCCTGTCTGCTATCTGCTATCTGCCGTCTGCTGTCCGCCGTCTGCAGCCTGTTGTCTACTTGCTGCTGTCGCTGGCGTCGCTGCAGCTGCTGTTGCTGCATTTGCACTTTGCAAATGATGTCCAACTCTGCTTGGCCGCTTGGAGCTTCTGCCTCTGTGTCCGCCTCTGCCTCTGCCTCGCTGGCACGTTGGCCTGAAGTAGCACGAAACTAATCCGCAACATGATGACAAGAAAATTGAATTCTAGCAACTGTCAAATTGAATCTGCCTGTAGCCCTCCTGCTGAAACACAAAATCAAAGCTTCAACTTTTTTGGCTAAATCTAGCTGTCTCAACTCGCGCTCCCCTATCTCATCCTCTCTCGCTCACTCTCTCTCTCTATATATCTCTGGCCCTTTTGGGCACTGCAGCTATTTGTTTCAGCAGCGTTCGAGGGGGCAATTTGCCAACGCCAAGCGTCGAAAACTAAACGTTCATACCGCCCACTCCCACTCCCCCCATCTCTACCCCTACCGAACTTTTCGTACTTTTTGTCCGCTTTGCCATCTAAGTGTTTTTTTTTTCTGGTTGCCTGCCTCGACATTTTGCCATTGAAAATTTTTACTTATTGACTTGCCTTTGACACTGTCAACGCCAGTGGCTGAGGCAGGGACAGGGACTGGGACAGGGGCAGGGGCAGGGGCAGGGAGAGCGGGTGCAACATCGACAGCGACGGGGCTCATGATAATGACAGACTTCATCGATTACGCGATTATCGCAATGTCACTTTAGAATTTTCGAAAATTTTCCTCATTTGAGTGGGCCAAAAGCTTTTAGCGAGCATTTTAGCACACGGCCACGCCCCCAGGGCGTCAGCCTTTGGACCGCGCGCTGCGCATTTCGTGGATAAAATTGCTGTGCTCCAAGTGTAATTTCACTTAAGCTTTTAAGCAGAACGCCAACCCCGCCCCAGGCCCTAGGCCTGCCATCGACAGCACTTTGAGAAGATTTCCCAAATTCGCACTGCAGCTCACATGTGTCGCCACTTGAATTGTGTTTGGCTGATTAGCGTTAAAAGGATTTCGCTGCCCCAACATTGACGATATCAGAGTCAATACAGGGAGCATATCAGTCGTCATTGCGTTTGGCAATTTGCTGTTATTTGCACGGTAATTGCGAAACGAAATCAACAGAAATTATTTAGTCACTTGCTTGCTTGCTCCTTATGCGATATGTGCGAATGTGCCGAACAACAAAGGAGAATGCAGTGGCCCGGGATTGCGGAGCTCGAATTTATGTTCTACTTATGTTTGCCGTGTGCGGAGGTAAACAATAAAATAACGAGTCGTCTGCAAGCAAATTGCATAAAAAGAACACGGCAAATCCGCTGAAAGGGCAAAGGAAAACAACATGCATAACTACCACACACACACTTGTGCAGAGACTTGCATATTTGTATACGTATATTGCTGTTTCCATCCACCTGAACCTACAGATTCCCATGCCCATTGCCATTCCGCATGCCGTGCACGTGCCAAAGGCAAACAGGCAAATGTCTTACGCTTCCTTGGGCTGCCTAACAAATATGCGACACGGCAGCGCAGCGCAGCGAGCGGAGCAGCTAACAAGACACAGCCAGGAGCCAGTTGAGCCAGATACTGCTGCTACCAACAGTTGCAACGAGCCGGGCTCCCAACCTGGCCAACCTGGTCTATGCCAAATTCTGACTCTGCTTAGCATATTTGTCCTGGGGGCCAACTCCACATATTGATGATGATGGTGTTGTGTTGTTGTCGTTCCTTAAACAGGGTTAAACAGGCACAGCTCACTCGGCAAATGCGCAAATATTCGCTTCACACTTAAAGTAAGTCGCATCAAATACAGTCAGAGCTGCTGCTCTCAATATTCAAGCACAGCTCACACTCTCCCTCTCCTTATATCATATGTATATGTATATATGTACATATTTAAGTATTTTGGACTTTTGAGCCTTTTCGAAACTTTTTATAATTATTTAACATTCAATTGATTAACTTTTACTTATTCAACCCATGATGTTTCTACGGCAATTGTTTAAAATAATTCAAAAGTTTGCCCATCGCATTTCACACACAAAATGTATTTCAGCGATTTGTTTTCAAATCCCAATTAGCGGCGACAGTTCGAACTTTATTTTGTGAATTTGGAATCGGCCGCCAAACGTACTTTCGCATTAAAGCTCCGAATCGATATGTTGCGTGACTTAATTAAATTGCAATGGCATCGAGCAGCCACAGTACAGCAGCGACAGCCAGCTCTTCTCTCTCTTCTAGTTTCCCCATTTTCCCATTTTCCCATCAACATCATCCATTTAGATAAACAATGCAGGCAGCCGCAGTGCACGTGATATGTAAACGTGTGCAATTAAATTTTTGAAATATATACACACCCCCCGACAGACACACACACACACACACACACACACAAAATGCCACACGTAGACATATTAACACAGACAAGCAAACAAACAAACACACGCACACACACTCACGCTAAAGCAAATATAAATATATGTGTATGTATATGTATATATTCATGTGTATGTTCCTGGCCTAATCGCTTAATGCAGTTGATGAGTTGAGCCCTAAACGCTGTTCGCTTCAGCTCGAATTAGGCACATTGATGCAGCTAATTTAAATGTAACTCATCCTTCACTGACCACACCCACGCCCACGCACACGCCCACACACACGCCCTATGACCATGCACAATCAGCAAATGGCATATGCCATAATTATCGAATTGATGCAGCTGTTGAGGGAGCGATCAGATAGCTCTGCACAGTCTTGGCAAATGCCTTTATTGTCGTGGCCATAAAAGAGACTTGCAAATGGCATTTCAAATGACATGTGAGCGAACTAAAGCCGCATACATACACACACAAACACACACACACACACAAACACACACACACACACACACACAAACACACTCACACATGTGTAAGCTGTGTCTTACAGACGCAAATGCGAGCTCGGTTGAAAGGATAATGCGCTTGGAGTGTGACTAATGCCGACGTGATGATGATTAAGTTGTTGTCCCATTGCGTACGCGTCGATGGCGCCTTATGGGCGCCGCCAGTGGGCGTGCCTGTGTAGAACTATTAGAAAAGTCAGCGATTGAGCAATTCCCAGTCCCAGGAGCAGTTCAAGTCTTGGTCCCAACTCCATTTGCACTGCCAGAGCCAATTTCTCCACCCACGCACGTGATTCAATTAGACTCCTGGCCACGCCCTCGACGCCGACGTGGATGTCGCAACATTTTTGCCAATCAGTCAATGGCCCTCCGGGATTTGAGCCGCCGACTTCTAATTATGCCGACAATTAGTTCAAGACGTGATGCCTTTGAACTCTTTTTCTCATTTCAGCAAAGGGTTGACGTAGCTAATGATGACCTAAACACTGTCCCACCTCAAAGGCCTCAGCTATACCATACTTTTAGCTAGTAATCACTATTAAACTAAGCCAGGGAGAAAACTCTCTTTAAAAAATATTGAAATGGCGCTCGAGTAGCTATTGCTGCAAATGGTTGGATATTCCCTTTCATGACGCATATTGCAATTGCAATTGCAGCTCTGTCGGGGGGACCGAATTCTGACAACACTTTGCGTATGCTGACAGTTGGACAATTGGCAGGGAAACGTGGAAGAATAGTCGGTGAGCAGAACAAGGATATTTTTGTGGTGCTGACGATGGCGCTGCTGCTGCTGCTGCTGCTGCTACTGCTGCTGGTAGCTGTAACCTGAGCTGCCAATCAAACTGGAATCGTGGAGACAGGCACGATAACAAGCTGTCCTTGTCCCTCAGCACGCAACAGTAGAGAGTGACAAACACAAACTGTGGGATAAATCTTGGCAAGCAATGGGCAATCTTCTCGCACTGGTCCCCGCTCCACCGACGTACGGCAATTGGAGCTTAGTCTCGTGTTTGCTACTAAATTGGTCAGCGGATTGGCCAGCATATTTGACGATATTGTCGCCGTCTGTCGCACGTGTCAATGCGTCTCTGAATGCTCAATTAAATTTGCCGCTGCCGCCGCTCGCTGGCAACGGAATTGAATTGTAATTGGCGATTGCCTAGCCCCGATTACAGATTGCCGCTCACTGAAGTGGGGCATCGGGATTTTTGCATTGCCCTTTTGTCAGTGTTGGCCACTGAGGGGCCTTTGGCCTTTGGCTGCAAGGGCCACATTTTATTGTAGGTAAATCTCTAAACTCGAAATGCTCGCTGGCTCATGAATTATTCAGAGCTGCAGATCTGGGCCAACTGCAGGCTTATTGATACGTCAGCGGGGCGGGCCACTTCAGTTGCAACTGCGAAAAATATTGGCTGGCATTTCTATAAGTCATGTTTACAAAACACTTACAAGTCGGACAGAGTCCGTCCGCCCGCCTGCCCGTCCGCCCGCCTGCCCGCCTGATTGGCTGATGAATGAGCGAAGCTAATGAAAGTTTATTGAGCGTCTGGCACCCACTCGAGCGTCGGCTGACTGGATTGGCGGATTGACAGATTGACAGATTGAGTGACTCTTTGAGCGCTGAGCCCCATTTTGTCGGGCTTAATGAATTTTGCCAGTTGAGCGGAAACGGAAATAAAGTGCCAACATTTTGTAATGTGTAGCTAAACAAAGCAGCGAACAGCTCAACTGAAGGTGTGTGTGTGTGGGCTGTTCTACGTGGCAATTGCAAAGTTTTCAATTGTGTGTTTGGCCTTTATTGAAACACTTTTCATTTGCTGGCTCTTTGGTTTCAACCATTTGCCAGCTTTTATCGCCGTCATTAGGCGGCAACCTTTCCATAACCGCACCTCCAGTTCAGGAGCTCATAGCTCGCAGCTCTTACCTCGAGCTCTTGCATATTGCTTTATCATTGTTTGTTTGCCTTATCTCCCCATTTCTTTCTTTTCGTTTGCCCATTTGACTTTTGTCTAAAGTTTTGCGAGCTCTTTCCCGGCTGCGCATTCATTTGTGCCTCGTATTACTTTTTCGATGATACTAACAACAAATTTACATGCAAATAACTTTTTCAACTTTGGCACTTCATATGCCACAACAACAGCAACAACTCATGTTCGCTTCACGTATTGCTTCAATTGCCACTTATCAGCTCATCGATGAGGTTGAAAGCGAAAAAAAGTCACAAACTTTTGTGCCTCAGCGCCTCGCTGCCAATAAAAAAACAAAGAGCGAAAGTTTCTTTAGCTGACTTTGGTGCTTTGTTGGCAGTTGGCAAATATCTGGCATTAATATGCGATTTTAATAGGCACATTAGTTATGCCAAAGCCGAGACCTTTAATGGCCCTAAAGGGTTGACAGTCACGCCCACACACGTGCCAACATTTGAGCTATGATATACCCACAGTCACATTAACCACACCTAGCATAAGTGCCAGTGTAAGGGCGCCTCACTGTGTGTGTGTGTGTGTGTGTGTGTGTGTGTGTGTGTGTTTGGGTGTGTGGGTGTGCGGTTAACTCAGCTATAATCGTAAATTACGAGGGGCACCGCACGTGAAACCGCATCAAACCTGCAATAATATGTCTCTCCACTGCCAGAGCCTTTGATGCACGACACCTCAGTGGGCCGCGCGGACTTAAAGTGTGAATTATTTGCCTTGCGCCCAGTTGATTGAGCTGCAGGTGCGAAGTTGGTCAAAAGTTGACATTTGGCCCGCAGCAAGCAGCAGATGCTGCAGCAGGTTCACCATCTGCTCGCCCATAATTGATTTGCCTCGCTTGCTGCTCGGTAATTAAAATGCATTCTCGCAGCGAGCGTAATGAACAATCTGTCAGCGCGCCGTCAACGTAGCCGACCCTCCGCAGATGCCTGGCGGTCCCTTAAAGCCATTTTAAATGCATGGCGTGGTTTAAAATTAGCAATGCAGTGCGAACGGAGCCAGGGAATCGACGATCCGCAATCGCTGTAGTCATTGGAGGGAAAACCATATGCTCCCTCCCCACTCTCTCTCCTCTCGTCTCTCTCTCTGGCTACACTCGAGTAATGCGAATATTAAATTTTCATTTGTGTGCTAACTAAGCACTGGCTTAAGGTCTCTCTCTCTCTCTCTCTGTCGCTTGGGTGCCATGTTTCTCTTGTTGTATGCCACTGTTGCATATGCTGTCGCTGTGGTTGCCCCCTGCTGCGTGCCACTTGCGTCATGCCCTCCTGCCAGTTCCGCCCACTTGTATTGGTTAATTTTGATTTGTTTGCTGCATTCTGTATTATGCGGAACTGGGAGCCCGTCGCACAGCTCGCACAGCCCCTGGCCAATGTAAATTGATTTCGCCAAACGATTTTATCATCGTGGTTGTTGTTGCTGTTGTTGTTGCTTTTGCTGTTGCTGTTATTGGCACTGTTTGCCAACCAATTTCGTTTGGCTTTGTTTTTTGGCAAGTAAATATGCGTTTCAGCAAATATTTTTGCCTGTTAAGTGTACGGCGTGTTTGTGTGCTCTGTTCACGTTCGTGTGTTAAGCTTGCTCCTGCTGCTTTTTTTTTTTTTTTGTAAATATTCTCATTATAGTAAAAGAGAATGTGAAGGGCATAACAGGTACTCAGTTAACTCAACCTGATCATCTTAGTCAACTTTAGAACAGCAAAGAAAAGCTAAACTAAAAGCCTTTATCTAATTGTTTCAAATCTAAATTTTAATTTAATTTAATTTAATTAATTTTTCTTTTCAGATTGCTGCCAGGGTATTTTATTGGCTGCCACACATATTTTTGAACAATTTTTATGGCTGTCAAAATGTTTGTTTTTAATTCCGGTTACACTCAGCGTAAGCCAATTTTATTAAAGATAACATAATGCGCCAGAGGTGGGGCTAAAGCCATTGTGAAACCAGAAAAATTACTCATTAAATTTAATGGATTTTTCTTAAGTAATGGACTCAATCATATATCAATTTCGCCAACTGCCATCAATGAATTCACATAATCCGATCTATGCCAATATGAGTTAAACATTATTTTTTACAAAACTACAAAATTATGTAATAAGACTTTCTCTTAGTCATGTTATTTACGATATATAAATAAATATAAAATGAATATATATCACATAGTTCCTTATTCATTACGAAAATAAAAGAATTTGATATAAAACATTAGAGTTTTCTTTAAAGTTAGTTTCTTCTGTAAGTTTATTTAAATATTACTTATACGACACGTGCACAGATTTAATATGGCATAAATCTGCACTTTAAACCTTTTCTTTTATTCTCCTTCTTATAAATTACTTAAGCCACACTTAAAATACATAAAATAATATATGAATATAAATTTGCTCTCTAACTTGGCATTTCCAAGGAAATCCTCTGATAATTCTATAAATATTACTCATACGACACGCTGCCAACTGTGTTTGGCTGTGTGGTGTTCGTCTGGCTATTTAAATATTACAGTGCAAGAGTCGAGAATTAAATTTGCATTGGAATTAATCATGGACTTTAACATGTTCACAAGTTAAATGTGCTTTAATAATTCATGGAATGCCATTGTGATATATCACGGACACATTTATAATTTAAAAGTGTTTAAAATATTTACACAGCCAGACATGAGGATATATGTATGTAGAGAAACAAATTGATTCCAGTTTGGTCTCTATTCGTAAATATATGCATCTGTTTATGTGATGTTTATGTATGCGGTCGCTGTCCGGCGGAGTGCGTGAAAAGCGGATGTAGCAAACCGGAAATGACCATAACAAACAACCTCATGAATTAATGCGGCTTAACACTGTTTGTTCGCCAATATGATATGCAGCTGTTTAATTTATTTGCTGCTGAGATGTTGTTCGACATGAACATTTGAGCATTTGAAATGCAATTGATTCCAATTTTCCAATTAATATAAACAGTTGATAAAGCGCAGATTAAAGTTGAAATATTAATTCCGCTTGAGGCATCGAAAAAAAAATGAGGAATTCAACAAGGCTGAGCCGAGGTCATTACGATTTTCCAATGGATTTTCGCTCGGGGTGCCAACTGTTTGGCTTGGCATACGACACGTCCTGGCACTATCCTCGTTTGCCTGTCAGAGCCTTTTTAATATTTCGCTGCTGACATCTTGCCATGTAGGTTTTCCTTTCTCCCTCTCTCTCTCTCTCTCTCTCTCTCTCTCTGTGTGTGTGTGTGTTACTGCTGGTGTCTCTTGGCATACTTTATTCACTTTTTGTTGTTGAATTTCATTAAAATTTGCACCCATTTGCCATAATTTGTTCCTTATTTCATTTCTTTTTTTTTTTTTGGTTGTCATACGAATGACAGCCACGCCCTGCATTCTGCCCCGAACCATGGCAGCGCACTCTGGCCGTGCCACAGATGAGCCTGACAAGCAAATGAAAAAATGTACAAAAGACTCTCTCATTTTGTATATTTTGTGCATGCGATGTATGCGAGAAATAAGTAAGCATTAAAAACATACCTTTGCTCTACAGAAAATGATCAGCTCAGAGATACCCTGTACTGAAATCTTGATGTTACTTTTTATTGCAGATAACAATTGCGTTCTTAATGCAGATGCAACGAATCAAGGCTATGACTTTAAACACAAATTTGATCCAAATAAAAAATGACTTACCCTAAAAGTGGCAGGGAAGTGACCCTATGACTTTTAATGAAAATGTGAATGTAAATATTATTTACATAATTCACATTCGCGAAATTATAAAGATATACACTTTTGTGAGCCAGCTGATGATGTTAACATACATATACAAATTGCTTTGAACATATTCATTATTTTATTACCGATTCCTGTGCTCACGCATTTGGTGCAGGGTATTCAGTGTGCACACTTGGCGCATCATTTGTTGTGAATCAATGAAATGCCAGGTAGTGTCAAAAGTGACAGCACCTCGACGTTGCATGCCACACATGAGACATACACACACACACGCACACATTTACCTCCTGTATACAAATATGCGCACAAGGAAAAAAGCAATCATTGTGTGTGCATTGTGGCTGTGCTCCATTAACCAAATAATGCACTTTAAGGTGAGCGCATTTATTCTCAGCATTTTTTTTCGCTCGGGCCAAATTTGACAGTGATTTTTCGTGACGGGTCTGTTGATTTTAATACAGTGACAAATCAGTGCAGTAGCTCGATTTACTGTCAACTGGCGCATCACTCATACGCACGGTTTAACTTTTGATGGGGGGAAGGAGGAGGAGGAGGCGGGCTGAGTGGCATACATAGTTCAGTCTGTCCGTGGGGGCCCGTCATTAAACACTGCCAGCGTTCATTTATAAGAGCTAATGCTAATGCATTTCGCATTAATTTCCAAGCACGACAGTTGGCAGCAAGATGCATGCGAAGATGAAAATGAATTGCTTGAAATTAGTTAAAACGCATTTGACGTTTTCTAACTTTGGCGTTAAGTTTGGGCTGCCGACACGTGCGTGGTATGGTGCAGCACGAGAGAGATGGCAGTAGCGAAAGGGGTGGCAGCGCTGGCATTAATAGTTATACAACAACGGACATATTGATAAATGAGCGTATTTTCGAAGCGCTATTTGGGGCTGGAGTAGAAGCCGAGCAACGGCAACAGCAACACATTCAACTATTTCAATGGCAAATAGCTTGGGGGTGGGCGTAGCAGCAGCGTTTGTTGCGAAAAATGACTTTAGTGCCAAGCGTGAGAATTTTCAGTATTTGCTGTATGCTCACACACACACACACACACGCAGGGAGGAGCACATGGGGTGAGAAACAAATGCTAGCAAATATTTCTGCAGCTGTGATTCCCTCCACTTGCTTCCTCAAACAACAACAATCAAGGGAAGAGGGAGAGATAGAGAGAGGGAGAGAGAGAGAGAGAGGGAGAGAGGGAGAGAGAGAGAGAGAGGGAGAGGGAGAGAAGTAGGGAACACTTGTACCCAGCGGATTCATTCCTCCATCGAATGTGCCACAATGAGTCAATTTTTTAACATTTATTTGACAGAAATTTTCATTTATTTTGCTTAGCTTATTTCAGCGCGAGCAAAACTGCCGAACAGCAGGACAGGAAAAAAAAGAATTTAATTAAATTGAAATTAATTTGACAGGATATTGCAGGCAGCACCAGAACTATTAATAATCCCACCATGTGAATGCGGGAGTCTGAGTGCCACTGTGAGTGCATGTGAGTGTTGGCTGTGCCGCGGCAAGACAAATGCGCGCCAAATAAATTCTCATGTTGCGCTTTTGAAGCTGCCCGTCAAAATTGCACAGACGAAGCCAAGCAAGAGCCAACGCAGACGCGGACAGACAGTCAGCGATACAGACATGGACACCGACATCGAGTGAGTGAAAGTGGGAGTGGGAGTGGCGAACCACCCACCCAACCGCTAGGCTGGCAGCCATAAATCATTGCATACCCTACGGCGCACATAGAGGAATATTTTCGCTAGCAGCGCAGGCGGCGCTGCGGCACATAATTAATTAAATTTCACTTTTAACAGCACAGCCGTTCAGCAACAGCGAAATGATCACACATACGCGAAATGTTGTCTCGGTCGGCGACTTGGCATTGACATACGCACAAACAGATAGAACCAATAAATTTTGGAGAACCACAAAACGTGCCCCACATATATTTCCTATACTCTGCGCAGTGTAAAATAAAAGAGAACGTAAAAACTTTCACTTAGGTGCGCTATAAATCGCGTGTTGCTTACATTTTCGGTGTCGCCCGGGCGCCTTTTCGGTACGCTTGAATGCTGACAGCTGTGTGGCCATACTCAGGCGTAGGGCGCTGGGCGTTAGACGGTCGGGGTTTAACTGGGCGTGGCATGTCATTTAAAGGTTGTCGCTGGCCAAGAGCAAGCACCAAATGCCACGCGCCACAACGTGCTTAAGTCAAATAAATAACAAACATTGGCGGACAGCCACTAAATTTATGGCTAAGCAGAAACAAGCGAAATCTTTAAAGCCAAACTTCAGTTGGCGGAGGGAAATGAAAGTGCTTTAAGCAGCTACAACTTTAAACCGAATGAGCCAGAATTAGACGCCTACTAAGCTGAGTGACTGCCATAACTGAATGGACAGCTTGGATTGCGAGGCCTGCCAGAGCTGTCTCTGCCTGCCCTGTTCAGCCCTGCTCAGCCCTGTCCATGGAGTGCTGATACCCTGACTGAGTAGACGACAGTCATAGCTCAAGTGGGCGGCCATGGTGAGCTGTCGTCTCCAGCGTGCACATCATTGGGCATTAGGTATGCATGTCATTGCGCATTGGCGGAATATGAGCCATGGGGCTGTCGCAGTGCCAAAGATGTTGAGCAATGCGCCCAGAGACAAAGCCGGGGACGATCGAGCGGCCGGGACGAGCATGGAGGAGCAGCGATGCGTAGCGCCAAATGGTAGCCTGTGCCTCGATAATGAAGTTAAAAATTCCATACATACAAACACAAAGTGACTGACAGCCAGACAGACGGGCCGGCGAGCAGACAGACGACCAAAGCTTAAACGTGGCACAGAGTCGAGCCTGCAGTTGTTTTTGCTGATGCTTCTACTGGTGCTGCTTCTGCTGCTGCTGCTCCTTCTCCTGCTCTCGATGCTGTTGTCTCTGTGCGGCATTTGGCGTTGGTATTTATGAGTACGTTGTCCTTGATATGCGTGCGGAATTACTAAATGTCCCTGAGTTGACACTAACTCACACGCACAGATGGGCGACACTCATACACACTCACAGACACTCACACTCTCACACACACGCATCATCAGCCTTTCATTCATTCATTCATACACAAACACACTCGCTTCCGTTTGCCTGCGTCTGAGCTGTTGCTTAACATCGACTGCAATATGTTTGCAAGCCACGCCCACATCAGCATCAGCATCAGCCCCAAGTCCCTTGCTAGCTGCACACGAACACCTTTTCGCATTCCTAAATAGAGTAATCCGAGGCATATGCGAACAAGTCGACTTTCAGTTTTAAAGCCAAGTAAAGAGTACAGAGTGGGCTAAGCTATACAACTATGTATTCATAGCAACAACTAATTAGTAGAATGTCTGGCAGAGTATTCATCTGTCGTCAGCTTCAAGTTTAATTCCCATCTATATGCTTGTAGCTGGCTTTCGTTCGTGTGCCTGTGCCTGTGCATACATATTTTTATCTCGAACGTGCAGCTATGTCTGGGCCGGGCTCGAAATTTAAATAGAAATAGCATGTTGATATTATTCGATGTAGGTTTTTATTTAATTTAATATCCGACTCGAGAGTATTTGCATCTTTGTTCCTCTCCCTCTCTGCATGTGTGTGTGTGTATATTTGTCTTCCATAAATACATATGTATTTTAATTTATTTGTATGCAAGCAACAAGCTACAGCAAAACTAACACCAACAACAACAACGACAGCAACAACGACGACGACGACGACGACGGCAACGGCAAGTAAATCTACTCGACAGCTCTTGAGGCTTGCCTCGAGAAGTGGCACTTCCATTACAATCCCAGTTGGAAGTGACTCTCGGTGTAAGCTCTGCAAGGATGCGTGTTATGCGAAACAATGTCGATGGGAGTGCTGCAACATTGTCATGCTCGAAAGTATGCTGCATTTTATTCACTTTCTCTGCCAGTTGCAAGTTGTCCCAGTGCTCAGTTGCGTATACGCACCGATAGCCGGTGTTAGTGCACAAAAATCACAATTTCAGCTAGATAAATAAAGTGCGCCGTTGGGATATGAGCGTGGCAAACGCAACCATTGCACAACTGACACTAGCCACGCCCTTACGCCCACTTACAGGGGCGAGGACGGTTGAGTGCCAACAAGTGTAAGTTGGCTGCTCGGCTGATCAGCTAAGTGAATTTAACAAGTCAAGTGGCTTGAAAGCCAATGCTTAGTTGTGTGTGTGGGTGTGTGCGTGTTGGTGTGTGCGGGTGTGAGTGCTGGTGTAGCACCTGGCAGATCTGTACTTCAGTTGGCGCATGAAATCAAGCAGAAGCAGAAACCAATTTGTGCGAAAACACAAAGGCATCGGAGAAGAAATGAAATTGGCCAAAAGGGGTGCCTGGCGTCGAGCGGTTGGATTTTGGGTAAGTGGAAAATGGCAATTGGAAAATGGAAAGCATTGCAAAGGCAAACTTTTTAAATCGTCGCAAAGTCGAAAGTTATAAATTGTGTGACAACTTTTTTCATCCATAAGAACTTGGCACCGGAATTTTAATTCAATCTGACCAAACACACAGGAAAAGAGAACAACAATTTCAAGCGACAGAGCCAAGGCTCAGCCACAATGAAGCATCTCAAAATTATTTAAACGGAAAAATAGTTTCAACTGCAGGTGTGTGTGTGTGTGTGTGGGGTGTGTGGGCGGGTGTTTACGGTTGTGCGGTGCACTCAAATGCTGTACGGTTAACCGGCTCGGGCAAGAGAAACTAACATTATTTGATCCACATAAATGAAGCCCAAAGCCAGTGGGGCATGCAACATCCAAGCTCTGCCTAGTTGCACTGGGTGTGCCTCTGTATGTGTGTGTGTGTGCGCGTTTGTGTGCAAGCCTGGTTGGCTGGTGGTTGGCTACTCAACGTGAGGGACTGCGACTGCGACTGCGACTGCGACTGCGTCTATTCCTGAGGTTGAGGCTGCGGCTGCGGCTGAATGTGCGCCGCAGTGGAAATGCACCCGAATAAACACAAAATTTATATGAACACATGGGAGCTGTTGGGGTACCTGCAGTCCTCTCCCACCCCCTGGCCACTCCCTCACACCCACGCACACACTGGCGCCCTTTCATAGCATCTGCATACGTGTGTGGCAACAAAAGAAATTCTGTCGTTTTATGAATTCCTTTGCAGTTAAAAGGGGTCCATGACATTAACCCGTGCAGAGGTACATTTCCGTTCATGAAACGAAACTGAATAGGTGTTCAACTATTGTGGAACTACTAAATACCCTTTTGTCTAAACTGATTGTTGCTATTAAATAACCTATTCTCTAAACTGATTATAGTAGCTGACTATTTATCATCACATAATCAATCGAGTATATCTTGAAAGATTTTACTCAGAGGTAATTCCTGATCTCTTCACATGACAATATAAAATCATATATCCTATAGTTTATGTTTACATAGCAACTTCTGAACTTCAGTCTGTTTGATTTGAAGCGTATCAAAGATTGTTTAATAAAAGTATAGGTTCATAATGAATTACAATTTCATATAACCACTTGTTTTGTGATTATCAAATTAATCAGCTTTTTCTATATATTTGAATATATCTGCATTTGTTATTAGAACTTTAAGATACGCCACAAGTTTAGCTTCCTCACAAATTTAAGTTATCGTGATCTTAGCTCTCAGTTAAAATAAAAATATGCATAGCTCATATATACCCTTCGCAAATTCTATTTACGAACCTCAAAAGCAAAGAGAAACAACATTTTACAAATAGATTTTCATTTTTCATCCGAACAAATCGTTTTGCATGGCACATTTTTGTGCGCTTTGTTCCAGACCTGGCAGCCATCGGGGGCAACCATAGAAATATTGTTTTTGGAGTTCAGTATACGTTGGCAGGCACACAAATACACACACACACACACACACACACACACACCTACACCAACACAGAGTTTATGCGGCTCATCAACATGAAAACTTTTTTGATTGACCAAAAGTACGGCGTCAGTGTTATGCAGTGCAGCTCTGCCAGAGGTCGCCCGAGAGCGCTTTTGACAAATGCGGCTCATGTTGTTTGGCCTTTGGCATATTAATGTTGAAACATGCCTGGCACCGCCACAGGTTGCTGTCTAAATGCAAAACTTTGTCTTCAATCTCTTTCTCTCTCGGCCACAAATGTGATTGCTCAGATTTTGGCATCGTTTCTTGTTGTTATTTCTATATAAAATAATATATGCAGAGTATAATTTGGTTGTACGTATGTATGCAGAACAGAGCAGAGTTCAGTTAGTTAACATTGCAATGTAAATAATTATTCTGAGCCCACGTTACCCATGCTCTTTTAGTCTAATTGCAGTAGAAAAACTCGTCAAGCAAGTAAAGAGTCTTAGATTGTGTATAGACGAAAACTAGATTTAAGATTAGCCTATAGAAAAGACAATGTATAATGATACTCAATTCTCAAGTTTACTTGGAGAGAGTTGTAGCCACCTTAAATTTGATTAATCAAATTGAAATCCCGCCTGGGTATCTGCTAGTCAGGACATTTCCATTTCAAGTTTCCGCTTTATTTTGTTGCTTTTCAGCTCCGTTTGCGCAATGGGCACATAAAACTCAATTGGGTCGTTAAATGTAAAAATTGTGATAAATAATCAAATTACACGCATTTGATGCTCGCCAAGATTTGACGCTTTGAATTTTTATGCCGCAGATTTTCGGCTTTCCATTTTAGGCTGCCCGTCCCGCTGACGAGGCGCATTATTTATAGCCCGCCGTCGATTTAGGCTAAAGCGATTATTAGGCCTGTTTGGTGTTGGTTAATAATGCACAGGGCGAGTGATTGGCTGCTGGCTTGAGGTCTTGACCCATAAATTGCGTTACGTTTTCAATTAGCACGCCTATTCCACTTGTGACAGGCGTCCTTCGAGCGGTGTGCGTTTCGAATTTCCCATTAAAACCAACTAATTTCATGCGAAATGCCACAGGCTGGCGAATTTTCTATTGCCAATCAATTTCGGTATGCGAATTTCTTTTGTGCGTAACAGGTGAGTTTAAAGCTAACACCGCATGACTCAGTGAGCGTGTGCAAGTGTGTGTGAGTGTATTGGTGTTTTTCTCGTCGTTTGTCACTTAAACAGATTAAACAGTGCTGCCGTCAGTGCCATGTCGTGCCGTCGGCTGTTGATGTCGTTATATATTTGATTGCCAAAGTTGTTTGTGCGTAGCCATTAAACAGAAACAGTCTCCCCTCTCCTCTCCACCCCTATTGGCAGCAGAACCCTTACAATGGCTGGCGACAGCTCAAACAATCGGCTGTCAGCGGAGAACACGAGCCAGCGATAGCCCAGCTTGTCTGGCCAGTCACTAAGAGGTCTTCGAGCAATTAACAGGTTGGCGGCAATGGAAATCATGACTTTACCATTCGATATTGTTGTATTGGTATTTTAATTAGCTGTAAGCAGATCAGCACACCAAATGGCCAGCCGCGGGCTGTCCTTTGATGTGGTCTTGACATTCAGCTCTGACACAGACCGGCTGACATCCAGCATTGTATCGCAGTGCGTCAGCGCTAAAAGCACACAGCTTGAGGCTAAGAGTTAGCATTCGTGTTGGCATAGCCATCAACATCGACATCGGCATCAAAATCAAAGTCAACGGGGCCATTGGTGACACTGTCATGGGGCATGTGAAGGCGGAATTTGATACGCGAGGCGTCAGCGCGCTGACAGTTTGCACATTTTTCATAACTCGCCCAGCGTCAGTGGCAGTTGCCATCGGCCGCGGCAAAGTGCCGTCCTATCACTTGCTGTTGCAGTCGATGCTGTACTAACAGCTTACAGCAAGCACTTGACTGCCTGTCTGCTTGTCTGGCTATCTACTTAGTTGTCGCCGGCATTTGGCGCTTTTAGGAGCCCGATCAAAGGTGAGAAATTCATTTGGTTCGCTTGGCTTGCCTCTATTTGTGCTCGGCACTTAGATATTTACATATACATACGAAAACTTACTGACTAAGTGAATGTCTATTTGATTAAAGTAAAGCGTGCGTATCTGCCTTCCTTCACTTATAGATCGCCGCAGCGTGCCTCGCAGCTGTCCTGCGTGCAGAATCGATTGCGATTGCCGTTGCAGCCTTTGTAGGTGAAGGGCCGGCAGGCGCCCTTGTCATAGTACCAGCGGGTCAGGGCCTTCGTCTGGTCCTTCCTGTTGCAGTAGTTGCCCTCGTTGCGGCCCACATAGCAGTTGACGTTGTCTATAAATGGGAAACGGGAAGGGAACGTGCGGTTTAATTGAGCAACTAATTGGATAATCGATTTATATACACATTAAAAGTATCCATATTTCCTTCGCCCCAATTAGTTCCAACTCCTTGCGCTTGCCCCCTCCATGCGAATAGCCTCATTTGCCGCTATTCAATTTGGTTACGCTACGAATGAGCACATTTCGCACACAAGTCCCACAAAATATTTCATAAATTCAGCGAGCAAAAAACGAAAATAATTTCTATAGAAAATGGCAAATTTTGACTGACAACAGTTTTGGCAGTGGTTTGTCAAGAGCGACTGCACGTTCAAGCGAATTGCTGAAAGTGGCCAAAACTATTTCCCTTACAATTATTAAGACTGAAGCCAGACGGGAAAAGTATATTTGTATATAGTAGCTAAAGAAATCTGTAATGCCCCAATAGCTGTGACTTCTCTTGAAATATAATTGATAAAGCATTAGCTAAGATATAAGTGCAAATAGATAAAAGACCCGTTTGCCAGATATTATTAGTAGAAGTATTATTCAATGCTCCAATTACAATATAAAATACTATATCATTCCTTAATTGCAATATTTTCTGTCCAAAATCCAATCATTGAGTTTCTAGATCAAAGAGCACTAAACTCAATTTTCGAGTATTAATTTTCCTCTTTAAATGCAATTTCTATGGTCTATTTGAGTATTCTGTGTAGTATTGCTCTGGTCCACTTACTGAGCTCCTTGCATGCGCCGTCTCCAGATCCGGCTGCGCCAATTCCAACGGTCTGAGTCAACAGAATGACAGATATAAGGCAGACAAGTGCCATAGATACGAAATTCAAATTGATTTTCAAATTCATGTTTTTTCTTTCTATTTTCACGCCGCGCAACACTCAACGAAATGCACCAGAATCAAAATTGGCGAGTGAAATGTCTGCGGCTCTGCTGTGGACCCGGTGGCTGCTCCAATAGTTTCGTTGTTTATTTTAAGTAATTTGGGCTACTTTGAGAAAAACGCGACGTGGTCCAACGAACCGAGCGAACTGAACGCTGGCCGGGGCGTACTTTTAGTTTATATACGAAATGCCGGAAATTGTGGCCAAAGACTTTTTCCCGAAGACCACAACACGAGCATGCGGCTGTTCCCATTCTCGGAATATTTATTTTTTTTTTTTTCAAAATTCTGTTCTTTTATTTTTGTTTTATTTTTTTGTTTGTCGCCGCTTCGAAAATTCGAATATTCGAAAATACTTTGAACAATTGTCCAACCGACCAGCTATTCATCCATACAGACACCCATCCATCTATCCATCCGCCAATCTATCCATCCATCCGCTTGAACAATCGTCCAACGGTTTATGTCCATCAAAGCTAAGTAGGGGCAGCTATTTTCGGTCGAGAAATGTATTTTGCGGGGTCCGGCAATCGCACTTAGCGTTATCGCCGGGCGTTTACTTTGCGCTCGTTTGCATAATTTCCAACTTATTGAATATATTCCACATAATTAATTTTAATTATTTGTGCTTCTTTCTTTTTCTCAAGCATTTGAATTAATTTTCAAAAGGGAAAGGCAACGGGAAAAGGGTCGACCCTGGACCCAGTCAAGGGTTTGCTTCCATTGTCTCTAATTACGATTGGGCGGCATTTGTTTTAGATTTTTCAATGTCACACCCTTGCGCAAGGCTCGCATTTGACAAGTGGCTGGACTTTAAAATAAAGTCAAGAGGCAAACGCGAAAATCAATCTTCATTTGAAATTCAATTTGCTTATTCGCATCGGCGGAGGGGCCCATAATCATTGATGTACACAGCATTTCGACTGCTGATGACGCATTGCTGCGAAATATTGAGTTGGAGTAATTGGTCCTGCATGTCGTATGATTAATTGGCCTGCAATGCAAAAGAAGTGTGTTAATGGGGAAATGCGCCGTGGGCAAGGGCAACTTTAATGATGATGTCACCCGACGCTGAGGCACCCAGGCTGCATACATCCACGTCAGTCTGCAGTCATCGCTGCGAGCACTGCCCCATGCCGCGCGCTATGCTGGCGGTCGTTGGACCCAATGTCAACTGACTTTTTAATTGGACGCTCCGCTTTCAATGGGTTTCGCATTGGAAATCTCATCCGCAGTTGAGAAATCATCAAAATTATAGCAAGCGCAAGTAAGAGGAAACAACGACCTCCAAAACGGAAGTCTTAACGTCCCAGGTATACAAAGTCAGTCAACTGGAAGAGCTTTCAAGTTGCCAGCCTGTCAAAGCTGGCCGCAGCGACCCGCTGCGCAAGAGTTTTCAGCGCGCTGCCCGTGATTAGTTAGTCAAAGGACGAAGCGGTGGCGTATACGTGATGTATCAGCGACAGTAAATCAATACGCACTTAAATGCGGCTCGTTCTCAAGCGATATGATTTAGCGGAAAAAAGAACCAAAAATATATCAGGAAAAAAATCAAAATAAACAAGCACAAGGATATTTTTTAGTCCTCTTGTCTCTAGCATACTTCGTTCAGGGTAACGAGAAATATGTATTTGACATTATTTTACTCAGCAAAGTTTTTGTATATTAATAAGAAATAAATTCCTTCAATTAACATTTCAAATTTCAAAATTTTCTTAGGAGGCCATAGATATTGCCCTAACGCAGCATACTCGTGCGTGTGCCGGCAACAGGGTATATGAAAAGAAAAAACAGAAGGAAACATAAAAGCGTTCGTTGACTTCAGCATTTCCCGTAGCCCACCACGTAATGTAATGCCGTAATTTGTGATTTTCCACTTGTTTTGACAATTTGGTGATTTTCTGATTTTTCGTATTTAATTTTGACGGACTCCTAAGCGCAGTGGACCAAAAGTTATTTAATGGCTGCACTTGAACGTGCCGAAAGCCGAGCCCAGCTCAAAGCAGCCCTCCTCTCGACTACTCCACAGCATTTACGCTGATGACATCTGCAATATTGAGCCATTAAGGAATGGGCTCATAACTGGAGCAGCCGCTAGCCGTTGGTCATTAACCAAATGCTGCAAATTCTTCTAAACTCTACCTTAAATTCCTTTATATTTCGTTCTCATTGCTTATGTTTTATACTTTGGTGTTGGCTCGATTATTCGCTTCCTTTTAAAGTCGCTTTCAGTTCACTGCTGACTTGGCCGCAATTTGAGTAAATGAAACATTTGAATGATTCAGTTCCGGCCTCTGCTCAGCAGATCGGCATTTCTATAGAAACCGAAAAGAGTTGATTTTGTCCCCAAATTTAAGTAAAATATTTAAATTCCAGGGATTAGGTCTGTTGCTGGGCTGGGTTGGGCTGCGCGGTGCTTGGCTCTGTTTTACAAAACAAAATAAGTCGGAATTAAGTGCTTCATCTCGAGCTCATACAGTGCTCGACAGACTCAATGTGAGCCCATTGATGTTGCAACTACTTAATATTGATTTCAATGAGTTGGAACGGCTAAATGGCAGGCAGTTTCTTACAGCACATTGGCATAGTGACAATGAAATCTGTCGGCATTGCCGAACAACAATCGAGCGCTGAATTAGTCGGTATTGAAGTAGGCGGCCGTTGGGGCTTTTGCAGGTTTGTGGCTCAGTCTTCGCAGTGTTTAAGTAAAAATTTTACAATTTGCAATAAAAATTCCAGTTTTGCTTTTTGGAATTCAGTTTATGGTCGCCTCCTGCGACGGGCTATGCGCTCGAAGCTTGGGTGTCCTTGTGCTGCACTGAAAGATCCAGCGGCTACCCGCTCGAAGCTCTCAGCCAGAAAATTATTATGCGTCGTGGAGACCGCGTGCCGTGCGGGCTGTGGGCAACGCTGCGGCATGGGTGCGGCCCCAACAACAATTTAATAACAAAACATATTTCACTTGCATGCCAAAGAAGCTGTAGAGGAATGCGCTGCGAACAAAATCGAATGTTCTTAACTTTTCCATCCATGTAGCAGAGTGTACACTACTGCCGGCCAACACCGTACAGCACTACATAGTATTTTAAAGCTTTGACATTTACCAAACGCAAAGGCAGGCTGGCTGGCTGGCTCGCCCATTGCGAGTTATGTGTGCGCTGAGCGCTAAGGACGGTAGTCAGTGTGATGTTGATTTCACTCATTTCCGACTCAAATGGATTTTGATTGTCTGCCCGGGCCTGGGCCTGGGCATGGGCCTGGGCCTGAGCCCAGTCTGGCTCCGTTCAGGCCCGTGATGGCTGGAACGTGTCTGCCATTTGTCTGCACACTCGTTTGGCAGCCGCTACCAAATGACTTTCTTTTTCTTGGCCCTTAGCTGTTCACTGTTCACTGTTGGCTGTTGGCTGTTGCTTCTGGGGCCATTAGGTTTTATTGTAATGATTTCTATTACCACACAGCTACTGCTGCTGCTGTTATTGTTGTTGTAGTTGTTTTTGCTGCAACTTGCAGTTGGCAGTTGGCAGTAGTTGGCAGCTTACGTGGCCATCGCGCTTAATGAGTAGTTATTTCCGCTTATATATCTTGATAATGCCAAGTCGTGCGAACAGCGCCCTTTGTGGTAATCGGCTCTGTTCCGAGACACGTTTCCATATTAATTGCTCTTTATACTCACATTCGTGTAAATTCATTAGCATGAATGCTTTCTAATTGAATTTATGCATAATTTATTTGCCACGCTGGACAAAACTCGGATTTATTTATATGTACAGATGGCCTACATACCTATAAATATATACTACTACTATATATGTGTATATATGTGTGATATATATTTATTTTTTTTATATTTTTTTCCTTTTTCATTTCGGTGCGCGCTGCTCGCTGCGAATTTATGAATTTCATTTTGTGGCTGTCACAACGAAGATAATAAAATAAGCCTGAATTTGTGAGGAATGCATAAAAAGATTATTTAATTTTTGTATTTTGTTTGTGTTCTCCTTTTGCAAATAAAATACATAATTACAGTTAATGTGTAATGAAATCTCCTTTATGCTGTAAAATTTCCCCGCTTGCTGCAGTTCTAGTCCGATTATGCGATTACAAATTTATTATAGCTTTACAGTTCTTTGCTGGTCTTGTGCGAAATCAATTTGAATTTCCATTTTCGCAATTTTCACACTTTGCTGCAGCATGGATTCGCAGAATACTTTCACACCAATTGCAATTTGAGAGCGCTTGCATGATTTGGGTTGGGGTTTCACTGGCTCGTGCCACATGCGAATGATTATCAATTTGCGAGATTGTGATTGTCGTGGAAAATCGGTCGTTTGATTTTCCAGCGAAATAAGAGTAACGCGCAGAGCAATGCAGTGGGCCACAAATTAACGAATCACTTATGCTGAAATTTGTTCGTTCGGATCAGAGTGCGAACAAAACGCTTTTACACTTAGGCAAGCCTAAAAGTATGCTATATATAAATACATTTACAGGTGATGTATGAGAAGAATTGTTCACTTGAGAGTGTAATACTCATTGAAGTGTTTGCTGTCGTTATAAAACTTTTGTTCTTCATATACCTATATTAATTTATTTAAACTATGAATGAAAATATATATATTTTACATAAAATATATAAAAATAGCTACCCTAATAGTTTCTCTTTCTCAAATTCACAGCAATTTCGACCCATGCCATCCACTGTGCAGCACTCCGCGTGCTCTAAAGCAAATTGAGAGCGCAAACAAACACATGGAAATTGAAGTCGCTTGCCAAAGATATTGGTCGTTTCCCTGCGCGCCGGTCTGGGGAACGCAGCGAACGTGTGTTTGCTCGCAGTGATTAATGTAGCCAAAATGTATTGATGTTTGCCAATTGATAAGATGGCTGAATTCAAATTAAACTATCGACTACTGCATTTTCACACAGTTCCTGCTCGTTGGCAGCTGACCAAGTTTAAAAAGTTACTGAAGCATCAAAATGAAAGAATCCATTTGGTGCACGACAAGGAAATACCCTATATGCAAAGTAGATAGCCACACACATATCATGCAATAGATGATGCTGACAAGAGTATGTATTACACGTATCGTATCATATATATCATTTCTCGTGGGTGGGCAAGAGCTGCGAAGCTCGAGCCAAGGGTATGGACGAGGGGCCAAGCGAAAGTTAAGAAACTTATGCAAATTTACGTGCAACAAAGTTGTGAGCTTGTTTGCCTGCAAGTGATTTATATGGCCAAGACCGCGAACCCGGCAACATTCATTTCGCTGTCTCCCCTCAGTTTGTTATAAATAATGCGGTGAACGTAACGAAAACGGCAATTTGGAAAACAATGCAAATGAAGTCCGGCTTTAAAGTTGCGCATACGCAGCCTATTAAAATTCAAATATTAAATAAACGTTTGCATTTGACAGAGAACCGCAAAAGAACTCGCCGTCCTGACGCCCTCCATATTCTCGACCAGCTGCGCAAAATGTTGGCTTTTATCGAATCTCGCACAAAGCGCCCTGAAAGCGTTCTACAAATGGCCAAAAACTGTCAAGCTTCGGCGAACGTGTTTACACTTGACCAAAACAATAAAATACATATACTTTATGCTAAAGCTGCTTTTGCGTAAGTGAATTCTAATTTAATTTAAAAAATAATCCATTTTTGTTCAGTTTACAACATATTACAAAATCGTTTAACAAGCTAAGGCCACTTTATTCTCCCTGTGTAGTTTGATGCCCGTAAGTGTTTCGCAGCTAGTTTGAATTGCCAACAGCAAAACAATGCAAAT
This sequence comes from Drosophila repleta, assembly GCA_018903745.1. NCBI lineage: Eukaryota > Metazoa > Arthropoda > Insecta > Diptera > Drosophilidae > Drosophila > Drosophila repleta. The sequence goes on along the minus strand of JAEIGN010000233.1, from coordinate 15,560,523 downwards.
TTGCAAAACTTGTTAATTTTTGATAAGATATATAAGTAGAGTTAACTTCAACAGAAGCGCATGCAGCCAACAATGGCGTTTGCTCCCCTTGGAAGTTGACTTTAAAAGTAGATATCATGTTTTCGTTTTATACCTTCAGCTAGAGTAAACTTTAATTATGATGCATATACATATATATAATACAATACATTACAATATTTAATTTACTTGGTCGAATATCAAGCTTGGTTATTTAATATAGCAGATATATGATGCTGTTACGCTTTGTGGTCTGGCTAATTGATATTCCTTTGAGGGCGGCCGCACGTTTGACTTTGATTTGCATAATTAATATTGCTTGCAACTGCAACTAGCTTGTGGCTGGGCTAAGCGGTTGCGCAAATTGCATATTGAATGTCATTAATATTCAATTGTTTCCTATATACACATGCGTGCGTGCGTGCGTGCATGTGTGTGCGTGTGGGCCTGGCATGCTTTAATAACGAAAATCATTGCCTACTTTTGAGCGCAGCTTGAAAGCTTCAACTGCTGTAGTGCTCAATAATATTGTTTACGCATAGTTTGGTTATTAATGTGACGCCAATCCACTTCAGTTAACACGAAAATCAATTTCCACAGCAATCAATGACAGACTTTTGTTGGCTTCGCTGGCGCTGCCGCTGCTGCTGCTTGCGCTTTTCATAGCTTGAAAATCGTAAGAATCGTTTATTTGCATATGCATCACTGTACACATATGAATGCATGCCGGAGACTGACTGTGTGTGTGTGTGTGAAAAGGGAGGAAAATACTCATTTCACATGCGCTGCAATTTTCCCGCTCACTTCAATTATGTAAATTGTGTGTACGTCGAAACCAATTCACACTGCTTGCCAGCTCTGTGTCCACAAACTGTCTCTGACTGAGTACGTGTGTGTGTGTGTGCCTGCCGTGTGCTGTCTGTCATTGTGTGAGCTATCATATTATGCAAGCCGATAGGCTACGTCTCGTTCCTTCTAAAGAAATGCACATACTCCATCATTTCCAATCGGCATTGCAACTGCAACAGCAACGGCAACGTCAGCGGCAACGTCAGCGGCAACGACAGCGGCAGCGGCATTGGCAACAGGATTAATGTTGTACATGCAATTAACATGGCTGGCACGATGCGACATCGCGACGGCTGAGCTGTGTGCCAAACAGTTCGACAATTGGGAAAACCAATGAAAGCAACAACTCGTCCAAAAAATAGCGCAACCAGCAAGACGAACTCATTATAATTTTCCTCCTGCGCGTTTTCGCTTGCTATTCATTTCATTCGTTACGTTCATTAACAGCACTGGAGTCTGCACCTCATGTCCTCCTTTCAGTAATCTCATTTCTACGAGCTGCTTCATCTCCAAGCAGTTGCTACAATCGCCAGCCTTTATCCGGCTCTCAAAGTTCGGCCAGCGACACCCAGGACTTATTACTCACTAATATGAAAGTTTTTTGGGCTGTTGACCAAGGGAGTGGGGGCTGTGGCAAATGTTTTAAACTTGGCCAAGAAGTGTTAATTCAATCAATGTGCGCAAATATTGTAAATCGAATAAAACTGGGCGCATGGATAGCAGCGGACGGAATTACATTATGGCTGTTGCCAAAATCGAAATTAATTTAACTTTAATTGGCCCTTTGTCTGAGGCTGTGGCTGTGGCTGTATTTGCTTTGAGTTTTGCGAGCCGTCTTAATTGACTGCCGCAATCGGGCCAGGCCGGACCGCACAGTGTGGAAGACAGCTTGAGTGGATTTGAAGCTTGGTCTTGTGGCTATTTGTTTACCGTCTGGCCGAAGGGTCCTTGTGAAAAGCCAAGTTGCACTTAAGTGGGTCAGGCATTGAGGCTTGAATGCATACAAATACCAGCTGCATGGTTTGTTGCTTTCTGCCAGTGGTCGCAGAGTTGCAGGTTGCCGAAGCCCAGTTAGATCCTAGAACTAGCTTCCAGTTGGCCGTAAAAACTAAATGTGTGCTAAATTTTTCAAGCTTCAGCTCTGTTCTGCTCAGCGCACGTAAAACTCAAATGTAGCATTAAAAAGTTTGCAGCCAAAGCGAAAGAAAAAAAAGGAGAAAAAGCGATTCAATTTAATTAGAGAAGATTTTTGGCAACTAAAACTCACTTGAGCACTGTTTTTATGTGGCACTTTTATGGTTCCAGCTTCATGTTCGGCATTTGAAATTGTAATGCGCTCCAGCTCCCGGTTCTATTCCAGCCAACTCATGCAAGGCGCCGGCATCTGGTATAGCTTTGAATACCCATTGAAATTCGAGAGAAACGTTCTACAACAAAAGCGCATCAAAGCAAAAACTTTGCAGCCAGCTAGCAAACGTATTGAATAGAAAGCAGGTGAGGCCAAGTAAATTTGATGGATCATCAGACGCCGAAAAAGGGAAAAAAACCCTCATTCCCGTGCCGTGGTTGGAAAAGGTCAATGCAGCCCAGACCCGCCCTCAAGCTATATTTCATATTTTATAAACTGGCAGCTAACATTTCCCATTGATTTGATAAGCTTGGCATGATTTTTGTTTTGCCAGCTCATTATTCCTCTTTCAATTTCGTGCGTTGCCATTTTCAGCTTTCATTTTGTGCCTGGCCACGCCCCACAGCCCATCGTCTCAAAGTACCTTTCACCGTGTAGACTTGGAGTTCAGCTATGTTCTATTCCAATAATCTCGCAGAGTCCATCTATTGTGCAATCTATTATCAAATATGAAAAGTCAAAGATACAGCTATAAACTCTTATACATATATACCATCTCTTAAAATCAGCTTTGGCTTTCACAAGTAGAACAAAAGCTTAATTTAGTCAGCTGACTTTAAGGCTGTCCCATTCAGATTTACATATGTATATTTGTAAGTGTATTAAGTCTTCGTCACTTTATCCAGTTGTCTTTTTGTGGCTGGGCTGCTATTTTGAATACCAATGCCGTGAAAAGTTGGTGGCGTTTCCATTATGAAGACGCAATAAAAAAGTTACTTTATGCGGCGTCTACGTGTGCGTCTCTCTGTCTCCTTCGCTCTAGCCATATCTCTGTGTGGGTGTGCGCTAAGTGCACCTTGTTGCGGCTGCTAAAATGTAGATTTACCTAAACCTTTCACCTGGCTGCCGTCTGCTAGCTGCGAGCTTCTGGCTGCTGGCTGCTACCCGGTTGACTGCTACTGGTTGGATGCTTGATATTTGCGCTTGGGTCTCGGATGTTATTCTGACATTGGCAGCAGGCAGCAGCTCGTAAAAGGCTCTCACACCCTTGTGAAATGCAAATGTAACGCCTGCATAGCAATGAAGTTGTGGCCCATCATTTATTGGCAGCCATACGCGCAGAGGAAGACGAACTATATGCATTGTATTTGGACTTCAAACAAAGGATATTGTGTACAAATTGCAGGGGCCATTGCCGGCGGCAGCTGCTTAAAGCCGACTGCCGCAAACACCCACCAGGTTAAAGCCACAGACACGACGCTAAACCGAATGTTACGCTTAGGTGTACTTTCTGCATTTAGGCTTCAATTTGTGCACGAGCCAAGTAGCCAAGTAGGAACTCCTACGCAGCTAGGAGCGGATTTGGCATGTTGTTTCGGCTGTTGGCGTCTTAAATTTTTATTGCAAGAAAAGCGGAATCCTCGGTAATTGCTCTCGGGGCGCATATAAAGAGATGTGTAGCCAAGTAAGCAGAAGAAGCTCTGGAGCCTGGAACCTACATGGCTCGGCACGCAAACTATTACGGGCTTGTCTAATGCGCTCTTGCATACATACGACAGGCTAGGCACATACATTTTTTTCTTGTTTTTTTTTTTTTTTTTTTTTTGCTGTTTGAAGAGCCCCTTGATAGCTCGTTGCGCAGTCACCTGCCATCGGTGTTGCGTCTGAGCCGGAGCTAACAGTAATCTGTGCGGCAGCAGCTGTGTACCGTGTGCCGTTTTTCGTGTGCGGCAGCAGGTGTTAACTGGTGGCCAGTCCAGGTGTACTCAAACATTTGTTTACCTACCAGTTGCCAGGCCTTTCGACTGTCTGAACTAAGCGCCTTTACGACCCCTGCCAAGTTGGTGGCAACTTTTGGCCTAATTGCTAACGAATTTGCGAGTGGCATTCAATAAAGTGCGAGCGCCCATGGTCGTGCTCTTTCTCTTTCTCTTACTCTTGCTCTTGCTCTTAAGCTCCAGCGGGCAGTTCATAATTCAGGCAGCAAGTTTTGGCTACAATTGTGAATTGACAAGCTTATTAATCGCCTAATCGGCTTGCAAAGTTTCATGTAAATCGGCTGAATTAAGACATGCCCCTGGGCCATGGGGGTTGCTTGGCCAGGGAGTCGCCGAGGGCAACAAACTTTTCGCTTTCGCTGACTGCCAAAAACTTTTCGATAATTGCGCTCGAATGGCCCTTGACTAAAAGGGTTGCCCCGCCAGTTACGGCCCAGCCTTTGCTTGAACTTGGAACTCGGAACAATCCGTCGTTTGCCTTTGTGGCTGGGCTGGCAACTGTGCCAAATTGTTTTGTTTTTGGGGCTTAGCTTTAATGAATGGCCAGCTGAGAGCTGAGAGCTGAGAAAAAAAAGCCTAATGACTGAAGCACATCGGACTGCTGCTATTGTTGGACTGGCTTAGTACGCTCGCTGGCCAACTATGCTGATCTGGGCTGTGCTCTAAGCCAGTACACTTCTTCTAGCCATCACATCTATCGCCCTCTAATCACAGATTTCGTTTGCATTTCACAATCCCATAAATAGGAATAAGGCGAAACTCAATGCTGGCAGCTGCTTCATTCCAATCAGCTCGAGTCAACAGCAGTTGCACTCCGGAGTCCGGACCGAGGCAATCTGGTGGGAATTAATTTTCGTGCTTGTTTTTCTGTTTACCAAGTCGAATATTATTTTGGCGTTAGCTAAGCCAGCTCCGGGCGTGCTGGCGCTGCCTCGTTATAGGTGGCCAGCACAGCTCTCCGTTTAGTTTTCAGCTTAAACTTCATTTTTTATGGCCCATAGCCAAGTAAGCACTGCAAGGACTGGCAGGACCGCAGTCAGTAAATAGATAACATTAGCGACTATATACACAAGTTTTCTTCTCTCGCTTGTTCGTTTGCTTTGGACCACTGAAACTTTTAGGAGGTGGCTCACGAGTTGAAGTCCGCCCGGACAATCCGGCTGCCCGTCGGGCCGGCATGGAAAGCTGTTGTCATGGCCACAGCGTCCAGATTATTTGCTCAGATTATGGTGCGTGGCAGCCATAATTTGGCATATCTTGGTGGACGTCTTCGAATCAGTTTCAACGCCCAGCCGCCTATTGTGAAATTCAATTCGATTGTCTACTTGTTGCGCTGCGCCTGCTCATCAGCCGCTCGTCTGTGGTTTCCAATCAAATCGCATCGGAAATGCTGCCTGCAATGCCAATTTAGTTATTTATTGTTTTGCCCAGCCCAATATATTTCCAATTTCAAGTTTTAAGTCCCAAAAGCCAAAACAAAAAACAAATCCAAAAACACAAAAGATGAAAAATAAAAAGAGAGAGACAGAGAGAGAGAGAGAGAGAGAGAGAAAATCAAAATAAAATATGCGAATGCTTTGCTTTCCCAAATTCAGCCCAGTCCACAAAGTATATATATTCCGAGCAACTTCTGATGTTGCTCTTTTGCTGGCACTTTTGCTTTTGCTGTCCGATGCTCACCTGAAACATTTTCGGGTAAACTTTTCGACAGTTTGTTATGTAAACTTTGCTGGCTCAAGGGCTGTTTCGGCCAGCTGTGAGCCGGAGTGCGCCTCCTGCCCCGCCTTCAGTCGCCTTCATTTGCTATTATTTGCCTTAAAAATATAAAAGTAGGTAAAAAAGGGCATATTGTTTCTTTAGAAGTGGTTTTATTTCCTTGCCTACGGCTCCTCTTGTAACTCGTTCACATTAATAGTTCTTTTCTTCTCTATCCTACTTTGGAGTGCACAATGTCCCTTTGATTGTTCCAAGCAGCTTTGATACGAGTGAATGGCTGCCAATTTAAAACACAACTGATATCGTGTAATCCTTAATAATGTTATAACAGTATTAAATATAAATCGGGCGAACGTAGGCCCGAATAGAGCCAGCGGCACAAACATCGCCGCTAATCAACTCGATTATGAGGTTCGCTGTTTGCATTTGCGATTATGGAAATGTGTGCGTGGAAAGCCACAATATGCTAATATGCTAATAAGCCTAGACGAGCAGTTTAATAAACATATAAGCAGCACACCGCTGCACACACAGACACACACATACACACACATACACACACTCACACAGCCAGCGAATGTGTGAACAAATATTTGCTAGGCCACAAAATCATTGCGCAAATATGCAAACTATGCGCGACAATGAAACATTTTGCAAAACAGTTGCAAAACTTTATGTATATCCATTTGCACGGCACAGCGCGTCGCAAATAAACGGCCAAATGCAAATAAAAAGGAAAGAAAACAGCAGAGTGAAAGTGGAAGAGAGAGAGAGAGAGAGAGAGAGAGAGAGAGGGAGAGAGAGAGAGAAAGAGGCAGCGGTGCAATATAAGAGGCTTAGCGACATTTGCATGCCCTTTGACTTATCACGCATTGAAAATAGTTAAGCTTTAACGATTTCATTTACTTTACAAGCTTTTATAAAATATATTTAAATTTTAATTAGGCTGTAAGTTATAAACAATAATAAATAAAAGTGAGAAATAAATTAAATATTAAATCAATTAAATAATTCGAGTTTAATACAAAATGTATTTCATTTTAAATAATTTGTAAATTATTAATTTCATTATGATGCTGTGATGTGGAGATCAGCAAGTGGAATATTTATCCTAATATATACATATGCTGGTTTCTTTCAAAATCATACTAGTACTGTGAATAACTTCCCTCTACTTACACACAATCTCTTTTGTATAAAGTCGATACTATATGTCTATCAATTCTATAAGTAATCAATCAATTTGTTCTCTAAGTTTTTAGCCCCATGTAGTATACGCTCCAAGTCGAATCGAAACATTTTCTGGCGCATTGCAAGACTTTAAAAGCGATTTGCTGCATTATGGTTATGCCGGCTCCGTGCTGGTTTATGTTTATTTAAATTTATTTTAGTGCGGCTGCAAAAGTTGCAACAGCTAAAATCAACAGTAGTTACAACAGTTTTTGTCGCCCGACCACAATTGTTGCAACAGTGCAAAGTGACAGAAAACTAAGGGCAGCAACAACAAGTGACAAAAGTTTAAAGTTTTTCCATGTACCGTTATTTTTTTAGCTGCTCGACATTTATGTTGAAGAGCTGTGGAGAACCGTTGTGCGGTTGCTGATGCATAACATTCCCATTTAGTGGGGCAGCTCTTTATTGGGACATTTTGCAACAGTTTCTGAGGTGGGTCGATGGTTCAGTGGGGCAGGGGACAGAGCCAAAACTCAATTTTCTCTGAGATAAATCAGAGCCCTGCGGCTATTGTGGATAAACCAAGAGAGAGGGAGAGTGGGTGAAAGATTGCCAGATTGATTAAAGATGGAATGTGCCGTGGGCGAATTTAAATAAATAATTTAGCATGTGTTGGCATTTAATTAAAAGGCATCTTGCGACTAACCGAAGCCGTTAGTCAGAGAGTCGCTTCATTGCACAGCTTTGGCCCAACTTAAGTGTGATTAATGCTGAGCAGGGAGTCAGATTAATACCTGACACATACACACACTGACAGATATCCACCCAGCTATGGGTCTGCGTGTGTGTAAGTGTGTTTTGGCAATCAAAAGTCGGCAGTCCTTTGGTGGCAAGCAAAGGGGTTTCAATTTGATTTAATGATGCCAGAACAAATTCAACGCGTTAGCGACACCGAGGTGGGACACAAAAGTCAATTCCATCAAGTTCCGGATGCTGCATTGAATAACAACTAGTTTGGACCTGGCCAGCCCCAGCAATGCCACTGGGACGCAGCCCACTTAAACTTTTGCGGCGTCGTCGCCTGCGACGGATGCTGCGTCTCACAGACGCCAATGGCAAGGTTTTCATGTCAGCGTAAATTTCCGTTTCAGTGCCACAAGTTGCCTTCACACACACACACACACACATTTAGGTGATACATGTGTGTGTGTGTGTTGTCCTGCAGGTGGTAGACTGTCAATGACTTCATGCATAATAATGAGCTCGAATGTCCTGTCCTGCCTTGCCGCTCTGCGCCGTCGTTTGCGAACGCCCGGGGGCAGCAAATCCTTTCGTCCACATTCCTATGCCATTTAAGTTTGGATTTATTGTACGACATTGCTTGTTGAACATATAGACACGACTTAAATGTGGCCAAAGGCAGGTCTCGCTTGACCTCACTTTGACCAAATTATTTGCAATGTTTTCTTAGCATTTTGTGGAAATGTTTTTCTTTCTGCCTAATATTTGCTTTGCAATGCATAACTTTATTATTCCTCGAGCAACTGCTGCAGCTCTGTTGCTCTGCTACTCGGCTGCTCTGTGGCTGCCTTCAATGAAGAGCTGATCGAATTAATTCATCCGGCATAGCATTCTGTTGCATTTCGCAATCAATTTCAATTAAATTCCAAATGCAATTGTCAGTTATATAAAGCCTTTCCATGTTATCGAATATGCATATGCATTCGTGCGCTTTGACATTTCCATGAACGATGGCAATTCTCTTATCAAAACTTGGCTTATTTGATTAAATGCCAAACTCAATTTCTATCCGCAATTAAATCTCATAGTCCGACTAAATACTAAATTCACATTCACTACACAAAGAGAAATACTGTATCTAAATCGAAATACAGCAAGGATTAAGTTCGAATAATAATTTTTCTAATAATATTAATTTGATTTCCTTTGAAAGCATTGCCTTTATATATATTTAGCTTTGTTGATAAAATGGAGTTTAATTTATGTATATTTTATTGAGCTGCGTGTAGGATAAGGCCTCGCAAATTGTCTCACAATTGGAATTAATGAACAGTTTAATCAAATTTTCTCCACAGAATCACGTTCATTAATTTTGTACGCAATCATTATGGTGCTCCATCTTCGGAATGCCTTTCCCTTTGCCATTGCCATTGTGCCCGCTTCGGTTTACCAAACAAAATACGCACAATCAAGCGAATAGGGCGCAAATTACTTTTCATTACAAGTGTAGAATTATCCGGGACTGACCAGCATGGCAAGTGTCAAGTGCCGGATCCGGCTCAGCTCTGCCATTTAAGCACAACTTCATCATCATTAGTAAGTGGTACTATAATGTTAACACTCATAAATGCCAGCGACAACCCGAATGAGAAGATACCCTATAGGCAGGAGAAATATTTATATTAGGTCTGCATTAGACGTATTTTTATTTTGATCTTTAGAGAAAAATCAACAAACAGCTACAAATGTTTCATGAAACATATACAGACATCACTTCCCACTCATGTCATACCTGAGTGTAACTGAAGCATACCCTTTTGCAGTACAATTGAATAGGTCCAGGGTATAGAAAGGCTCTCATAATGCTGATTATGGCGCATAAATACAATCAAACGCACACTAAATATGATAGCCATCGTATACGGCTGTGGCTGGGCGTGTGTGCTTGACTCCTGCTGCGTAATGAAATCATATTGAGTGTAGACTAAATGGCGGCACGTCGCGTCGTCATGTTGCCGTATAAAAATCCATTAGATGCGGAAATGTGAGCAGATCTGCCAATGCGTGTATGTTTGAGTGGGTCTGCTTTTATATGTGTGTGTGTGTGTGTGTGTGTGTGTGTGTGTGGGTGTAAGAGCGACAGGGCTTAGCAATTATCACAGTAGCAAACGTTCGACAGGGCAACATTAGTTCACCTTTTGTGCAACTGGCAGCACTCACGCAGGCCCCACAAGTGGATTCTACTCTTGACTTCGATATGCGCCCCGGTGCTCGCACTCAACTTGGTACACACTTTACTTTCATATGCACTTAACCCAAATTTTGTTAATATTCCGTCAAGCTGAAGGAGCCCGAAACGTTATCGTCCTGCTCCAACTGCTTGTCATTGGCATAATTAGAGTGGGGCTGGCAAATGAAAATGAACCCCAAATCAGGTTTGGTCTTCTTAGTTCCACTTTTAATTTGAGGCTGCAGTCGGAGTTTCGACTTGTCTCAAGAGGCGGCGGCGGCGGCGGTACAGACAGCCCAACTGACATTCATTGCTGCGGCAACAGACTGGGAAGCTTCAGCTATCAAAGGACGCTGCTGTTCAAAAGATAAACCCCACATATAGGGAGAGGAGGATGGCGGATGGCTTGAAACTTTGAATCAACTGCACTTGGCTTCCGAGCGGAAATAGTCAATGGGATCTGCAGGCGGAGTGCGACTGACTTGTCAAAGTTTCAGTGTCTGTGGATTGTGGGTCACGGGAGTGACACGCCCATAAGTCATTCATGGATGCGACTGAAAAGTATTTCGGGCGTGCGACAAACAACTATCGCAATTTTTGTCAAACTTTTCGCTGCAATAATATATGAATCAACACCGAATAGATGCATGAAACTCATGCTATGGCATTTCAAAAGTTTTACAATGCCCCGCCCACTAATTACAGGCCCCGACGACTTGTTTGGTAAAGTTATCACAAAGTCTCAATGCGCACGACTTTATTGTCTGACGAAGCTGACAGTGGAGATGGTCGATGGTCGATGGCGACGCTAATGCGCCCCTAATGATATGTTACGTATACGCAGCGTGGGCAGCAATAACTCAAAATCCCAGACTCGTAAGCCAATTTTCGTTGATTTAGTTTATCATCAGCATCAGCATCAGCATCGGCATCGGCAACAATACAAATGCCAAATGCCTGTGCGTCACTTATTCCCACACGTCTGCCGCATCCGAGTTTGTATCAATTCTCCCGCCCGCAGTTCAAGTTGCCGAATCGCACAAGCAATTTGATTTATTGGCACAAATTGCCTTACATTACATTATCGCTTTGAGTTCCACTATACTTAGCAGCAGCCCGTATATGGGGCTCTGTGCGCTGGCTGATAAGTTGACAAATGCTTTACCTTAAGGCATTTGTCCCCACCTTCGCGCCTCCTTCGCCCTCGCCCTCGCCCTCGGCATCGCCTTCGCTCTTCTCTCGTCTGCTCGCACTGTCAGTGCATTTTTCAATTATTTAATGGACAGCTGTCGCTTGAGGAGATTTTCGCTGCACTGCGCGTGTTTAGTTAAGAAGTTCCAAATGACTTGATTCAATTTCAATTTCATCTGCATTAAGCTGCTGCCAGACCCCACTCTAGACCCCACCTCGCCAGATCAGATCAAACATTGACAAATGGCTGGAGAAATGCTTTGAATAAGTGCGCAAAAAGCATTTGCTTTAAAGCGTAAAATTCAATTCGATTCAAGTCCAGCACTTGATGCTATCTCACTCTGCCTTTGCAATTACGCGCAGCGCGTGAAACCCAAAACGCCAACAAAGTGGACCCTTTTGGGTGACCCAATCTGACACCGAAATCGCGACAGGTGTCAGCTGGAGATGGGGCGATAGGGGCCTCGCGGCAGATGCGCTTGATTTAGGTGTCTCTTGTAACCAATCGTGCGCACTTCTTTGCTCCCTAATTGAAATTCAAATTCGAATTCTCATTCGGAATCTGATTCTGCAACGGATTCCAGAAACCATCTCCTAATTATGTTGTCTATTGCGCACTCTAAATGCAGGCTGACTAATTTTAATTAAAAGGCCGACAAGCCAATGAATTTCAATTACAAGTCAAACACTTTTTGTAACATTTAATTATAATTATGTTTGTGTGTGCACTTGGATCAACCCATGCCTTTTTGCTTATACTTTAATCATCTCTCTTGCTATGACTCTCTGTTGATGCATGATCTGCGACTGATTGAAGAGACTCTCAATACGAGTTACACTATACGAGTAAATATATTAACTTATCTCTCTTTATATATGAACATATAATAGAAATACTTTATTTATTTTCAAGAATTTTCTAGTTTGCATTTTCTAGTTAGCAACTGAAAATTACTTCTCGGCTAATGGAAATTTCTGCAAGTTTCACATTTATAATATTCTCTTCATTCGCTCGTAAGCCTGACCAAAAATGCAAAAGGCAAATTCTTTCGAGCTCTGCTTTCGACCGTTGGTAAAAGGGAATTCGCAAGCAATATGATGAAATTCGTAGTAATAATGCAGTCTCTGTGGCTTGGCTCAGTTAACATTTTTGCGGCTCAGAAACAGTCTCGGGGCTCGAGCAGCACAGGTTTCCACTATGCAAAACAAGGCCGAAAAGTGCACTGGCCAGCCGCAGGGTCTTTATGAGCTGCTAGTTATTTCAACGATGCTCTATTAATTAATTATGGCCAGCTGCTACTGCTGCTGCTGCTGCTGGGGTTTTCTGCAAAAGCAGCTTCATAATGGAAACCAATAAATTCAACTCGGAATCTTTTGTTTCTGCTTTCGTGTTAAAGAGCGCCGTCCACCTGGTTAGTGCCAATTAAGTTTCGGCACGTATCTTGCATGTATGCGAAAAGTTTTCGCACCAAATGAAGCGAGGGTCAAGCCAAGCGGCGCTGTTCATGGCCATGGCCAACTTAACCGTGGCGCCTCTGGCCATCGCCAGGTCATAAGTTGAAAGGTTGAGTCGACATCAGGAAGTTCATTAAATAACTTTCAGCTTTTGCAGTTTGTTAACGATGTGTGAGCCGCCGTTAAACTCGAACCAGCCACGTCATGGCAACTTAAGCTTCTTTAAGCCGATTCGCCTGTCACTAGATTATTTAAGGCATTTTTCATATGTTTTTCTCTATGCGAAAATAACTTTGATTTTTTGTATTTTACAGCTCTGCATGGAAGTGATATTCCAATTAGTTTACGCTTCTGTGCAAAAGGACTGTGGGCTATTTGCTTAGTTCGCAATAGCCATGAATTGTAATAGAATGCGAAAAAGCGGAGAAATACCAAACACCATGAAACAATAGCAAAAATTCAATTAACAAGAATAGTTTTCCATTTTTTGGTATGATTGCCAAATCAGGGTCGATGCTCCTCGAAATCACCCTACAGCTGCATCGATAGTAGAAGCGAAAGCAAAACTTCTGTTTATATAAATATTGAGTATTCAAAAATAAAAAATCTCTTTTTATTGCAAAATTAATCAAAGTGAATCTCTTGCCTAAGAGGGTATTAAATCTTCGGCAGTGGGACTATTGCCTTTGGCATTTGTTATCAACATTTTGCAGTTGTTCCGCTTGCTTCAAACAGCGCGACCTGCGCAGCAAATGTTAGTTGTTGGCAAATATTGCAAGTCAATTGATGCAACAAAGTTATTTGCGACATGCAATATGCGGCACAGCAGTGGGCAAATTGAAAGGTTTCAGCAATGTGTGGGATGCGATATGAGCTGCATGCCCAAGCCTAGCAAGCGGCTGTGAGGGGCTTTGACATGGGGAAGTCATGGACTGATGGACGACTGGTGGGCTTAGGGCAGTCTAAAAGCTTTTTCACCTTCAGCTATTGGTCGCATGAGCAATGAGGTTTGAGTGGTCGACAAGATGGCCAGGCTGGCAGGGTTTTTGGGACACGCTGCCTGGTCAGGCGGTCGCCATTACGAGCTGGCCATAATGAAGGCCGCAGCTAAGTTGGAAATGCTGATTGAAAATCAATTGAAAGCAATCACGATGCACCCACTGCAGGACTGCTTTATGAGCGTGTCTAATGTGCAGTGGCGCAGCTGTGGCTTGGCTTTCTGCTAACGCTTTTACTAGTGGTGGTAGCTGGGCCATCCCCTTAAGGCCCAGTCCTGACAGTTGCTGCCACCAGAGCAGCTGCTCTCATGTTGCATTTAATGTTGCCGCTTGTAATTCCGCATGTTTTACAACGCAGCAACACGCAACACTGCTGTAAGCATTAGTTTTCAAATTTGTTATGCAACGAGACCAAAAAAGCGTATGGTATGGCAGCGCTCAGACGTATGCGACGCACACAAAACTCGCACAGATGACACTTTATGCAAATATATTCAGAATTAGTTTCTATTTGGATATTTCAGTTATATTTTATTTCCCTCTTTCCGAGGGCGAACAATGCCAGCACAATTGCAAGCGACGACCATCTATTTTTGACATATATATTTAAATGCAATTTGAAGATAGTTTTACAATTAGTTTTGCGATAAACTTGAAATTGGATTTCCTTGTTAGCCAATTGAGAGAAGTATTTCAATCAACTCAAATATTAATCTTTTGAAAATGCAGTCGGCCAGTTAGTGAGCCATTCGTGTCTCTCCAGACTTGTTAACAACTCAATTACAATGTCGTCATATAGCTGCAACAATTGAATCCAACTGAGCTGAATTTCGCTTCTGCAGAAATGCATACACATACTACATACATATATTCCATTCTCTGAGTCAGTGTGTAACGAGCTGATGATGGACTTGGAAATACTCTACATGTAATTAAAGATTTAATAGAAAGAAGTTATATACAAATATTTATTAATTTTATATTACCTAATTTCACCCAGGTGTGGATGCTTTACTTTGCATTATAAATTACAAATAAATTATAAGTTTAATTGAGAACAATTTATAAACTAAACTAATACATTTTTTGTGCTATTGGAATTACATTTATTTATAAAATTAGAGTGAAGCTTATATAAATTAAATTTAATATTTGCAAATAAATTTCAAAATAAGTTTTCTAAATTCAGTTTGGATAACTATGAACGCTAATGAAATTACCTGTTATTCATTCCTTAATCTACAGTACACAGCAGTATTCAAGTAAGTCTTGAAGCCATTTTAGACATATAAATTAAGAGAATACTGAACCTTGCAGCAGCTTTTTCTAATTAGTAAATTTTGCAACTTTCCCCAGTTAGAGCTCCTCTATTTTTCATATGTTATACATACTTATTCTGATCCGATTATATTACTAACGTACATACTTATTAAATTGTATGCAAGGTGAGTGCTTCTAATGAAGTAATTTCATATGCAGTCACTTCAGTTCAGCTTTCAGCGCGTGCTTTGAAAGGTGTTTACACAGTTTCCATTGCAGCTACACAAAATTCTAATTAAGTCGTGGGGTCTGCTGCTGTTGCTGCCACGTCCTGGGGCTCTTTGTGTTGCAACATTTTTGGTTTAGGCAATGAAAAATGCTTCATTATTCAGTTGCACCCAAAATAAAGCACGGCAACAACACTGAAAAGGCCAAAGGCAAGCGAGCGAACGCATCTGTGCGTAACTGGCGCAGATTTGATAGTGCTGTGGCCAGCTCCATTTCTGGCTGCAAGTTTTGATGTTTGCTTCCGTGTGCACTGTACAAACCGCGCTATGCCTTGTCGGGCCATGTCCACGTCCACCTCCATGGCTGTCGAGCCCACAGGCTTACAGGACGCGGCGCCCACAACGCCTTTTGTGCCACGTCGCTTTTGTGCGCCCCTTTGCCTTTGTTTTGTTTTGTTGTGATGTCGGCGCAGCTAATTAAAATTTTTTTAAGTGTAATATGTAGGCAACTTTCAGCGTTTTTCTGATTGCCTCGGCCCATAAATAAGTCTGAATATTTTACCTGGCCATGTTGCCGTTTACCATTTACCGTTTACCGTTTACCTCGTCCTGTCCTTCGCACATTAAATTTGTGGAGCATTAAAAGCATTAATGTCCAGAAAAGGCCCTTTATGATTGTGCAGCCGGCCAAGAACGGTGCGGGGCACAGATACTTGCCTCGCCGTCCTGCCTCGAGGCAAGTGACCTTGTGCCGTCCCAGACAGCCGAGTGCGGCGCAATTAGCTGCACAACTTCGCCTTAAGATTAATGGCGCTTTTCTGCAGAGTTCTTTGAGTTGTCGCTGCCTTATTGACTATCGCACCACTCCACCACTCGTCGTGTCGCTGGTGTCAATAAAACGCTTGTTCTTTCGTAAATAAAAATAATAAATGATGTCGCTGGCCCCGTCGAAAGTTCAACGCAAAACGCCAAGTAATTAGGCGCATAAATTTTATGACAACTGACAATTGCACACTTCGAAGCCAATCTTTAATAATGGTTGAAGCAGTGAAAGTGGAAGAATAACATAAAACTAGATATTCATATTAAGAAAATAGCTGACAGAGAATCATACAATATTTCTTAAGTTAATAAGAAAAGTCATAAAAAATACAGATTAGTAGAAAAGAATAACTATATTATATCTATCCATTCTTATCTATATTATTCTTAATTTATTATTTATTAACAATGACAATAAAAAATAAATAAAAATAAATAAATAATAAATATTCTTAATATAAATAATAAGTATAAATAATCGCTTAATATATTACAATCTTCACTCAAGTTAACTATTGTCCTTTTTCGTTGTACTTCATCCTGAAATTATAGAAGTATTATAGTAAATCAAAATTATCGTTTGTATTTGGTTTAATTTAGTATTCATTTTTGCATTATGTGCGATTTTTTTAAGATTTCAATGCAGTGCAGTGAATAGAATGAAAATGTTTATTTTATTATATATTTTAAAATAATAACTTTTTATATTTCGGATCATAAATTAATATTTAATTTAATAATTACAAGCGAATGAATTTGCTTCCAATTATTTTCGGCTAGCTGTTATAATAATCTAGTCAGCAGTTGGCTGCTTCGCCGACTTCCTTGTCCGAACTGTTGCAACTGTTGGCAGAAGTGTTTGCCGCTGTGCTCGGCCAAGCAGTAAATTTGGTTATGTTTTGTGCTTTGAGGCGCTTGTGACATGCACATGAAGGCCGTGTTGGCCGGACGGAACAGCCAACCCGTTCGTGTTCCCATTTAACCCAATGTGCCCCAATCACCCTCGGCCACTCAGCGGAGGTCGTCAATTGTCAATTGAGCGCACGTGGTGCCGGCGCTGCCTTGTGCTAATTGGCAGCTTAATGGCAGCCTGGCGGCAGGCCGGAAAACAGAAATCAGAGGCCATATCAAGAGATTAAAACTTTCAATGCTTTTCCCTCAAATTAAATGTGTGAGCTTGGCCTGGGCAACTTCGACGTCGCCGAGGCTGGCCATTAATTCGATTCTGCTACGCATTTAAGTTATATTGATTGTGATTCCAGTTAAAGGTTGGCAATACAGCTGCCACAGGGCAACTCGAGATGCCTCTGGCACTGCTGGAAATGTTCTATAATTTTCTGCGATGTGCGTGCACATAAAGCGCACTGAGCGCCGTCTGCGGCGGGGGTGGGCATAAATAATTGCCGCTGACAGGCTGATAAATGAGTTTTCAGCCAAGTTAATGAAACTAAAACATGGCACATGAGTTGCCTGCCAACCTGTCCAATGCTGTGTACCTCTGGCTGTACCGCGCTTTTAAATTAAGATAATGCATCGAGCTGCGCCACGGTGCGTATGAGTAACGCAATTTCCGGAGCCAGCCCGACGTCCCGGCACAAAGTAGCGCAGGACTCCCATAGGATACGACAAGCTTTTAGCAACAGTTTCCCAGCTAATGCCAATGATAAGCGCACATAAAATATTTGCTGCCATTAGCGAGTTGCATTTGCGCATTTTTCAACCAAACTCGCGCACTGCAAATGTATTTTCTCTTTCTTTCTCTCTCTCTCTTTTTCGCCTCTGGCCGACCCATTCCAATGGTCCACAGAGCATGGCTCTACCCAATTGGCAGCTGCTGTCGCTGCTTTTAGCCAGTTGCTCCCAGCTGCTATTCCCAGTCGTGTACTGGCAAAACGCTTAGGTCTGGAAAAGTTTCGACAACAGACGCAAAGGAACGGAGTGAGCTAGGCTTAGCTCAGCCCACGGCTGTTCAGACATTCAAGCCCTCTATGTGCGTGAATTAAAATTATGCATCAACACTATTATGGAGTGCGTGAATTGTGTGACGCTGTAGAGCGCTGACCCCATCCGTTTTTAGCTGCAGTTGACGTCGGTCCACTAATCCGATTTCATTATGCAAAACGTGCGGCGAATAAAAATTATATATAGCCCAGCGGCAACATAAATGCAGACGGAAAGGCGAAGTCGTCATTAGCGGCTGACATGTGCGTGCTGCAGTCGCAATGAGGCATGCATACGCACACACACACAAACACGCACATATGTATGTGCATAACTTAATGCATCCGCATCTGAGAGATTTGCGCATTATCCATGCCGTCAGACTGGTTACAGCCCATAGGTTTATGCGGCGTATGCGCAATTTGATTCTGCCTGACACTGCGTCTGTTTATTGTGAGTGGGTACGTCTCACTGATTGGCTCTACACACAAATGTGTGCGTGTTTATGGGTGTGTGTGTGTGTGTGAGTGTCTAGCTTCCATAGGCAGTTAATATAATCAGCGCTTGACAAGCAATCTTCTGTTAGGCACTGAAGTCTGAGTACCCGCTGCTGTAGCTGCTCTTTCGGCTGCTTAGTCCTTCCGGCATATGTCACTATGACTGTGTGTGTGAGTGTGTGTGAGTATGGCCGTCACGGCAAATAAGTTGATGTCGTAACAGCTCGCTCGCTCGCTGCTTGTTTGTCAAGTGTCGGCCCTTTTCAGATTTATTATGTTGATGTCGCTTTGCTGCGTGTAATTTGAAATTATGCGCGGCAGCAACATGGCGTATGCTTAACGTAATCAAATAACTCGAATAACTCATACGCAGCGTATACTTACGATGCACACTTGGCAGCGCAGCGCGGCTCATAAAAAACTTCCAGGCGAGCTGAGTGTGCGCTCAACTCTTCATTATCATAATAATTTCTAGCTGATTTCATTGCGAGCTGCTGAAGCAGCAACCACAGCATCGACAGCATCGACAGCAACCACAGCAATGACGACAACAACAACAGATATCAGAGCAACCTGTTTGGTTGCACGATTGATACGCACAAGTTGGCTTTTCAATTATGTGCCCCATCTACGTGACTATAGCGCATAATGTGCGTAATGTGTTGGCATTCATAAGGATATATATATATATATATATATATATATATATATATATATATATATATATATATATATATGTATATGTATGTGTATATGTATGTATGTTGGTCTCCCCAAATAAATATCGTACATATGTATATAGCGAAAGGCCTAGGCATTGTGTTTGGTGCGCCCGCACGCCTTTTGATGGCTTCATTCTTGCGCCTTTATTGGCACAGTTGAGGCGCAACTTTAACAGGCCGCAAATCGTGAGAAGTATTTAAAAGGTGAGCCTGCCAGCATTTGGCGTGAAAACAAAGCCAGCTATGTGGGTTGAAATAAAAAATGTAAACAAAAGGCCGCATCGCACACATGGGCCTCGTTCGCATGGCCAACATTTGTAGCAAACATGCTCACACTCACACTCACACACACACCCGTACGTCCGTACACCCTTTGGGGCAGAGGGTGCAACAGCGAAATGAAAAACGTGAAAAGTGCTGCAACAAATGGGTTCGGGTTGGGTTTTTGGGTTTTTGGGTTTTGGGCTTAGGAATATGGCGCGCACACGCCCCTCCCCCCACACGCACACTTTGACCAAAACAAACACAGCCGAAACGGATGGGAAGTGGAACACGAATAGCGGCAAAGAGACAATTTCCCCGTGAGCGAATTTCCCTCGTGAAACGGAATGTGCCGAGCGGCGACCGACACGAATCGGCGCCGATGCGAAAGCCGAAGCCCGCCGCAGAGGCTGCGTGTATGGAAGACAACTTTGGTAGCAAATGTTGGGGCATTCAGTTAAGATGTGCATTTCCAGCGGTGCGAACGTGTTGCGGGCGCGTCAGCTGGCCCAGTAGCCAAACAGCCAAACAGCCAAAGTACCAAAAACCACTAACACTTAGCCAAAGAAAAAGCGCCAAATCGAGTCAAAAAATGCCCACGCCTGACTGAGAGTGTTCTGATAGGCGCGCGCGTCCAGCTAACAAAAACAGTCAAGAAACCAGAAAACAGAAAACTGTCCACGAGTATATTGTATATAACCAACTGACGCACGATCCGAACTATTTATCTCCACGATATACAAACTGTTGATCAAGTGTAAATAAAAAACGATAAAGCGAGAGGGCGGCAGTGCGTGTGATGTTGCGACTGCTGTGAGCCGAAGGCGCAATGTGAATGCAGATCGGGCAGATCGATGGCATCGAGATCGAGGCACCGAGAGTGGGGTTCTTGTGGCGCCCCGGCGGCGGATCCCTGTTGTACATAGTCAGTCTTTCTCCATAGTATACGTTTAATCAGTGTGTGTGTTTCTATCTCTCTCTCTCTCTCTCACTCTCTGTCTGTCTCTCTCTCTCTCTCTCTGTCTGTCTCTCTGCCAGTATTTCTTTATGTATATGCATCGGTGTCGGTAAATGTGTGTCTATCCAGCAACAACAGTAAACAATATATATATTTATATATATAAATGTATTATTCAAACTAATATTAATTAATAATAGTTATATCGAAATCGCGCGCGTTGTACGCTCACGCGACTTCAAGCGCTTCGCACATACACAAGTTTCGGTGCAAAACGGGTAAAAACATAATCGAATAATTGCAAATCGCAAAACTATGCTAGGCATTAGATAAATTATTAGATTTAATTGGGTGTTAGAACGAAATTCTGAACGTAATTGAAACGCGCGCAAACAACTGCTAAATTGCCGGCCGCATTTTCAAATTTAATTATAAATACATACATATATACAGACAGACATATATAGATATATTTATTTAAATATATACATAGGAGCATATATTCATATATAAACATATATATAGACGGCGCTAGCATGGGACCAATCCGACGCTAGACAGAGGTAGACACACTTGACAGCAGCAGCAACAGCAACAGCAATCGAAACAGCAGCAACATGGACTACGCCAAAGTGGAGGCCAGCATCAACACGGGCAACATCAGCAACGATGACTTCCTGGCCGTATTCTCGAGCGGTGCCACAATAACAACAACAGCAGCAGCCGCCGCAGCGGCAGCAGCAGCATCGCTGACCCATGGCAATTCAGCTGCCACACTCAACCCGCCGCTGGTGACCGTCGATGGGCAGGTGCAACTGCCGAACCTGCTGGAGATGCCGCAGCCAGTGAACGACACGATCTATCTGCTGAATGGCAGCTTCTACAACAACAGTCTCCAGCTGGCGGGCAGCTATTACAATCAGACGTCGGCCAACATGAGCCTGGGCCTGTTGGCCAACAGCAGCAACGGCACGGAAGTGCACTGGGACGGACGCTACCCGAGCGGCTACACGCTGACCCACATTGTGATCGCGTCGATCATCGTCACCATACTGATGATCATCATTGTGGTGGGCAACATGCTGGTGATCATTGCGATAGCCACGGAGAAGTCGCTGAAGAACATACAGAACTGGTTCATTGCCTCGCTGGCCGTGGCCGATTTCTTTCTGGGCCTGATCATAATGCCCTTCTCGCTGGCCAATGAGCTGATGGGCTACTGGATCTTCGGCAGCTGGTGGTGCGACATACACTCGGCCATGGACGTGCTGCTCTGCACAGCCTCGATCATGAACCTCTGCCTCATCTCGCTCGATCGCTACTGGAGCATCACCAAGGCCGTTGACTATCTGAAGTCCCGCACGCCCGCCCGCGCCGCTGTCATGATCACGGCGGTGTGGATAATGTCGGCACTCATATGCATTCCGCCGCTGCTCGGCTGGAAGGTCAAGATGCCCGAGGGTCAGCTGCCGAAGTGCGAGGTAAGTGCTGCGCTTGTCAAGCCAATTGTCGGCAATTGACGGCATGCGAGACACCAATTTACGTATTTGCAAACAATAAAGACTCTTCACGCGAACACACACACTCAGGCGGTAACCCCTATTCAAATTTATCGCCTTCGACTTGGGGCCGTGGGCTGGGCGCTGGGCGCAATTGTCGGTTCATTCTGATGCGCATTGTTATTGGACTCTGTGGGCAAATGCTGCGCCGGGTCGCTTCGCGGTTGGACCAAATCCGCAAATATTTATGCATATGAGTTTAACTGTGCTCTCTGTGTGCGATATGAGTGAGCGTGTGTGAGTGAGTGAGTCTGTTTCTAATTTGATTCCCCCACTGGGGTGAGCCAGTCCCAAAAACTAAGCAATAACCCATCAAGATATGCGTGTTATCATGCGGGTCCCTGTCTCTGCCAGTCGATGTC
This sequence comes from Drosophila repleta, assembly GCA_018903745.1. Lineage (NCBI taxonomy): Eukaryota > Metazoa > Arthropoda > Insecta > Diptera > Drosophilidae > Drosophila > Drosophila repleta. The sequence continues at coordinate 15,538,417 of JAEIGN010000233.1, read as the reverse complement.
TCTTAGTAAATGTTTGGGAACATTTACATTTTTGTTGCCACACACACACACTCGCACATATTACAGTCCACATTATGAATGTGTTGCGTCCTTTTTGTAACAAGCTATCTGGAAAATTCACTAGAGAGATTCCTTCCTGGGCAGCCAGCCAGCCACAAGGCAAATGCTCACATTGTCGTTGCTCAGTTTTGAAAATGCTTTAAGTTCTGCCACAAAGTTGGGCGCGTGGCAAGGGCAGGTCACGGACAGCCACACACACACACATACCCATACGCACACGCTCAGCCGAGGTGCAGGGCGCAGCGGCATTCAATCAATATGTCGGTGAGTGATTGACTGACGGCGGCTTCGACATGCGATCAACATGCAGACAAGCAGGAAAATATTAAATTTTGAAATCCATAGCAAATTTGAGTGGAAGCAGCAACAGCGACAGGTGCTTTAAGCAAACTTTTTAATATATGCACCGCCACCCACCCACCCACTCACACAAACTCATCCCACATATATCAAGATCAACTATAAATATTTATTGCATCCATAATAAATAAAGCGCATGCGAAAGTTCAGCCACATCACAAATTGCGCTGCGTTTATGCAACTTTCATGATTTCATTTTTATAAAAATAGTGAAAGTAGTAAAAATGCTGATAAAGTGAAAACTTAAATCGAGAACAAAATGTTTTTATATAGCTTTGGCATTTCCAATTAACCTTGAAGCAATAAAGAGAAAAACTAACTCATTTGAGTGGATGGGGTGACGTCGCTTCGGTCACTGGTAAGTGGAGAGCGGAGTGGTTTGGAGTGGAGTGGAGTGGGTCTGTTATTTACGGGTGCACGAGGCTGACGCCAGGCTCCGCAGGCAAATGCGACACATTAATCAAGACTAAGTGGCCAGGATAACGTGCAGCCAACTGCTGGCCGCTAGGTCACTTGGCCAACAGACTTCTTCTTTCCTCTCCTGGTTTTTCGTCTCTCTTATTTTATGCTACCGAAAATGCTTTAAATTTAAGATTCCCAGCAGAACGGCCGAGCGAACAACTAGTGTTTCGCATAGAAAAAAGGGAAAGTGGCATCAATTGAGATAAATAGATATCTGCAAATAAAGCGACCTACTTCAAGGCCCAATGAATGAATAAATAAATAGCTCACATAATTAATGATAATAATATTTGTACTTTACTTGCAGGAGAGAGAGAGAGACAGAGAGAGAGGGAGAGAGAGACAAGTGACACTTAATCTAAAATGCTTTATTCACATCAAAAGAAAGCTGAGAATGTGTTTAAGAAATCTTATTTATATTTTTTATATTTTTTATACATTTGCATAGATTTAGATTAGGATAAGAGCATTACAAAGTTGCTATGAGGGCGATTTTCATTTAGCATGAAAAAGCATTTCCTTCAGTTTGTTTTAGTTATAGGGGCTATAAATCAAGCCCTCTGATTTTATCCTTAATATTGTGGAAGATGTTTAACAATTTAGATATGAGGCACACACATTTGATTGGATTAGGGTGCATAAAGAATTTATATAATACCTTCTAGCAGCAGACTCTATAGATGGCAAATATTCTAGACATAGTCTAAACCTATTGATTCTGGCTTTAGCGATAGCTGCCCGTTCATCAAAATTCTGTTCATTTTGGACTGCACACAGCAGAGCAATTAGTCGCATAGTCGTTGTAGTCCCTAATAAATGGCTTTTAAAAGGCGGCTTAAAAGCAACCGCAAAACCAATCAGTTAACCAGCCACCCGCAGCGCGAGGCATAACCCGCAACAGAACACAGTTTCCAGTGCCAGCCGTAGTGCTGGTCCCTCTGCTCCGATGGCCGCGATCCCCAATACAACGCCGTCATTAAAAATGCCGCCCAGCGCAAAGCCAAACAATAGCGCCGACCGAGGCTACGCCTTGCGGGCGTGGCTTTTGGGGTCGCGAATTTCAGGCTCCATTCGAATCGAACAGCACACAAGCAGCACAACAATAACACACACTCACACCCACTCACACTTACACATTCTCTCATGCTGAATATTATAATTATGACACGATGTTGACATGTTTAAAATTGTTGTGCGCAGTCGGCGGCGGCACATTGAACCTCAGCAGCGAGCGACGGCTGGGGGTGGGCGGCAGGCGTAAGCCACGCCCTGTCGCTGATTTGACACTTGCCTGTCGCATTTAATTAATAAAATCACATTTTCCAGAATTATGTCGATGGTTTTCACTGTCAGCTGCGAAAGGCTCGACAGCCCACTCCCCAGGCGAGGCGTTCGAATTTTGTTGCTTTTGTCGTGTTTGCGCTGAGTAAACATTGCGATGGACGCGTTTAATTGGCAGCGAGCTGATGAGGCAACTGTTGAAAGTTTTCAATCTCGAATTTGGGGCGGCTGTGATGCTGATGGTGGTGGTGCCTGATTAAAGTCAAGTTTTTGCTTTGCCTAATGAGGTGTTGCCAATTACGCACATGTCTGTCAGTCAGTCAGCGTGTGTTTGCGTGTGTGTGTTGTGTTATTTTTGGTCTGTCGCTGTCTAATGAAGCCCCCTGCGCTTGCGGCTCCGCGAATCAGCAGCCATTGTTCGTCAGCTGGCTAATGATTTCAATTTAGCCGTGGGACAATTTGCAAACAGAAAGCACGAAAGTACATAATTTAGTGCACTCTGCAAAGGGAGCTCTGGCTGAATGCTCTTAAGCAGCTCATTTTCCACTTGATGGCCGGCCCATTGTGGCAATCGGCACAAAGGGACTCTGATTATTGTAATCCGTTAAGGGCAGGCACAAACACTTTATTGAAATATTAATCGAATACAATATGGCATATTTTGGGTAAAGCATGACCAAGACGACAAAAGGAGCAACACAATGCAGAGGACGTCGCCTTAAAGTTTCCCTCACAGGCAGTTCAAGTGTCTCCAAAACAGCAAGAGCGGGAAGATGATGTCTGACAGCAGTTGTCGTCGGCCTTACCACAGAGTGTGGCCAGAACAACGTTGCGTATGTGTGATGTCACGATGTGCAGGCACACACACACACACGCACGCACAGTAATGACCTAAGTCATCGCCTAAGTAGCTCATTAGCGTCGGTTTCACCCAGCTCGAATACTTTAAAAAAAGAACTACAACGAAGTGGAGAGTGGAAAGAAGGCAGCAAGCGAGAATGGCCGGAGAAGGACGCCTTAGCCACGGCTTGTTGGCCAAGCGGCAGCCGCAAGAGCTTTAAGTTGACATTCAGCTGGGACCGAGCCCGAGGGCCTCAGCACAAAATATCAAAAGTGGGCACACTTTTGATATTTTCTCATTATTTTGCCCAGTACGTGTGAGTGGCAGTCGAGTGAGTGTGCGACTGCGAGTGTGAGAGCGAGTGTGTTTGCAATTTTGGTTAAGGTCTTTGTTACATTTCATACACTTGACTGGCTTTTCTTTAAGGCTGTCCTCGTTGTTGGTGTTACTGAATTTGTACATGCCATCAAACGGCGCTCCAGCATGTGTCGGCCTGTGAGGATGGCCTTTTTTGCCTGTTTGTGTTATACTAAATATTTTTCTGCATTTTTCATGGCAAAGCCTAGCCAGAAAGGAGAAAACCCAGTAAGCTGTTAACTAATGGGCGCAGCCCCGGAGCTGTGTCTAGCGTGAAATACACTATGCAGCAATTTTTGGGCAGCCATTACCGACTGTCGCAGCTCTTAAGATCGTAATCAACGGCATTTATTTTTCAATCGGCTGTTGGACGCCCGCTTTTCGCTTAAAGTGCGCGCATCGAACTGCGTTATTACATCCTTGATTTGTTTAGAACAGGAAATTGTTAAGGAATATGTAAAAAGAGAGAAGCATAAGCGTACCCGCAGCAATATCAAATAACACGCATACGCCATGTGCGCCCCCTATGCTTAAATCGTTTGCTAATTTCCGCTCTCGCCGGCGGTCGTGGCTATAGATATGCAGCAGCGCGACTCAAAAGGCGGAGCGTCCTGGCAAACAACTGGTGGCAAGACAACATATTTTAAATGTCCGCTCAACACACCCCAAAAAGTCACACACACACACACACACTGACACCACACACACACACACATATTTGAGTCACATGGTGTGGCGCGCTTAATGCTTGGCATAGGCAAATATTGACATTTGGGCTTATGGAGCACGCACCACTAACTGACGCTTGCTACTTTGGGAGGAGCCATCCGCATGCTTAAATTAAATTACTGAGCAATTCTTTCCGGCTGCTTTTGGCCCGTTATTGCCACTGTGTGGCATTGTTCTGCTGAGTGTCCCACGTAGCAGTCGTACGTAGCGAATACAATTTGCGGTTGCTGCCTCTTCCCGCTGCCTTAAACTTCATTTGCAGTTCCCTTCCCGCCGACCGCTCTGCAGCTGTGCCGTGCCGTGCCGTGCCGTGCCAGTTGCGCACTTGGCCAATGGCTTCTCCTCTGCTTTCATTCTTTTTTTTTGGCTTCTTGGGGTGTGGCCCCCGCTTCCTCAATTTGATTAAAATAAAGCAAAGTTTTTAAGCTCGGATTAGCGTCGGAGAATTCGTTGGTGAACCGCAGTCAGTCAATTATTTGTCTTTTCGGCGCTGGCGAAACTCTAGCCGACGCCTTGGCTTATGTGCTTTTTAATATATCCCACAGTTTCGCAAGATTCGCCAAGTTAAAGACTCTCGTTTATTGCTTATAGAATTTGCATTGCATATCCCGGGGCTGTCTGAAAAGTTTTTTATTGCATTCCATCAGCTGCTGCAGCCCCCAGGAACGGCATTCCGACCATCCCAGCATTATTCGCACAGCCTTGAATCGCGTTACACAGACAAGACGCCCAGCCCAGCCTTCGAGCCAGTTCATTTTGCGCTGCCAGCGAGTATTTAAATGCTTTACGAAATATGTAACGCATTTAATAAATACTTTCGGAGCACAACAAGCTAACAAGCTCTAGATTGCGTAAATACTTTCGCAGTTGCCGTAGAAACTATGCGACTTGATTTTGATTTACTGAATTACCTGAATACTTTAAAAAAATATATATATATTATATTCATATTCACTTCTAACTATTCTAATGCCTTGGCTGCTCAAGTATTTGTAGGGTATTCAATTTTCGTTGTTATTTTCGTTTATTATTTTCGTTTTCTTTCCTTGGCTCGCGTTTGTTCTTCTGCTTATCGTGCAAGGTGCTCGTGCTTGGCTCCAAACTTTGCCACTGCCATAGCCAGCACACACACATTCACACACACACACACTCACGCACACCTAGCCACACACACATGGAATGCAACCTAATACGCGCTGATGTCATCTCATATCAAGAATAATTCCTTTGGCAAAAGTTCAGCTTCATATTTTTTGCTGTCGTGGCTGCTGCCCGATTTCGTAAGCCACGTGCTAAGAGTGGCTGCAAAATTCGCACGCGCATTAACTTTCACTTGGCAAGCAACATAAACAAGCTTACGACAGCAGCAACAACGCTTGCTCGAAAGCCCAATGAAAATTGAAACAGATTTGAAATTTATGAGTTCGCGCACTCGCAATTCGCCTTGTCTAGGGCCAAGCCGAGAGTTGAGCAAAGTAAATTAAAGTTGGCAAACAAATGCGACGAAATAAAATCAAAGAAAAAATTCTCTGCTCAAAAATAAGTTTGATGATTGACCATCTAATACCCTATAAAAAGATATTTTAGATATTTTATTTTAAAGACATTTTAGATACACCTAATCTGTTTATATCTATATATTCATTTATCTAATCTATCTAGATTTTTTATAGGAAAATTAAACTTAATTTGTATAATTTGTGCTCCATAATCATTAAGAATATTTCAGTATTTTTCCTTTTAATATTTCTATTGCCTTATATTATCTGTTCTCTAACACTAACTTCCAACATAACCGAAAACTTCTCGTTATTTTCGAGCTTATCAATTTTAAGCCGATTTCTGACCACGAGCGCACACGCTCTCCCCTGGCCAGTCCGAGTTTTGAGCAGTTAATTTATTGCAAAATCGCAAAAAGCTGCGCCGCTCGCTGCAAACTCGGGAAAAGTCAACTGGCGCCTAATTGGCAAAACAAGCGGAAAATCGCATATTCATTTTCTTTTCTCTCTCTCTCTCTCTCTCTCTCTCTCTCTCTTCTCTCTCTCTCTATCTCCCTCTCACTTACAATTTCAATTTGAATAGAGACAAATAAAACAAATTGCGTAAACGCCTGCTGTCGCATTGGCCGCTCGCCTTGTGATTTGCCACTCGAGCCACACACACTGTCCAGGCATCATATTTGACTCTCTCATTGGGCGTCTGTCAGCAATTTGTGGCCAGCCAAGCCTGCTGCTTCGAGCAGCCTAATTAAAGGTACTTTCTTCTGCCCGAGACTCACTCATTCAGTGACTCACAGGCTCACAGACACTTCAAGTTCATGCGCTCGTAATTCTTGAAAGGAATTTCCAAAAATTTTCGACATTTATGACAACATTTGCATACATGAACACCATAAATTAACCCCACCCGAGCAGCGGAGCAACCAACACCTATAAACAACAAGCGGCGGCTGTTGTTGCTGTTGTTTCTATTGTTGTTGTTGCTGCTCCTGTCATAACAATGTCAAAACTTAAATATTGACAATGCCATCGACATTGACGCCATCGTCATCGCCATCGCCATCGCCATCGCCATCGTCATAGTCATCGCCAACATTGCCGTGCGCTTTACTTTTATAGCCACGCATAATTTTCCGATATTTTCACTTGTGTCAAAGTCAGAGATTTGAGAGAGAACGAACCCTTTGGCACAACACGGCACAACATGGTGCGTCTTTTTGCTCCGCTTTTATGTGCAAATTGCGCGCAGTAAATAAAAATAAATGAGTATGAAAATTTTTACTCCTATCAGCAATATTTTTTATTTGCCAGCTCGGCATGGCGGCATTTGCCAAGCGACGCCAAGCCGAACCGAACCGAACCGTTCATCCTGCTATTGCCGCCACACATGCTCCACGTACCTCCACATGCCTCCCACACGCATGCCCCGGCGTAATAATCGTAATGAATGGCTTATCACGCCAGCTGGCATTGTCAACGATTTTCCATCGGTTGGCGCCTTTGTTGGTTCGATACACTGGGCAGGCGGTTGGTTGCGGGCGGGCAAATGGGCGGGTGGATGAGTGGGCGCAGGAAACGTTTAATAAATGAATGAGTTATGCAGTCGATGGGCTTGAGTCGACGGATCAGCGGCTCCACCAGACGTCGCGACGTCTCGCCCGATTTCACAATCAAATGAAATTTAGCCATAGAATTTAATGCGTTATTTGCCGTAAATTGTGTGCCCCATAAGACGTATATTGATTTAGCCAGACCCCAGCAGGGCCCGCCTCGCAGCACAACAGCCAGCAGCCAGCAGCCAAGAGCACAACAGGCTGCAGCGAGTGTTAGATAATTGCCAACCGAGTGAGTCGCACACATGAGACCCGTCAGCCGCCATATGAAGATTTATAGCCGAGGCTGCAGCCGCTGCTGTGAAATCAAATAACCATTTCGCTTTTCATTAAATTCAACTCAAAAACCCCGCTTAAAGCCGCTGGCATCAGCCGGCCACGATAGATGGCGGCCCTTTGAGGGGGGAGTGGCACGGAAGCCCCGGTACTTTGTCGCACAAACATAAACACCTAAAAAGGCAAAACAGAGCTGGAAGCAAACATAAATACCTTTGCCATGCAATACTCTAACTAAAGCAATCAATCAGGGTTCAGTGTAAAGTTAAATAGATCAGGGAACTAACACGATAAATCTATTAATTATGAGCAAGAATTAGAAATAACCACGATTAGCATACTTTTCTATAAATAAGCAAGGAAATCTAATGAAATTTAGCTGCATGCTCTTGAATTTGAATGATAAAAATACTCTAGAAAATAATATAAATGACAGAATGAATCAATGTCAATAGCTGAAACAAAGTGTTTCTTAAATAATCTAGAATAACAGATAAAATTAAAAATAAAATGCGTAAGGTACAGCAGGTCCTTCAGCTGATAGTATTTATTTACAAAACTTAAGTAATTTTCATACACAAGTGTATAAAAAATATATATTTCCATAATAAAAGTTTATCCCTAAGTAAACAATAGATTTTGAGGGTACAGAAACGGAGAGCGAAGCTTTTTAGGGCTCCAAATAGTTGATGTGCTCAGAAACGCTTCAAATGATGTCATTTTATTTTGATTACATTTATTATGTTTGTTTAATGTCATTTTGTTAAACATATTCTTTTATGATGTTTTTTTTTTTCGCTGCAAGAGTATTGAAGGTTCTTTGTGCGCTGCCTTTCTTTGTTTTTGTGCTGTTCGCAGGCGGCATAATCCATTTTAAATAAAATTCCAAATGAACAGACACAATGAAGGCAGCCTGTGACATCCTTTGTTGTTGCTGTTGTTGTTGGCGATGTTGATGATGTGGCTGTTGTTGTTGTTCGGGCGGCCGTTGCCTTTTTTTCGCCGGATCGGCGAGGCAAACACACTTAAAACATGAGCACGAAAAACATTTACATAAAATCGTCTTAACGCATTTGCCGCCTCATCGTCATCGCCTTCGTCTTCGTCTTGGTCTTGGTCTTCGTCTTCGTTTTTGCTTTCAACATGGCCCTGACCGAGGGCCAGGAGTGGGAGTTCGAGATGAAGCGGACGCAGCAGAGGGACTGCCTGCGCCTTTGGGCCAAATAATTTACATGAAGTGTCGTCGGGCCCGTTCTGTGGGCCATTTCATCGCAATTTAATATGCCCTTTAAAAAAAATAGAAGAGAAGAAAAGAAAAGAAGCTGAAGCGGCTCGATGTATTGACTACAATTGTATGGGCGTGGCCCTGACCGTGAGTGGGGCTCTGATTGGCGCAGATAAAATTCAGTTGCCAACAGGTCTCACACTGATTGCCAACTAATTGCATTTGCAGCTGGTTAGGCACGCAGTGCAGTGATAACTTTTAATTTGCATTTTATTTGGGCATCAGCTCCGGCTTAATTAACGCTCGAGCTGCACATGTGCGGCGTTTAATTGAATTCAAGTGGATTGCGTACACAAAATTCATTTTCTAGTTTTAATTCGTTGTCCAACGACAAAACTTTCAAATCAAATTCTACGCAATTTGGGCAGCTGTGCAGCTGGGCAGCTGGGCAGTGGACAATTGGCAGTTGGCAGTTGGGGCTTGTGCCCCCTTGAGAAATAAAAAAATAAGAAAACTTCACAAATTAAATGGACAAGGGAACGAGGACTCTGAAATAATAAACGAGACCCATTTAACGTGACGCTCATCGAGTGAGCAGAAGCGAAAAAAATTCATTTGGCACATGAGCTCAACTTCTGAAAAGCCAAACGAACAGAGAAAACAGATTTGTGCAGCTTCTTCAACTCGTCCATAGCTGGTAATTATGTAAAAGTTTGCATACCCTGTTGACATGTAGAACGCTTAAAACGGGTATACAAGTTTTGATGTGCGTTGAAAAAGAAGAAAAGGTTGATGTTGATGAAAAAGTAATAAACAGAAGCAAAGTATCTTCTTTATCTTATTCAATGCCTCCTGCAATGTCCTTGAGTACATATAGCATATATATCAGAGTTATTTAATGATTATATACATTCGAACAGTTTAGTATCAATTCAACGGATATACAGGGTATTCCTTTGCTCTGGTTCGTTTTTTCTTTTCAGTCACAAACTTTTTATGATGCCGGGTCAGTCCCCAAGGGTCAATTTTAATTACGCTCATTCAGAGCACAAAACGAAATGCAAAATAAATAAAATAAAGTGGAAAATATAAAAGTGAACAAAAAAAAAAATTAAAAGCAAAGCAAAGCAAAGCGCTTAAAGTTTTTGACAGGCGGCAACGAAGTGAAAATTGCTGCCGCATAATTGAAAGCGTTGCTGAGCTGGGAGCCGGGCTTAAAAAATTGGGTTCTTTGCTTGGTATTTGGGCGCATAATTAAAAATACATTGACATTTAATGGCACGTCGTGTTATAAATATTCAATTTATTGTTTTTTCTTGCTTTTATTTATTATTTTTTATTTTCATTTTCGTTTGTTGGTACATCCGCTTTTCACTCCTTATTGTTTGCTCGCCTGAAAGTCATTTTGAAATTCCGCTCGCATATTTGGCCGTTGGGTAAGCCTTTGACGCGGCGGCTCACCTTTTTGCCAACTCGCCACGCGCTGCATACTTTGCGGCGTTTCGCAAATGCTGCGATGCCATCGGCAGCCAACGCGGCGCATACTTAACAATTCATTTGCGAAATTCCTTTTTTATTTTGCATGCCAATGGCCTCCAAGAGGGTTCGACTCACCCTCACACTCGCACTCACACTGCGACAGCCCCTACATTCATCAATCATCATAATTGAAGTGCTTCAGCGAATATATTGCGCATACGACCCATCCTGCCGGCTAAGTGACTCATTTCAAGAAAGGGAGGAGCGCAGTGCAATCTGCACTTGAATGTTGTCATAAAAGCCGACTTCCCGTTGCTTTTCATTACCGCTTACTCCCTTAAATTTCCAACTTTTATATATATTTTCATTTTTCTTTGAGGTTCTTTATCTTCGAATTATAACTACGGCACTCATCATTGTTGCTTAGCTCCTGCTGTATACAGGCATAAATCCTTGGCGCCCGGAAGTGACACAGTGTCTCTTTAAAGGCTCCCCAGACACTTTCAACTGCATTAAAGCAGCTGTCACGCTGCCGACTTTTGAACATGTTGCCAAAAATGTCGCAAGACAAAGTTGGCTGAGAGATAAATTCATTTGGGCTTGACGCTGAAGCGAAATCCTTTTATTCCGGGACAATAAGTGGCCCGCACAGTCCACGCCATTTTTATTTCATTTGGCTTCATGAAATTAGTAAAGGCCCGACTCGGCCTGGCCTGGCCTCGCTTTAAGAAATTCCACTCTAGCCAGCACACTCTGCCAGAGAGAGAGGGACAGACTGTGTTTTGCCGTTTGTGCTGGCGTAAATGTTAAGATATGATTTGATATTATGGCCAGGCACGCCCCAAAGACAAATGGACGGAAGTGGCTGGCTCAGTCCAGGCAGCTGCCATGTAGCTTTGGCATTTGTTATCCTTTTTATGAATTTGAGCATGCAATGAGAACGCCACAATAACAACAATAATAGAAGCCCAACCACGCAACCCGAGATGCCCCAAATTAAGTGTTGAACGTCATTGGAATTTTGATTGCAAATACTCGAAGCGAAAAATCTGATCCGCAGCTGGGGGCACTGCAGAGATAAAATCAATTTAAGTCCCACAATATCATATGCAGGACGTTTAAGGTTTGCCCAATGCCTGTGATAAGGGACAACCTTATGCTGAGTATATTCTGCATCCAAATGTCGACTAATTTGGCAGCCACGTGTTTTTCATCTGCTAAATCATAAAAGGCCTTGAGTAGTAGTAACGGTAAGTGGCCACAAATGGCAGCTGGCTTACAATACTTACGCTCAAGAGTACAAAGGAGAGGCAAGACTAACTGCAGCTTGGCATGGAAATGAAACAGGCAGAGCTTTAGTTTAAGTGGTTGCCGTGAAAGGCAGCCTCGGCCGAGTCAGGCCGCCCGAGTATGGGAGTATGGCACGAAGAGCAGCCATAGGAAAATCGCTGTGAAAATAAAGTCAGCCAGGCGCCGGGCAGACAACGATAGACGTGTGTAAGCACAGATGCTGCCGGCCCTAACCAGGAATAAAAGGGCTGCTCCCCCTTCGCTGACGTTTAGCTCCTGGGTCCATGTGTTGCGATTGTTGTGTGACCGCATTGCCCGGCGTATGCTGCACGTCAAGCTCAGTTGCTGATCATAAACTAACAGACACATACACACACACACACACACACACGCGTAAGAGAAGCAAACACCATTGCATAAGCCTTCGCACGTTGCCACCCCTGTTCATTCTAGCACTCAGCCAAGCACAAGACACTACAAATCATTTGTTGCCCCGCTCCATCCCGACGACTTGGCTTTGCGATTGTCCTGCTCTGGCTCCGTTATTTTTCCATATGTGCTCAACTATTCTCTAGATGGAAAGTGGGCGTGGCAACAGTCTGTGTGAAGCTCAAAAATATTCACAAAAAGCTTAAACTCAACTTGGCTAACGATGTGTGAAAATAATAATTCATCCTACCTCTCTTGGCTACAGGGTATTTCATGGTCACTCACTTTGTTTCTTTTCTGTTTGCTATTTTTGTCGTTGTTTGCATTGTTGTTTCTGCTTGCGTTGTTATGTTTGCGGTTACACTTTGCGTGCTGCGCCTTGCCCCCCCTCCCAAGCATTCTCCCTCTCCATCACTCGGGACTCTCCTGGTGCCGTCCCAAGCTGTCCTCGTGTCCATTTCCCCCCATTCTGTCATTTTTTCTGCCTTTTGCAAGCGACGCGCTGCGGTTGGTATTGCCGTGTCTATTGTGCTAATAGGCAGCACTATCGTATTTTAACAGCTTTTATTTACACATATGTGTGTCTACGTGTGTATGTATGTGTGTGCACACGCATGCACACAAATATATGGTACAAGCATTTCACTTGTATATCAAGACTCTTTGTTATTGCGGCAGTTGTCGAAATTGTATACCCTGTAGTTAACAATATTATTATATATTATATATACATATCTATCCAAGAGCTGACAAAATTATATGTGAACTCTAACTGACTTCTTATACACTATTTCCATTTGTTGATTGTTTCGCAAAGCATCCTCCTTTGCCATTCGGCATTCCGTAAACCTACTCAGTGAGCTTCCTTGGTCAAGTGGTCCATTGGAGTGGGGCAGCATAATGTTTTGTTTCATATTCAGTTGTTATCGGCAGATGAGACCGGTTGAGCTCAGCTGGGCGCAGCCGTCCAGTTGTCAGCTTTAACAAGCTGCATACTGTGTGTGGCTCCACGTGCCGCACGTCATCAGCATGATTGGCATTTTCGAGTAACGCTATTTTGCGGATACCTGTCCTTTGTTAAAACGCTCTCTTTATTTCTCATTTTCTGCGCATCAATAAAAATACCAAAATGACAGGTTTTATAATTGGCGATAAAATGCCATCAGCGAGGGACGACGGCTGACGTCAGCTGTCCGCTCACGTGTTAGCCAGCTGCGACACTGACAATAACATGCAACACGCATAGAGTGAGTAAAGCTCTAAAGGATATACTCCCACACTAATCGAACTTCAACTTTCTCCATGTGAACGTTGATCAATGTGAAAGGCAAAGCATTTGAGGCCTGACTATGGGCAGTTAAAACTGGCGCTTAGATACGACGCGCTCAAGCTTCCGCCTGGTGCGGGCGCACATTTTTGGGTATATTTTGGTGCGGATGTTGCAAGTAACTGAACTTCCCGTTGGGCGCCAGTTAACGGTAATAAACACTAAAAGGCAGCAGCTCGAGGAAACTGCACATTTAACGTGCCACGCCAGCGCCATTTGACTGACAAATGTGGCCGGCACACAGAGCGTCCAGGAAATGGCTAGGAAATTAAAACAAATATAAAATTCCAGCAACTGGGCGGCCAGCATCCCCAGCGCCAGCAACAACGATAAGGAAAGGAGCTGTGGACTTGCCAAGCCAAATGAAAATAAATATAGCGCAAAACTTTTGCTTGCCGCAAGCCAAGCAACTCAGTGAAGTCCACCGCGGGGCATTTAAATGTGGCAGAGCAGCACTTAAGCAGCAAGCAAGTGGCAAGCGGGAAGTGGGAAGGGAACAGCCAAATGCGTCTTTTTGCCCCAGTTGGTTGCCATAAAAGTCAACAACTTTCGCTGCCGCATCGCTGATAAAGGGCAGCCAAGCAAGTCCCCAATCCAGAATTTCGTTCGATTGAGTTACGCGTAATCGTTTCGAGTGCTCAAAAATTAAATTAAAAATTTATTTACTTTAAAAATGGCAGCGTCTACGCCGTATCCAGCTTATCAATGTTAGGCGCACAGCACACGCCCACGCATCAGCCAGGCAGCCAGCCAGCCAGCCAGCCAGCCGCTGCGATGTGCTGTGCTGCCAAAGACCATAATAAAACCGCAGAGTGATAAGAAATCGATTTGTCACCAGGACGTGAGACTCAATTGGCGCTTAAGCAAACAAAAGCCAACGCAAACGCAGTCATGAGGGCATAAATCACGCGCTCACATACCAATACACAGATAAACACACACACACACGCACACACAGACAGGCACACGCACTCGTCCACATTGCGAAGGGTGCAGCTTCTCTATAGCTGTGTCAGTTTATACAAGGGTGATTGTACTCTGTCTGTGTGTGCGTGTGTGGGTGTAGGCTTGGGTGTGAGTGTGTGACACATTTAAGTTTATTACAGTTACTCCCGCGAGTTGTTTTGAATGAAATCCCCAACAAAATACTCCATGCTTTTATACAAAATGTGCGCCACTGAGATTTGGATTTGCTTGTAATCATAGACACAGAGAGAGAGAGAGAGAGAGAGAGAGAGAGAGAGAGCTGCGAGTTAGTGAGGCGAGTCTGAAGAAATTGAAACAAATTTTTGAGTCATGTCTTAAAGTGAGCCTAGTTAAGCCCCAGGCGAGCGGCAGCCAGGTATGCGGCCCAAAAGGCAGCCGAAGATAAAGAAAATGTCACTTCGCGAGGCAACATCTAATGACATTGTTCAGAGTAACGCGATAATGAAGTTGCAGGTGCTTGTGTTGATTTATTTTCGATTTACAAGTTAATACCCCGCCAGTGAAATATAATTTCCATGTGTTTATTTCTGCAAAATTTGCTGCTGCGATTGAGCGACTGCTTTCGATCCATGCACGATTGTGACAGACTTTTTAGCTTCACGTGACTACGCAGTGCGTATGTCACAAGCTCCCATTGGAATACTAACACTGGCTGTCAGACAGCCAGCCAGGCAGCCAACCAGCCAGGCAGCCAACCAGCCAGTCAGCCAGCCAGTCGGCAAAAAATCTTGGTAGCAAACGAGGCTGCTTCAATATTCACTCAGCCCCTGCTCCCTATGATCCCAACAGATGTGGCTCCTATTTTTGGCTACCGATTTTCGCTTTACATGCACGAGCATATTATAAATAGCAATCAGCAGATTACATAATATTTTGAAACTCAATACAACAATAATAGTGATTCTTTATAATAAATTAAATACATTTTAATTATGTATTTAACTTATAAAAAAAAACTTATTTACATGATAGAAAGAATCAAATCATTAAGTCAAATTTGACCAAAACAAAAATATAATAAATAATCCTTTAATTTTCTGTTCATTAAATTTAATGAACTGATTTCGCTATTTCTATCCCAATGCAGTAAATTTTCATCTATCAAAAAACATATTCCCCAGAGTAACTTGTGGAGCTATTTTATATCACATACATATAAAACAGTTTTGTTTATAATTTCAATCATTTAATTTGATGAGGATTTACTTTATAAATTATTTTACAAGTTCTGAAATTGATTAATTGGTTAATATAAATATTATGCATTGATATTCTATAATTATTAAATTTCAAAAAATGTTTTTTTATTGATTGGAAATTATACTTAATATTAATATTAAAATATTACAATATTCTAATTTAATAAAGCCTCAATATCACACACTCAAAATCAGTTTACATCACACAACTTACAGGGTATTCAAATGTCTACTCTCGTTTCATCTTGTCAGTTGCTTGCCTTGCTGGGTTGCGATTTTTATTGGGTTGCGCTCCGTTCGCAGTTCGTCTTCTGGCGCTTGCTCTTGCTCAGGTTTGTGTTGCTCTTTCAGGTCTCGACGGTGATGTTTTTTGCTTTGGCTGCAGCACGTGAAATATTTTCGACAGCCACAGAGTAAACAAGCGCACACATTAGCTTTCCCTTGCTTTATGTTATAGGTGTGTGTGTGTGTGTGTGTGGCGCTCTGTGTGTGTGTGTGTGTGTGTGTGTGCTGGAGAATTCGCACACACTCTCAATTTAAACGCTTCATTTCACTTTATTTCGACTGCGATTTCAATTTAAATTCCATGAATTTTCCCTTGCGCTCTTTGGCTTTTGCTTTCGCTTTGGCCCTGACTTTGGCTTAAGAAACTCTCACAAGAATGAATGGATTTTGTTGATTTTAATTTTTAATTTGGGATTTGTGGTCCGCCCAATTATTCGCTTTGTGAGTGCAACTCCAGAAATTGTTTCAATGTTTGCCAAACTTTCGCTTTCATAAGAAATGCAACAATCAATTTGATGCTGCGGTCAATCTACATTACGCCTTAAATTGTAGCAGTCCGTTTTCCCCTTTTTTTCTCCTTCTTCTCAGATCCCCCTTTGAAATTGGGTGAGCGAAAATTTGACGGGAAGCCATTTGACGAGAATCTTTTAATTAACTTTTGTTTACCCAGGGGCTCAAAAAGTTTTCTATTTACATTGACTACGCTTCAATGGAGCCTGAAAACGTACTGCAAAAAACCCCATAGACCACGCGCAATGCATGGTGTGGTATCGCCTCCGCTGAGCAAGTGCCCCAGAAATGTAGGCAACGCTTTCAATGCGCCGCATCCGAATCCACATCCACAGACTGCGTAGGGAACATTAAAATAGATTGCTGTTTGCTTTCAATTTACTAGCGCACCATCGCATCGTCATCGCGGGCTCCATCTAAATCTCAATAGCAATCGCAAATCCTTTTGTCGCAGCAGCGCAACGCCCCCTTTAAATATTTGCCCTTTGGCTACGAGAATTTTGTGGCCAGCAGCTACTCGACTGCCAGAGCGGATGATGGCTCAGTTATGTGGCTGACCATATATTATCGTGCTGCGCTGCTGCTGCTACTGCTTCTGTCAAATAACTTCAACTTTCAGCTGCCATAAATTCCCTTGCCAAAAAAAATAAAAATTGTAGATGAGATAACCCGAGCAGCTCGCTTTAACTATGCAAATGTCAGCTAGTGGAATTTGACTGACTTAAATTTTTATGTAAGCTGGGGTCCCAGCTCCGCACTTGCAACTTTTGTGCAAGGAATTCCTTTCATTAGCTTAATACCCAAATGGAATTTACAGCGCTGTGCCAAGTTGTGTCATACTAGCGGTGCGGTTCGACTTATAATGTCAGCTCCAAGTCAGGCAAAGGTGACGTCTCTAATGCACTGGCCGTCGCCTAACTGCTTGCATCTGCATACCTCTCTATTAGTTGGGCAGTAGCCCACCAAGCTGGGGTATTAGCGGTTGCCAATGTAACGGGCAACGCGAAAAGACGGCACTTAGTTGGGCACAACAAAGTAGCAAGACGACAGTGGGCAGCGGACCATGCGACCGAGACATGACCATAACTAGCTTTCGGTCTGCGTTTTGCGTGGAAGGCGAGTGGCAGGCAGCCAAGTGCCACCGTGACTGCTGGTAGCGCACAGTGCATTTGCGGCAATTGCGGCCGACAGCACCAGCAGCAACGACACGCTCAACATCCCCGACATAGATAAACAAGCGTCTGTTGCTGCACATATCGCTCATAAACACCGCCATAAAACTAACGCAAGCAAACAGCCAAACAAATATGTGATAAAGACTGCAACAACTAAATATGAGTCGCCAAGTAGCACCACTTGCACACCCATTTTCCACTTTAATGGCCCCATCAGCAGAAGTGGGAGTTAGTAAAAACTTTGGGCGCGGACAGCTATCAAAGTGCCATATAAAACTGTCACTAAAAACTTATCTGAAATTAGTACAATGTTTTATTTAGTCACTTGTCACTTCTTTCGATTGATACATATATATATTATAAAACACACACTGGACATATTAAGGCTCAAGTAAGTAGCTGTGTTCTCAGACCACGTGGCGTATGTGTAATGAAGTTAACATTACGTATACGCAAGGATGGCTTAAAATGCAACAACATTTTGCCTTAGCTTTTCTTTCAGTTACTTTGCGCTGACAAATCATGTTTATACTCTTGAATATATAAACTTTTTGCCATCGCACCATACATTTTCTGCCTAAATTAAATGAGGCTCCCAAGACGTTTGTAAAGCAAACAAAGAATATTTTGCACATAGCCAGACGTCCTTCTGGCGCATTTGCCAAAGGCAAAGCATGAGTGCTTTAAATTTATAAATAAAATAGGTATTTGGAACAACAGAAGAAACCTGAAGATTTCTGGTATTCGCTAAAGGGACTCAAACTAAAGTCCAAGATCATCTGAAAGTCTTTCGACCAGACTCCGGCTAGGCAGGCTGTGTATTTTGGTCTACACAGCTTTTGCCTTAGACTAATTGTTAACGCTTCCGCTAATTAAGCGCTGTAGTATGAAGAAATAAAGCAAAGTAAATAAGAGAAGCGCTGAGCTGAGGGCAGCTAAAACTGAGGAAACAGGCAGATTATTGCATTTGTTGCCGTCTCTGCGCTGCCATTTGTATGTGGATAAATGCTTGCCATCGTTTAAGAAACAACAACAGAGACAGCAGAAGCATTGAGTGAATGCAGCGAAAGAAGTATACAAAAAGTATAAACAAACTGAGCTCCAGAGCCTGCGATGAGAGCGGGCGACTGTTACAAGCGCTTGCAGCGTTTACCCAGCATTTGGCTTGTCTTCTTCTTCTTCTTCAATCTAGATGGCCGAAAGAAGGAAGATAAACCCTTTCGCCAAACGGCCGCACTGCCCAGCAGACAATGCACGGACACGCAACGCAGGATGCAAGCTTTATTTGCCTCAAACAGAGCGCAGCGCAGCGCATTTGTTGTTGCTGTTTTTGCTTATTGTTGCTCTCAGGAAAGTAGGCTACGTCGTCGACAGCGTCCTCAACAACCTCGGGCCATCTTCTGTTCAAATTAAACAGAAATTCTTGTCCGCTGCGTTGTCTGGCCGGGCCGGGTAAGGGTTGGGTACGGACTGAGTGCGGGCCGAGTCACTCCGTTCCCAAGATGCCGTTGGCCTCGAACAATGTTATGAGCCAAAGTGGCATCACTTTTTCTAGCACACTCTGATAGACCCAAGCCAACCCACTCTCCTACAGCCCACAGCTGCTATTTCAGCGAACGTTGTAATTAAAGTTTAAGAATTCTGCAAAGTTCAGAAGCAAGTGGGAGGTGCGCGGAGCACGACTAGCTATAATTCCTGGAAGACTGGCAACAGCAACGGCCAACAGCAAATGCCGCTCGCAGAGTATATAACATATAATCCAGCGCAAAGCACGACCAGCTACATATTATAATCGATAGCTCTTTAACTTTTGCACACGTTTGTGACACTGATGGGTTAAGCTCGCGCC
Organism: Drosophila repleta; assembly: GCA_018903745.1. NCBI lineage: Eukaryota > Metazoa > Arthropoda > Insecta > Diptera > Drosophilidae > Drosophila > Drosophila repleta. The sequence goes on along the minus strand of JAEIGN010000233.1, from coordinate 15,519,184 downwards.
TAATGGCCGCCTAAGTTGACACGGGCCATCGGCTAACGGAAACTAAAACTGACTCTGAAAGAAAAACCTTATAGCCATGGCCACAGCCTATGGCCGGGCCATAACCATTACCACGAGCCAGCCAACCAACTGGCTACAGTGTGAGTACGAAGCAGCAAAAGTTTTCTGTTTTTTTGTTGATTTATTAAATTAATTGCTGCCACATGCAGCTGCCCACAGCGCGCACCATCGAGGTTAGCGTTTATTTGTGTTTAATTTAATTTATACGAAATGCCGCAAAAGTTTTTTATGACAACACATTCATGCGAGCTCATGCCTTTGCTCTGCCGCGACTATCAATGGCATTTTGGCCGGGGGCCTATGCCAAACAAGCTACTCTCCGAAGTTATTTGGAATTTTATGCTATATATGTATATAAATATAGAAGTATTTTGAAAAGTTACCAATTTATCTTAAATTCGAGCTTTCATAAGTATTGAAATTTCATTTTTGGCAACTATCTCATATTTCCCTAAAACAAAATCCAAGCTGAATGCTTTAATTCTGAACTGCGCAAATTAAAGCTGTTTAGATGTATATATGTACATCTTTGTTGCATTGAGCTGACCCATCCACATTCTGCTAACACACAGGATACATTATCCTTAAATAAGAATATTCTCTTGGTGCAAATATTCCAGTAATTTTTTTATTTTTCTCTTCTTTGCTTCTGCAATATTTACCATTCATTTTTTTTTTTTTTTTTTTTTTTTTTTTCGTCATAAATATATCCCAGTTCCTTAGTATATTTCCCAGAATTGCACAAACTTTTTATAATCTCCACTGCTTTTAAGACAAGCTAACATCATGCATATATTATTTATAATGGCAGCACATTTGTGGCTGCATGAAAGCAAAAATAAGCATTCAGTGGTTCAAAAAGGAGCTTTGACTACTTTTCTGGTCTCGAGAATTGCATTCATTTATTATACGAATGCCAAAATATTTTGTTGTGTATTTTTCAGCTTATTATAGTTAGTACAAAGGAGAATATTCAGTGACAAAATTTTATTATATAATTGAAAAGAAATGAACAACACGACTCTTTGATGGAAGTGGCATTTCCCTCTCTGTCTCTTGATATGCTAAGTGCTTGAAACGTATACGCCCAACATACACATTCAGCTTCTATATTTCCAAATGTATGGTTAAAACACAATTAAGCAGTTTGTTTAAGACACTAATTTAAATAATTAATTGGATTTCTTGCTGGAAGTTTGGGAAACTTTGCCGATTTCCACCCGAAATAGTTTGGAATCCTATTTTTGTTCAAAACGGAAATTGAGTACAGGTTGTTATGCTATAGAAAACATGATTTATGCGATGAATACCCGGAGAGTGAGTGCTGAAACGGAGCAGAATGAATTGCCACGATACGTGTTGCTGTTCCACACAATTTCCGGAGGGACGGCGACTCCGGCGTATCCTGCTGCTGTGCCCACCTCATCACTCAGGGCACTCACTGAGCGCTAAGGGCAGGCAGCCCGCCGACTTGACATCCAATCGTTTCGCACACTTTTGCAATTGATTTAGCATCGCTGCAGAACAAGCGAAAATGGAAGGACGGGGGACACGCCATCGCGCCAGTGATTCGCTTGGCACTCCTTAAAGCATGCGATTTGTTGCGTTGGCCAACTTCGGGCATTTAATGGCGTTACAATTTGCCTTTGTTATTGTTGCCGTTCGACTCGTGTGCTGTTTAGCAGTGTCTGTTGCTGGCCAAGAAAAATGATGCCACTGAGCCCCATGGTGCAAAATGCTCATTTATTCCACCTTTGGGGTAGAATGGGCGAGCAGTGTACCTGGCAAGGTGTAGCAGCAAAAGGGAGTGGCGCTAACCTCTTGAATATGTTGCACGTTTAACGTTCGCTTCAGAATTTATGGCTGGGCGGCTGCGCGGTTGACAGTCGAACCCATAAAACCACTCTCTCTGAGAAGGGCCACAGGGCGCTGTCGGTGAGCCGTGGCACTTGGGGCGTGGGCTTGGGGTTGCCCGTTTATTGCATTTACAGTTACTTAATTCCTTTACATGAACTTGCCACATAAAACAATAATAATTGCACACTTTTGCACACAGCTTTCCCACACCAACACAATCATCGTTGCTCTCACGCTCCACCCCTCTCTCTCTCTCTCTCCCACTGTGTTGTTGCAGGTACGTGTTGAAAGTGTGTCAATTGTGCGGACCAGGTAGGAAAAGCATTTTGATTGCCGGCAACTTTTTTGTAAATTCCTTTAAACTTTCCAAAACTGCTGCCATTACGCCACAGCAGCAATTTCAGGGCATGGCTCAGCCCTCCTCGATTGCTGCTGTTGCTGCTGCTGCTGTCGTTACGTTACGGCGCGTTGATTGTATTATGAGTGACGTGTACCGCAAAAAAGCTTTTAAGTCATTAATTTCATTTGGAAAAGCATACTCAAAGGATTTTAAAGTGCACAAATTTTAATTCAAAGCCCAGCCAGGACTCGAACAGGCCCAGCATTTACTGCATTTACAGGCCTCAGCGTGCCATTAAGTCGCATACTGAATATATGTATATAGAAATATCTAGCTATATTTTCGTATGCTATGAAAATGCCATTCATTAAACGAAATGAACTTGCGCATGATGCGTGAAAATGTCAGCTGAAAATAAATCTACTACTAACTAAGATTTATGCCAGAAGAGCATGGAAAGTATAGTATGTGGATAGGCCAGCGGGCTGCGACTGAGAAATATTGCAAAAAAGCCAACATTTAAAGGCAGCCAGATAAGCCACAAGAAAAGGCACATTTTCTACCCAGATATATGTGTATGTGTGTGTGTTTTTTGAGAAAATCAGAAAACACAATCTGCATGCAAATGAATCAAATGAATTGGTTTTAAAGCAAACGGCAACATTCTCCCCCTAGTCCCCCTCCCCACCCCTCGACAAACATCTTCTTTTCCATAGGCAACAATGGGCGTGGCCATGCGCACTATTTGGCTGTCTGGCTGTTGCTCATGTCTGCGGTTGCTGCCAAACTTTTGGCTTATTTGATTAAATAATTTCCATTTAACTTCTTACTTTATGCCTGCGACATCCACTCGAGAGGCGGGGACTTCACACAAACTCGAGGCGAGGCGCACATACAAATGTACGTAATTAAGAGCAACAAATATGCACTACACACACACATATACACACACACACACACATAGCTGTGGGCGCACACACGCACAGCCATTTAGCTGGCAAATTAGTATGGCAAAAACTTAATCTTTGCACCACAGGCCAAAAATCCCAAGAAATAAAAGGTATGCGAGCATACAAAACACTCAGAATAAATGACTTTTTGCCACAAGCAACTGCCATTGATTGCCACCATATAGCATCGTATGTATGACTCTATATACTTCCATATACATCTACATAGTTGTAAGTGAAAAGTATAGCTACTCCTTAGGACCGGGCAGGAACGGGCAGACAGCAGCTACGCTAGCACAGAAAAAAGCCATCGCTAGCTGCCTCCAATGAAGTGGCTCAGTGGACGGGGTCCCATGACAGCTAGATTTACAGTGTGCGGTCACATATACATTTTCTGCATACACTGAGCAAAACAGTTCAGTCGAAGTTGTTAAATATTGCCTATTGAAATTTTAATTCATTTTTAAATATTTTTAAAATATTAAAAAAAAATATTTGAATATAAAATTATACATCAAATATACTTTACTAAGCAATTAATTGGGCATTCTACCTGTTTCTCTCAGTGCACATAAGTAAATAGAGTGAAGAGGGCCGAGGAGTTAAGCAGGGCGGGATATAAATGTCTGGGTGGCGCCGTTTGGCTGTAAGTATGTAATGTGGCTATAGGGTTAAAGCAACAAAGTCCACAAACTAAGAAGCGAAGTTAAAGGGCGATGAAGGCAATGGGGCGTGGGCGTTGGGGTTGGAGAGGGAGGGGCGCTCTGTCGCTCGGTTCGGTAACATGGGTTAGCAAATTGTATTGTTTTTGTGTAAATTAGTTCATTTTTGCTAGTGCGTGTGTGCGTGTGTGTCTATATATGTGTGTGTGTGCGTGTGTATTGGGTGAGTAAGTTTGTGCGTTCAATCCTGAGCTTGGACGACGTGTTCGGTCCTTTTAATTTGCATGTTTTATGTTCACTTTATGAGATTTGAGTTGGTCTTGTGGTTTAGCATAAAATATTAAACTGGCCACATGTGCGTATGCATGTGTGCGAGTGTGTGTGTGTGAGTTAGGTCTCAAGTTTTGCTGCGATCATAATTTATCGTTGAGCTGTGTCGTGTGTGCAGACCCAATTTCAATTTGAGTTTTTGGCCAACATCGCCACAAATCTGGCTCATGTTTTGTTTTGTTATTTATTTAATTTATTTATTTATGTCGCTCACTAAAACCACTTTAATCAGAGCTAGCCGACATGAGCCGCTCATCTGGCCTCCGCGTTAAGCCCACTATTTAAGCCAGCCAGCCAGCCAGCTAGCCAGCCTAGTCGTTTAGTTATAATCCGTCAACACGCACGCCGACATGGCTAACGACGCGACTCGGTTAACGACAGTCCGTTAGTCGGTCAGTTGGCCAAACTGATTTTATTTAAGGCCAACTTTTATGACACAGTCAGCGCGGCCAACGGCCAAATCGCATGCAAAAGCCCCAAACACTAAGTTAACGCACTGAAACTCGGCTTTAATTTGCAAACATTTGCAATGCAGATGCTCCGCACTAAACAAACATGTTGGACAAATTAAGGAACTATGGGCGTAACAACACGGCATTGCCCTTTGTCCCTTTGGTAATGTGACTAGACGCCACTTGGGTGTGATTGTTGCTGAATTGCTGCCGAACCCGCATCAATAATGTAGTGAATTGCCATTTGAATCTATAGCTAGCTGAATGCTTATTATAGATGGATTCCTACGTGCAGTCTGCGTGTGGCCGCAAGGATGCCGTAAGGACGCTATCGCAAATGCAATCGAAGCACATCTTAAACTCTTTACACCGACATAAACAGCGAACGAAAATACGTGCGTGGCATGATATACTTGTAATTGAGGCCAACGTACGGAATGGATTTGGCGCATGGCATTGATGAGAGTTGGCTTCGATGGCGATGTGACAGCGCAGACGGACGCATAGCCAAACCCACAGAGCCACCCGCGAGCAATGCAGCCCCATTGTGATCCTGTCTTGTGGCAGGCGAAGCAATCAACTGTAAAATGCATCAACAACGACACTTCTCACACTCCCTCTCCCTCTCTCTCTCTCTCGCGCTCTGTGTTGGGAGTGAGTGGAAGTGAAGTGAGATCTGTGGGAACATGCACACGAGATTGCTAACAACAACAACAAAAAGAAAGAGGAAAAATAAACAACAAAAATAACTGGAGATGACACAATGCAGGCGCATATTTCCAGCGGCTCTCAGCAGAAATTGCTGTCAGCGCAGCATTCTGCGAAGGAGTCACAACATTGAGGATTTCAAATTGTTTGCTTACAAGCGGCCATTGTGGTGTACGCTTGAGTGGCTAGAGGGGCTGGAGCCCGACATGACCCGAACCCAAATACGTTGCCATAAATCTGGAAATGAAATAAGTGTACACTCTGTGGTATATTTGACATTTGGTCACTCAAACTCGTTACGATAGCGAATGAGTATTCATGCGTTGCCTCACTTCCACCACCCACCATGCCCCACCCTCACCTCAGCTGTTGTCAGTTATCTGCTTGTTTACCCGCATGGTCAGCAGCGGAAAGTTGAAGGACTCGTGGCGAGCACGTATCGCCTGTATGTAAGAGTCCCTATGCGTATTTATGAGACATGTTGTGTGTGTGTGTGTGAGTGTGTGTGTCACAAGCACATGCGTCAATTTAATAACAACAAGCACAAGCGGGAACAAAAATAAGCAAACAGGAGGAGGACAACGTACAGCCAAATAAATGAGATATTACCAATTTGTATTGAATGCCTTGAATGACATAATGGCCAAGGCGTTGCCTTCTTCTCTGATTATTATTATTGTTGTTGTTGTTGTTGTTGTTGTTGTTTCGGTTCCGCTTATCGTTCCATCTAATGCCCATTCGATTTTGTTGCTGGTAATCATTTGTGCTGTCCCCGAAACGCAATTAGGCAAGCACAGCGCAAACACTTGCAAGTCATTATGCGTGTCAAAGGCGACGCAATGCCAACACATTTGTTAAGTATACGCAGTGGGAGCAGAGGGCCTCTGCTCTGATAGGCAAATATAATAGGATTTAGGCAACAAATGCCTAAGTCCACACGGGAATTGAATATCAAAGGAAGCGAACATTGTGAGATAAGATTGATCGGGGAAATACAGTCTGTTGATAGTCCCAGTTAGATCTATCAAAACTAAACACCCCCTGGCTATGGACCATTAAACTGAGTCTTGCAGCGCAATGTACGAACTATAAAAGGAAAATATGTCAAAGCATTGCTTTCCATTTCCATAGAACACAGCTAAATGGACAAAACATGTGCCATATCGAGCTGCGAGCAAGGTCCTTCCATGGCATGAATTAAATGGACTACAAAGCAACAAAAACAAAAGTAAAACTGAACAGAACAAAACAGGAAAAAAAAGCACAAAGCAAAATAAAATAAAAAAACAATGCGGCACTGGCAAGCTGGCAAATCGTAACAGCAACAGGGCTAAGGGGGCTAGCAAGGTCTAATAGCAGCAGCAGCAGTAGCACCACCACCACCAGCGGCAGCAAAGGAAATTCGTACACAAATTGTAAAGAAATAAAATTTTAGTATGCGCATATTGATTTTATGATCAGAAATAACTACGCATAGCAGCCAGGCCAGACTAAGGGGTACCGGGCGGGATATATTTCAAAAAGTGCAAAGCAATCACGAGCCCGTCAATGTCCCTGTGTGTGTGTGTGTGTGTGTGTGTTTGAGTCCATGTCCATGTCTATGGCAAAGCAATGCTGAATTGCTGGGCATGAAAACGAAATAAAAAGCGAGAGCAACTGCCGATGGCAGTCGGCGGTTTGTGTCGATTTTGGACCCAGTTTCGCCGGCTCACGCGCTGTCTGACAGGCTGGCGACAACAGTAAAGTATCTGCCGGCCATACATTTGACAGTTGTAATAAATTTTTGCGTTAGCAACACATTTCTGCCGTTCGGCTGGCCTTTTTGTGTTTGCGGAACAGCGGCGAAGCAATGCGCATCCGCCTTGCTGCTCACATTTGCTGTGGTATCTCTTAAATATGTTTCATTTAAAGTAAATTGATTGGCCGCCGAATATCAGCAATAAATTTGTTTGTGAATATCAAGTTCAAGGCTAAACGAAAAACTTTCTATTTGTGTTGATTTACATATACGGATGTATATACAGATGTATATACAGAGAATACACATATATCAAGTCGAAAACACAGCGCCCAAGGCGGACCAAGTTTTTAATCTCATTTGCTCATTCCTCGCATTATACGCTTCATAAAAATGCCATAATCCACTAAACCTTCTGCTCCCCAAAGGGCCAAACAAATTTCAAAACGGAATCTGAAGCTCACAAATAAAACGAATACTTCAACAATCCGACAGAGAGCAGAGCCAATGAAAACATAAGCACAATTTCTATTATTCAGACTAACGAACATCAAATACACTTCCAAACGAATTGCCATTTGAAGTGTATTAAACTTGACTAATTATTTAAATTATCTTCTGATGAACCAGTCCAGAAGTGAAGAAGAAAAGGAGATTCACATGGCAAATATCAGGACAGGTAGTTCCGTCTAAGCCTTTAACAATAATATAAATATATAAATTTATTGTTTGCCTTGTAATAAATTTGTGATACCCTCGAGGCATACGAAATGGTCAAATAGTAACGAAATGCTTAAGTTCTGTAACCGTAACTGAAACCGACATTGAAATTGAAATCGAAATCGAAGCCGAGGCCAGTGAGGTCGTGGCGGGAGGAGGCGAGGCGAGGGAAATGAAAGTCTTTAAGGCGACGCGACGCCCCAAATGTATGCCACAAGAAGTTGTTTACAAATCTCTTCAGTAGCGCCCACAAATTTGTATGCAAGGCCCATTGTTGTTGTGGAGTCGCTTTGGGCATGCGGTTCAGAGGCTGTTGATTTCAATATTTACTTTGACCAAACGGCACAGGAAACAAACAAAAAGTTTCTGCTGAGGCCGCCTAATGATACCCGCTTAAAGTTATCTGGCCGCAGTGTGTATTCTGGCTTTATTAAATTAAATATGGCTGCCGGGCGGGATAGCAAAAGCTGGGCGCACTTTCTCCAGCGGGCGCCAAGTCCGACCATAAATCGACAAGTGGAGCCGCAGGCTCAGCCCTAGGGCGACGCCAGCGACACACGCCTGCAATAAAATAGAGTTGAATGCTAGAGGCCGACGTGGCCTCCTTGCGTCCTTCACCACATGTCCAGCAACCACTTGAGCGCTGCTCCGGGCGCCCACTTGAAGCAGCCTCCAATTGCGCAGGGGGCTCAAGTTGCCCCTGCATAAGGGTGTGGGAGTGTGGATGAGTGTGTGTTAGCTGTATAATAATTATGTCACTTTTGGGTAAATCGATGCAGAGTTGGAGACAGAGCAGCGACGGCAGCTGACGCCCACTTGAGCGGTAATTTGAACTTTAACTTGACTTTAAATGTGGTGGCGCCCGAGCCACGACTAGCATCGACCTTATGATTGTCCTTTAAATGACATTTACAACGACTGCAGCAGCAGCCCGCAAATCAGACAGCTGCTTATCCGAACGCAATCCCCCTCTCAGGGCGACAGCAGCGAAGCGTGGGCAGAAGCAAAAACAAAAACAAAAGAAAAAGTGTCAAATAAGAAACTAAATCGCATGTCCGCCACGCCATTTTCGTAGCTGACCCTTTTCCGCATTGTATTGTGGCAAGCAGCTCGAATTGGAGGCTGCTCATTTATCGCCCCAGATATAAATATACACAGTGTATATATATATATATAGCCTTGTGTGGGGCACTGATGTAGCTCCGCTGGGGTCGCTTTTAGCCCCTGGGCGGCATTTAATTACGCTCGTGTTCGTTGTAATGAGGCAAATTGCTTTTTGCTGTCAATTAAAGTAAAGTTTTCCCTTTAGCCGCCAACCATTAAGGCCAATCAAATGTGGGAGCCAACACAACGAGGACGCAGGCATCGTGAGCAGCTCAGATTTTTGTGGTAATACCGGTTGTAAACTAAAGTATCTGCTATAGTTAGAGAGGGAGCAAGATAGAGAGAGAGAGAGAGAGAGAGAGAGACAGGCAGACGCACATCAAACGTCTGGTTCTAATTTTAAACCGCTGAACACAGAGAGAGAGAGAGAGAGAGAGATGGAGACGTACATGTGTATGTAATTCTACATTGTCTCTTACTTTCACTTCCACTTCCGGCGTGGCACAGTTGCTACAATTCGCGCCGTGTTCTAGTTCTGCGTTCCGCCCTAAAAACTGATATTAAATGCACGCGTGTGTGAGTGAGTCTGTGTGAGTGTGGGTGCATGTGTGTGTGTGTGTGCAGCGTCTTAGAACACGTTTGTAAACATCTTAAATGTGCTTTTAATGAGCAGCTTCAATAGCAAAGCGAAGCAGACATCCAGGCAGCTGTCAAGCGCTACATGTCCTTCCCGGCCCGTGCGTCCTTTTAGCCGTCTTTACGCTGCGCTAGCATCGACTTGTTTTTCGCACTCGCAGCAATCGTTTTACTGCGTTGTATTTTAATAATGTTAATTAGCGCTCTAATTAGTTGTTGCTTTTAGTTGGCATTCAGCGAGCGTAGACTTAACGTATTTCTAGCACGAGCACGAACACAAGCCAATACCAAACTACACACACACACACACACACACACACACACACACACCCACACAGTGCAGTGTGTGCACATTACATTAAATATTAAGTGGCTTTCGCACAGTTTGTAGCCAGGTGGAGTGCAGGCACAACTTCGATAGCTGCTGCACTTGCTGGCCAGGTCGTTATCATGCGAATTGCCGTTTAAAAATTAATGAAAATTAAAATAAAATTATTACCGGCATTTAACATAACAAAACGTTTGCTCGTGTCTCATTACCTTTAGTGTAATCAGCTTACCTCCTCGGTCTGTTTGCGTGCAGCCAGCTCATTTTGTTGCACTCAACATTTTTTAACAGATCACGAAATAAAACTGCAATTAATTGCTCATATCAAAAGGAAACACAGCACACATCCTCTTTAATTTGCAGCTTGTGTGGCGTAATAAAAACTGAAACTGTTTCCCTTAATGTTGCTGCTGCTGCTGTTGTTAGTGGACTGATGCAACGGCGGAGAGAAAGCGTTAACCATGTAATGGCATTCACAAAGTGCTTTATGCGAAAATAATGACACAATCTGCACAGGCAATTTAATCAAGCGATACGCTACAATCGCATCGATATCAGCATCGATGGCTAATGATACGTTTTCAACAATTGAATACAGTTATTTAAATAATTTAAATAATATTTTGTATTTCTCTGTAATCTTTATCTGCTACAAATATTTATTTATTTCTTTATTCACTTTAAATTAAACACATCTGAATAATAAAATCCAGAGAGTAAGAAATTAATATAAATTTTGACTTACACATTTTGAATATCTATATTTATTCAGATCTAGTAGACAAATAACTTTTTGTAATGAAATATTATTTTATTTTGAATATTGGCTGATCATTTTTAAGTAATTTAATGATCAATTATTTAATAAAAATAAACAAGTTTATTATATTTTTATCTCATTTCTGTGCAATATATCACACTATATAAATATATATTTTCTATATTATTTACAGTATTAATATATATATATATATATATATATATATATATATATATATATATATATATATATATATATATATATATTCATGCAGCAATATATATTTTTAAATATTAATTGGCGAGAAATATTTTGACACTTTAATTTGTAATCCAATATTGTATGGCAATTGATATAATTGAAAAATAAATATCAGGCGAATAAAATCGAATTAAATATAATTTATGATTTCAGTGAGCTTTAAATACTTATATATATTTTATTTGGAGGATAGATACTTTGCCTTCACATGAAATAATATTTAAAATTTCTTGCTTTGGGCAAAACTAATTAAATGTATATTTTTCAAACTATAAAAGTCATAATCACATACACAAAACATCTCTAAATACTAAGAAAAAAAATCAATAAAAATAATGAATTTTCAAAAGCTTTGAACAAACACAAAATGAAGACAAAATACAATTTCCAACTAAATTTAAATTTCAATGAACAACCGCAAAGCACATGCATCGGCGTAATTAATAATAAATCGAACATTATTTTACGCGAAATATGTTGGCTACAATTTAAAACTGGCCAAAAGGCAAAGTTCGTGTTGGAAAATATTGAAATTCAATGGAGCTCATTATGTGCATGCACTGTTCTGTTTTTCCCCCGATGCATGTACATATTACAGGCCATAAATAATGGCCAGACAGAGACAGAGGCAGAGCGGAGGCGGGGCCGGCTGCGGGGGCGGGGGCAGTCGGACACAGCCAGAGCAACAATGAAAATTGCGTTAGCTGCGCAAAGCTGTTTTGGTTGTTAGCCGATGGTCTACAGCAATCACAACAACAGCAACAAATGCACTTTTTGT